>OY282558.1:266263858-266863858 GCA_958295665.1 Tipula vernalis
ATAAGTGCGATTGGGATGAATTTGTTTCGCATTTGATTCTCGGCTTCCAAGAAGATGATCCTTACAGCCAGAATGAAACGTTGATATTACCGATTGAGAGGCCCCCGAGCCTTAAACGAGCCATACATCGACATTCCATTTTACGAGTTACTTACACACCGACTGTGTTACCGAATCGGTCAAAAAATTTAACATCAGGTTCATATGTTACGACCAGCAAAGATGGCTCAATCAATTTCTGGTCATCCGATTTTCAATTACAGCGACAAGGTCGGTCAAAAAGTCCGTTTTTAAAAGTTGCGCAGACTTGGGTATTAGATAGTGTTGTAATGCCTGACGTAAGGATCGTGTGCACAAGTTCAACTGAACGAGACTTACGATTTTTTGATACAACGGCAAACAATTTCCATCTGCGCATTGTTATCACCAGTCTTCCGTGGGCAGTGAACACAATGTCGTATTATTTTGCGAAATCAATTGCAATCGATTGTAAATTGGTGGTTGGTGATGATGGTGGCAATGTTAAAATATTTTCGTTTAATGCAGAATTGCGTGGACCGTTTCAAAGTAATACAGGAACTGGTCTAATAAACTTGACTTATTCAGAAGTGCTTAAAGGGCGACTGCCTGGGATGAGAGTTACAGAATTTTCAAATTTGCATGTCGACAAAGTGCGGCAAATAGAGTATGTCGAATCATTAAACAGTATAATATCTGCTGCGGAGTGTCCAACTACGACGAATATTGCCATGTCTGGAGCTGGAATTATGATTTGTGCCTTGAGTATTACGGCGAAGCGAACCACCATAAAAGTTAACAAGGGTATCACATGTTTTTGTTTTGAACCTGTGTTAAATGTTCTGGCGACTGGAGGTCCAGATTGTATTTTAAGATTATGGAACCCGATCACCCCGCAAAAAGCTAAAGCAATATTACCGGGGCATCATGCGGGCATACGATACGTTTTTATTCAAGAAGATGAGAATAAGGTGTACTCCATCGATAAAAATAAAGTTGTCAAAGTTTGGGACATTCGAGAGCAAGGCATCCTTCAAACGTACATATCATTTACAACAAATTTACCGGATCACGAAATCACTGCTTACTATAACAATTATACGAGAGATTTAGTGCTGGCTGGAATGAATATTGCTGTGACAAAATGTTGTCCACTTTTAAGATTGGATTTAACCGATGGGGATACCCACGCCAGGCCCGTATCAGTTGTACTTTATAATAAATTATTTAAGACAATTGTGACATGTGGTTATGACAGTTACATCATAGTATGGGATATTTGGACTGGTAAACGTTTAACCCTAATCAAAATGGCGCATACCCGATTGATGCATGGTGAAATATTACGAGTTCAAATAACAGCGGCTTGTTTTGATCCTAAACATCAATTGTTGTTGACAGGGGCGCGCGATGGTACGTTAAAAATATGGAATTTCAATAACGGGTTCTGTACGAGAAATTTGTCGATCGAACCATTATGTGAAGTTACCTCAGTATTTTGGGTGCCTGACCGTATACTAGCTTGTGGCTGGAATCGACACGTTATTGAATTTGCAGACGCGGGTGAAACTGAGTATGGAGATGGTAAATCTTGGGATACATGCCACGTCGAAGATATACTAGCGGCCGATGTTAAGAGCCCCGAATCATTAGTCACTTCTAGTTATTGTGGCGAATTAGTATTGTGGAAATTAGAAACAGGCCAACCTTACCGCCGATATAACGTAGGAACTCCAACTACCCGAATTAAAGTAAAATAATATGCCCGAAACAAACAAGAATAACAAGAATAATTATCCGACATATTTTTTTAGATAGTATACGAAGGCGCCAAATTTCAATTACCCGATGCAGACGAAGATGCTGCCAGCGAAACAGTTCATTCACCTGACAAAGCACAAAAGCGGCCGTCACATCCGAAACGTAAATCAAAAATGAAACAATCTTCGCGAAGGTACTCACTATTGCCGAATAAACAACCAAAAGGGTCGCTATTTACGCGTACCAAAACACCAACATTAGATCAAGGGTCGACAGCATCGCCCGGGAATAGATCACGTAAATTATCTGTTATAACGATTCCCGAAGAAGATCAAAAGGCCAGACCGCCTGCAGTGCAAGCAGTTCATTTTCTTAAAACGCGACCGATGAGCATTGAATATGGCACGTTATTCTTATCGCTTGAAACGGGTATCATACAAGTATATTCTCATCACCGAATGGGCGGATATATTACAAAATTTAATGCTATACATATGGCAGGAGATTGTGTTGTTTGTATGATTTCCGATCAGAGCGATCGATATTTAATTACCGGCAGTGTTTTGGGCTACATCAAAATTTTTTTGGTTACGAATTTTTGGTATGTATTTTGACATTAATAGTTGCTAAGGAAATGGTTCTATTTACTCTTTAATTGATTTTTAACAATGGAGCTGTTTCAGTAGTCTGTAAAAATTCTTCGGTTATTGTATATTAACTAAAGCTTTGAATCGTTCCAGTGTTCCAGATTCAGCTAAGCAACATATTAATAAGCCGCTACTTCGGTTCACATTTCCATTTTTATTCAAAGATTTTTTTGATGGACGAGCGAAACGAACGGCACGAGGACAAGATCCGCCTTTGGTTAATTCGTTTAAAGGTCATTTAAACACCATCAAAACTTTAGCTTACATAGATGATACTGAAATGATTTTAACTGGAAGCGGTGATACAAGTGTACGAATATGGACATTGGGTGGACGTTACATTGGTACCTTAGGAAGCCCAAAAACATGGGAAAAGCTGTCATCAACAAAACCATTGCCCAAAGACTTCAATTTCCGAATTCCACCCGATATAAAACCAGTCGCCAGTTTTACCACATTTAAAGTGTTGAGCGGCGGAGATTGCCCACAAACCGGAGTAATTAAACGTGAAGAAAACACCATAACACAATCGACTAATTTAAGTGAAGAAAATAGAAAATATATTTATGGAAAACCACTTATAAAACCAATACTTGGAAAACATTTTGCTTTACCACCGCACGCCAAACACCATCCTAAGCCCATTTTTGATAAAACTCTGCCATATGTAAAAACATTAGTGGTTAACTTGCTGATCTGCCATCCTTACTAAAAAATGTTCTTTTCTCTTTTCTTTTTTGTAGATTCCTGTATACTCACATCTTCAAATTCATGACGTTCAGTATATTGAACGACCGCCGACTCCGGAACCATTGAAACGTGCTAAACATATCGATCTGGTAGAAGGTGGTAAGGGCTCGTCACCAGAGTCAACCGAAAAGGAAAAGTCTGCAAAGACATTTAAATTCAATATTAAATAAAGCCTTATTTTGTTTTTTGTTAATTTATTTAATAAAATTATTTACGATTGGGAAAACATCAAAATGAAACTGCCGCCTTGATATTTAAATAATTTGTTCAATCAATAGTCCAATATAAGTTGGTGTCGGTCAGAATTATCTAGTGTCTTATACATATGTATTTTCCAATGTGATTTTAAAATGGTGTTGTACTCTTATTAACGATTTGAAATTTCGCTACATACTTGGAGTTTCTTAAGTATATCTTTGTCTAAAATAATTTTTGAAATACTGCTTCTCGTCCAAATCAAAGAATGTAATCGGTAGAAAAAATGTTTTTAAAAAAAAAAAAATGGTTTTTTATATAAAAAATGCTTCATTGTAAGGTGCAAGAAAATTCTTCGAAGCAAAACAGTACGTTCGTAAAGATGCTCATAAAATCAAAATTGCCTTTCCAGAATAATTTTGCTTTGATAGCAATTGTTTTCCATTTTTTTATAAGCAGTTTCTTTACCAGCTCTCGCGAATTCTTCAAGTAGCCTGAGACGACCTAATCTTGGATTTAACGTCTTTTGCGTTGTTTGAATGACGATAAAATACAATATAATATAAATAAAATTATCGGATGAAGATATATCTTTACTCTTGGATTTTTTGTTCTATACTTGAACACACAATCGGTCTGTAGAAACCGTGGTAATGCAATACCAAACAAATTTGTCGAGTCCACTACATATTTGAATTCTTTCCAATTTAACACTCTGTCTAATTTAACTTCGGAATGTGTTTTTCTTATTGACGTCTACTCAATTTTGAATCAAATAATGTGAAATTTTTGAATTGAATGAGGTATTTACAGATATGTTCCATGAGGATCCCGAATTGGCAGCTTAGACAGCAGCCTCGATAAATTTAATAAAATATTTCGAAATTAGAACCGAGAAAAGAAAATGTTTAAATATTTCTATAAACTCTTTTTTGCTCTTTAAGTCGATTTTGCTAAAAAAAAGCACCATGTTAAAACTTGTCTGTGACACCGGGCTTGTAGAAAAATTTTCGAGTCACCGCTGGTAGATACCAGTACTTGTGAGTAATTTGCTTTCGTCATTAGAACACAGTTATTATGAGCGAAATATTCCGATATCTAGTGTCGCAATTGAACCCATCACCTATCTTAAAGAAACATGACCTGTAAGGAAGCCTCTTAGTAGCCTCAATTCAGGTTTTCTAAGTATGAGGAGCTCTTTGACTCTAGTTGACGAAGGTGATATACTCTTCGACTGTCGTGAACCTGGAATTCTGCTAGAAGGACTTTTGCCTATCCTCCCAGTGCTTTATCACCGTCTTAAGGTGACCCTTAGGCTTCCGCAGAAGGGCTCTGGCCCAATAAATAAAGGCAGAACAGACGCGAGCAAAACCATCGGCAGCCTCATTACCCGTGGTTGAAATGTGCCCTGTCACCCACATAAGTGTTACTTAATTAGACAATCTCATACCAGTCTTAACTTAACGATATAGAATTTGAAACAGTTTAAAGCCGCTTGGCTGTCTGAAACAATGTAGATCTTAGCGTAGTTTAGCCCTTTAGCTATGCCTTTACCTTGCCGCAATTTAAAAAAAAAACAAATCTCCATTTTCCATTTTAATTTTATATTTTTTAATTTTTCTACTATCTCAAATATTAATTGTTTGTGTGCCGCCAGTTTATTGTAAGTCTTTAGAATATTTTGGAAAATTCAGATTTAATTTTAAAATTGCTTCCTCAGCCTTGCAGACACGGATAAAATATTAAATAATTTGTAACTATTAAATTTTATGGTTTGTCTCGATTTTTTTTTTCTTGTTAGTAAAAATTAGTTTTTTGTGTTCACTTTGTTTGTTCCAAAATATTATATTATAGTTGGCAATTTATTAATTTTGATGCCTAATATTTGTCACCAAAATATTTAATTATGTTACTCATAACACAAAATATTATTTGTCCACGACTAACGTATAATATACTCATTATGCGTTTGTTTCTTCAATTATAATTATATCCATTATTAACTGCTAGTTTATCTAGTAGTCCCTTCTTCCATTATTCACTATTATCAAATAAAAATTTCATTTTTGAAATTTTTTCTAGTAGTCTATTGCCATTTTCATTATTATTAAACTGAGACGTCAAAATGTCGACGGAAATTATTTTAGGTTTATTTAAAGGATTTGATAATAAAATACAATTTTTTGTCGGTCGTGGACAAAGTATCGTATTCTACTCGCATATAATGGCTGTTATTCACGAAGATGAAGTTTACCGACACGAGCCGATAGGCGAGTGTCGTAAATCATCTGAGTGCAAAATCATTATATGCTTGTTGAATAATATACTATTGTCCACGACTAACGTATAATATACTCATTATGTGTTTGTTTCTTCAATAATAATGATATCCATTATTCACTGCTAGTTTATCTAGTAGTCCCTTCTTCCATTATTCACTACTTCCAAGTAAAAATTTAATTTTTGAAATTTTATCTAGTAGTCTCTTGCCATTTTCATTATTATTAAACTGAGACGTCAAAATGTCGACGGAAATTATTTTAGGTTTATTTAAAGGATTTCATTTTAAAATACAACTTTTTATCGGTCGTGGACAAAGTACCGTATTCTACTCGCATATAATGGCTGTTATTCACTCAGATGATTTACGACACTCGCATATCGGCTCGTGTCGGTAAACTTCACCTTCTTGAATAACAGCTATCATCATATGCTCGTTGAATAATATACTATTGTGTTGTCAATTTATTTTTTAATGCTAATGTTTTTCGCCACAAAATATTTTTGATCCCTCATTTAACTGTCCCGTTAATAATCAATAAACAAATAAATTAATTGTATAATTAATTATAAATCTTTAGACTTTATGGCGTTTACAAGTGACTTATTTTTTACTAGATTTTATGCAAAATAATCTAATTAGTTGAAAAATAAAATTTCTCTTTAATTTAGATATCGTAACTTCGGTTAATATTGGTATTCGTCTAAACTGAGTTTTGTACTTTTACCTTTGGATTTTTCCCTAATTTATGATGAATTGATTTGGCAATTTAAATTAAAAATGTTCCTAAAATGAATTTGTTGGAACCAGAAAACGTCAATATATTGTTTTATATGAATTTATTAAACATAAAATTTAAAAAAAATAATTATTTTTGTATTAATGTTTTAATTATTTTAACAAATAAACACTCTCATTAAAAATTTTAACAATCAAAAAAATCGAGAGTTTAGAATTTGTATTTATTTATTTTATTATTTATTATCTAAGATGTTAACAATTATAAACCTAAATTAAAAATGTATGAATAATACATAATTTATTTATAAATATTTACTGATACTGTTTAATTGTAGAACATGCATCAAATAGGAGCCCGGCTAATTTAAATTCTTTTTGATTTTGATTCGATTTCGATAGAAATTCAAATGCTTGTTGTGTTAACTTAATTAGTTTATCTAGATCAACTGGTTTGTCGTCATTTGTGGTTATATCCGTATTTTCGGTTGACTGAAATAAATAAAAAAGTATTATATGTTTGAAAAAAAGTTTTTTTTTTATTAATCTATGCAATCTTTTCTGGGGCTCACTCCCAACCCTTTCGCAGTTAATTTTACCGTCCTACTTTACGCAGTAGTAGCCAAATCGAGGACGTACGGCTATAGACCCGCTTTGTTTAAACCACCTGCACATTGCATTGCTTCATGCCAACCTATAGTGCTGACATGATAGGTGGATCTGCCCATGGATTCTGCACTCTCAACAGGGGGGTCATTAGTTGTGTTCATCGTCATCACCGATCGTGATGATGAAAAACCCCTTTTTCCCGCCCCTATCGGGATTCGAACCTGGTACCTCCCGATCCAAACGCCGCAGCTTTAACCGCTGCACCGTTTGCTCGGTAAGAAAAAAGTTATGTTTACATAAATTTTTATGAATTGTCAGAATTTTCAGTTTTTACAAATTTTTCAACTTTTGAATTGAACTGATATTTTTATTGTGTCGGTTTTGGATGGAGTTATTTTATGTAACTGCACCAATAACCAAACGTCGCAAAAAAACGACAAAATGTTGACCAATTTATGTGGTTTGCCTGGGACCAAATCGTTTAAAAATTTGTCAATTTGTTGGCAACAATGGTGTTTGCTGAACACAAAAAATTCACTAAATTCACAAAATTGTCACATTCTTGAAAAATTTGCGGAAAAATTGCATAGATCTGAAATATGTGTGGAGTTTG
This sequence comes from Tipula vernalis, assembly GCA_958295665.1. Lineage (NCBI taxonomy): Eukaryota > Metazoa > Arthropoda > Insecta > Diptera > Tipulidae > Tipula > Tipula vernalis. The sequence goes on from OY282558.1 coordinate 266,271,471, forward strand.
GGTGAAATCAACAGCTTCTAAATTTAAATAGTTTATATTTGAAGTTAATCTTTATTTATAAACCAACTTCATTTTTCGAATGTTTATAGCCACGCCATCAGCAGACAATGGGGGTAAGTCGGATAAAGAGAAAAGAAAACAATTTGTGTTTAAACCAGCACGGCTTGTATATCTAGAAGACATCGGCAGGCCATAGGAAAACTAAAACTGATGTTTTTTTTTGCTACAACCCCAAAATGGAAATAAAGTCAAGGAAAATAAAGTCAATTCTCTTTATTTCCATTTGTATTTAGGTTTTCGATCTAATTATAATCAGTAATTAATTTGAAACGTAAATACTGGACCACTCACTTCAAATAGGAAATAACAAAACAACTGGCTTTATTTCTATCTGAAAAATGAAATAAAGTCAATTGACTTTTTATCATCTTTTTACTTTCAACAGAATGTGCACTAAAATACACGAATGTTAAAATTCCACACCAAAAAGAACACACAGAATCCTATTAGAAAAAAAATCTGTTTTTATGAATGTGAATATTCGGAATAGGCCAAACATCGACAACCCGAATATCGAAAGGCCGAATGGATCGAAATGATGAAAGGAGCCGAAAGACCAAATGTTTAAGGGTCGAAAGGCCGAACGTGTCGATGGGCCAATTGTGTCGAAACGCCGAATGTGTCGGAAGGCCGAATCCAAGTAAAGGGAATTATGTGAAGGAAAATTTTGAGTTGGATATAATATCTCGAAAAACATTATATCGAAATCAAAATTTCGAAATCGAAATCTCGACATTCAAAATATTGAATTTCGAAATATCGAAATTTTAAAATCTCGAATTATCTCGAATTATCTCGAATCCCAAATAATTAATATAATTTTGTAAAATTATTATTTTACAATACAAAATTATATTAATTATTCGGCATTCGAGATTATATAATTTTTCATGTTTGACAAAAAAGTTTAGCATTTTGAATTTATCGATTATTTATTATTATTAATTAATTAATCGGAATATTAAATATTAAAATATAAATACAAATCTTATAATAATTTTGTATAATTCTATTTAGAACCTTATCTACAAAAGAACATAGGAACTAAAATCCCGAAAAAATTCCAGAACCAAAAAATTTCAAAAAGTTAAGACACAACTATGACCCCCTGTTGAGAGTGCAGAATCCATGGGCCGACCCACCTTTCATGTCAGCACTATAGGTTGGCATAAAGCAATGCAATGTGCAGGTGGTTTATACAAAGCGGGGCTATAGCCGTACGTCCTCGATTTGCCTACTACTGCGTAAAGTAGGACGGTAAAATTAACTGCGAAAGAGTTGGGAGTGCCTTGAGCCCCAGAAAAGATTGCATAGATTAAAAAAAAAAAAAAAGTTAAGATTATAAAATTTAGAGAATAATTCTTAATATTAGGTCCTGACCACGCTATCTCAATCTGGTAGACATAGATCAAAGGAATTGTATCCCTCATATCGCTTCTACTGAAAGGTTTACCATAAGTTTTTCAAGTTGTTTTTTGGCGGTTGGGTATAATACAATATCTCGACAAACGTTATATCGTAATCACAATCTCGAAATTGAAATCTTGACTTTCAAAATATCGAATTTCAAAATGTCGAAATTTTAAAATCTTGAAATCCAAATGTCGAATTATCTCGAATCCCGAATAATTAATATCATTTTGTAAAATTATTATTTTGGGTTGGCTACCTTATTAGAAAAAAGTAGATAAGGAAACTGAAAATCCCAAAAAAAGTAGATAAGAAAACTGAAAATCCCGAAAAAAATCCAGAAACAAAAAAAATTCAGAAAAACAAAAATCCAAAAAAAGAACATCTACAAACACAATTATCAAAGTGCTGCCCAAGTTAAAATTAAAATTTATTAAATGTCTATAAAGTTTGAGTTTTTCCGTTCGGTTCTTAATATTTATGGTAATGGAATTGCTTCGTCAACCTTTCAGACACAGATCAAAGGAATCCTATCGCTCATATCGCTTCTACTGATAGTTCTACCACAAATGTTTCAAGTTATTTTGTGGTTGGCTTAATTCGTTGGGTTAGTATAGTATCGACGGAAGTATTGGAGCGAATTTCGGATTTAGTAAATCGTTAATGCCTCGTCAACCTTGCAGACACAGATCAAAGGAATTGTATCGCTCGTATCGCTTCTACTGATAGATGTACTACAAATGTTTCAAGGGATGATAAAAGTGTAAAAATGCCTATAAAATTGAAATTTTTTCATTTATTTTAAACAAAATATTTTTTCTGGATTGTTTCTGGATTGCTTTTCTGATAGTTTCTACATTTTTTTCGATATTTTTTTTCTGGATTTTTACTTTTGAATTATTCTAGATTTTAAAATCTCTGGATTTTTTGTTTTCAGGCAAATGTAGTGATTTCTATTATTTTACATACAATTTTTCATGTTTGATACTGAAGTTTAGCATTTTGAATTATTAAATATTAAAATATAAATACAAATCATGTTATCAGTTTTTATAATTCTATTTAGAGTTGTAGTCTACAAAAAAACATAGAAGCTCAAATTTCGAAAAATTCCAGAAACAAAAAAATCAAAAAGTTAAAACTAAAATTTACGAAATTTCTATAAAATTACCTATTTTTCCTTAAGAATCCTTGATTTTATTATTAATGATCCTGAAAACGTTCAGTAAAATCCAAAACGAACAAATTCCAAATTATTTAAGAATTCTAAAGCAAAAAGGCAAATATGACAAAAGGCAAATATGACAAAAGGCAAATATGACAAAAGGCAAATATGACAAAATCCAAATATGAAAAATCCAAATGGGACAAAATCCAAAAATATTTTTGTTTCAGTTTCGCACATGTGCATCCAAAATCACAAACCGAATATGTCTAAACCAACATTTTAAACATTTAACAAGATTGTTACTTCTATAAAATCGAATTTTATGTTTTTCACCACAAATAAAATGAAATAAAAAAATGGAGGTGTGGGCCACACACGACTTTCTTTTACGAACAGAGAATTTTGAGAAATTTTATTTTTTTTATAACTTTTTTTTTTAAATTTTTTTTTTTAATTTTTGGAAACATTTTGTATTAAGTAGTTTTTTGTAAACCTTATACTTTTTAAGATATTTGCAAAATAAATTTTCTAGACCAAGGGAGTGGCCACTTCCGGTTAGCCGATTTGGAGTAAAATTCACTGGGACCTCCCAATTTATCAAAAAAGCTTAAATCTGAAGTTTCAGTGCGATTGGTTAAACCATCTGGGCTGTAGAGAGGACACAGACAGACTGACAGACAGACAGACACCATTTCGAAACCCACTTTTTCGGACTCAGCGGACCTCAAAACAACTCAAGGTCCAAAATTTTCATGATTACTATACTTTATTTTACTAGAGTAAAAGAAAGTAAAAGGAGATTACAATGAAACAGCGACTTAGAGCGAGGTATGTTGCATTTTACAAACGACGTTCACAGGGCGAGGTTCTACGGAGTATGATGGCCGGTCTCCACTCGTCACGACGAAGAAAAATTGGCACGAGCTTGTGCCAATTATTGTTTATTGGGTAAAATTTGTATGAATACATAAACAAAGCTGATTGTGCTCATGCGCATTACTCGTGACGAAGAGAACCAAAACATCATAATATCCATCTTTTTTGAAATTTTGTCACGACGAAGTGAGAGCAATTTGTATTTTACTCTCAATTATTTGCGCCATGCCAAAAAAAATGTTTGTTTCTTCAAAATCATTAGAGAATTAATAATAATTGTAACAATAACAATAAACATAATTTATTGATAGTAAAATGTTACCTTTGAATTATTTTAATTTAATAATGACTTTTGTAACAAGGCTTGACTTGCACATAATTTTTAATTGTAATTTCAGTTGGAGAATTTTATTTGATTGCTATCGGTGGCAAAACGAGCGGCATTCATATTATTAAAGGATTAATACATTTCTTTCAGCTTAACATATTTGTCAGCAGCTTGAATTTAATTTATTTATACAAATAAAATAAAAAATCCTAAAGTAAAAACTACAACTATAAATGGGAGGACAAGTCTAGATTTGGTTTGAATGAATATTTTATTAATCCAAAATGACACATGTAAATAGATTTCCATTTTATAAACAAAAACAGAGAAAATATAATTATTTGTTATGTTAGTAGTTGTAAGTATAATATACCAATTTTGTCATGACGTCATGCCATTTTTATTTCGTCGCGACGAATGGAGACTGGCCATGACTGTACTTTAAAATTGACTTTAATATAAAGCATTTCCCTCACCACTGCAAAAACCAATAAAAACCGGTGGTATTTCTCGCATCACGGAAAATTCGGCCAAATAATTTATAATTAAATCTTATTTAAATATACAATTTTAATTTAAATTTAAAAGTCTACAATTAAATTAAAAAACATACCAATTTATCCAAAAATGTTGTCAACGATGGTGAAACAGTGGCGACATGTCCCCACGCACTGGAATCTGAATTTATATATGAATTTAGACGTTTGCCTGCTACATCTAAGAGTCGGAAACCTAAATCCCCTATTTCACAAAAATTCAATAAAAGTTGTTCCCCAAATTCATCCCAACCGTGCACATACAGTTCGCAAATCTGTAAAGAAAGGTAATATTTTAATTTCATTACACTTAAATCGATTCTAAGTCATCTCCTTACTTCATGTCGTTTTAACTCATTTTCATTAATTTTCCAAATACGTCCTAACTTTTCTATTCTGCCGTACCATTCAATGTGCTCAACGTAATAAATTTTCTCATAATCTTCCCGAATCAAATCCATGCTTGCAGATATCAACTTATACAGGAATTTCTTTCTTATATTCACCAAAATTAAATCTGGTTTGGAAAGTTCATAGTCCAGACTCTTATTAATTTGGCAGAAAAACGTTTGGTTTATCAATTCATTGAATAAATTTTTAGGTTTCACCTGCTTCACATTAAATTGTGAAATAAATTGAAGGACAATTAATAGCTCAGTGTGTAAATTTAATAATTCAAGGTTTGCTTGACTCTGTTGTAGGGCCAACAAAACTAATGGAATTTCGCCTTCTTGTAATATCTCCTCATATTGGAGTTCCATTTTATCGTGATCGAGGCATTCAATAAAAATTTCTAAAAATTGGATGCACAGCTCAAGGAATTTCGACACTATAGAGTCCGATATACCGATGTCTTGAAGGCAAAATTTTTCGCGTGGTAAATGACCAACTTTGTCGATCAGTTTCCGAGTGGCTTCTAATGGCATTTTCAAATGGGCATTCCATATCATACAGCAAATACCGTGTTTAACGGCCCAATTAGATTTTTCAATGGACGACAGACATTTAAGTCCCGCAGATAAATAATTTAGCTGTGACATGTTATTACTCCAGTAGCCCATAAAATCCCAAGACAGGTGACACAACAAGATACCCGGCTGTAAACTAAACGGAAAATGGTCTCGCAATAAGCGGATATTACTTAAAATCAAATCTATATTATTATTTTCTGTTCTAGTAGTGGCGTTGTTGCAATTTTCATCCGAGTCTGACTTATCAAACAGCATTCTAGAATCCAACCCGGTACCAGCTATCCATTTCGCGACTAATTCGGTCACTATACCTTTACCTCCGGCCAATAAAGACTTAAGGCTTATATTACGTTTTTCGTATTTTATTATCGGAAGTACGGGTTCATTGATTTGGATGACGATATTTAGTATAGCGCCTAAAACCGCACTATCGTCTAGCTTCCCGATCAATAGTGACCACTGACATGCCTCTTGGGATAATTCTTCGAAATTCATATCCTCCTCAGAAGTATTGTCATCATTTGTTTTCTCCTTCTGACAGCATTTTAAGGCTTGATTTCGACACATCATAGCCGCCAATAAACCTCGCAAGGCACAAGAGCTTTCCAAGAGTAATTCTCGAACAGTTTGCCACCACAATGAAATCGAATTATAGTCATACTCGACCTTATTACCTGCTAAGAGACATACATTTTCAAGGGTCTCTGCAAAACGTTGCATATCGACAACCAGCTGTTCAGTTTTACGATACAAAAACGGTTTCTCCAGCCAATATAAGAGCAACAACCGCATTAAGTCCTCGCTCAATATCCCACTCACATTTGCTTGCCTGACAAACTTAGTTGAGCTTTTTCCGTTTTCTAAAAATTTCTTGAAGATGATTGATCCAACTAACTTATGTAGGCTTGTCTTTTTATCATCTAGCAAGATTAGATCATCATTCTGTATGTTGAACGACGACAAGAAAATGATGAATTGATTTGATTGTTTCTCATTTTCATCCACCCTAAAATGAACCTTAGGCGTATCCGGTAAAAATTTTCGTTCTAAACACAATAAATCTAAAAGTTTTTGTATGTTATCCAATTCATCGGCTGAGATACTTATTTGGTTGCTGTTAGATGATTTTTGGAGTTCTTCAGAATTTACGATCTCCGCGTTGGTTATTTCTACGGCATACGAATAAAAATCTAACAGCTTTAAATAATTGTCGCACAATATAGTTAAATGTTTGCGTTGATTTTTTGGAGAGTTCTCGAGTTCATATGGCTTATCCGGTAAGGGATTCTCATCTATACTCTCTAAACGGTGGCAGTCAACATCACTGTCTTGTTCTCCGTCTTCTATTTGTAGCTGGCTTTGAATGGCAAGTATGGCCGATTTTAATATCTCCGGATTGGTTTTACTGTTTTTGGCCAACAACTCGAGACAAATTATCCTCATTTCGTTTGTTTGTAGATTTGAGCTTAGCATACTGATCTCATTTAATATTTTCTTTTCGTTCGGAGACGCCAAATCTTCGGACTTTAAATTTATTTTGATTCTACGTATTAAATGTAAATCCTTGGCAATTTTTGAGTTTGAATCGCTTATCGCACAATAAAATGGAATTTGAATCTCTTTGATAGTCTGATCCGAGGGGTCGAAGAACAAACATGTATGTTGGTTACTCGAGCCGTACCGGATTTTTGTATTTGATGAGGCACCCATTAGATTATACGAATTATATATAAGTTGTCCATATTTTGAAACATAGAATGCTGCAGTTTTAGCGCCACGTTGTAAAGGCCATATTTCGAGACATGAACGTTTCGGCGCGTAAATAACTAGAAACAAAGCACGACGACGATTCTGGTTTTGTTGTAGTTGTTGCTTTGAATTTTTTTCAGTCACCTCGATAAAACTGCACTGAGCTTTACGATATCCTTTAAATACACGAATAGCAGTACCCCGTTTACAATCGACTAGAATCACTCGGCCTAAATTATCGGTAACAGCAGCCAATTGATTTCCGGGTGCCAAATAAACACGCATTCCCGTCCGCTGCAGATCACATAGTCCAAATGGACAAGTCATTTGCTTTACGGGAGTTGGAAGCGGCGTGGGATCCAAATCAACAGATTGAGATCCTCTCATCCAACTTGGTAGAGCATTCTTTATTTTGCTTGCTACGGTTCGAGCTACATCAGCCAACACCGGCTGAACAAATCCTTCTTTTGCGTAATGAAATCCTACATAAGGCCGACTTCCAGCCACTAAGACAAGCGAATTTTGAGCCGGAGAACTTCGATATTTGGCGTAAAATCCGCCATTTATCGTCGTATTCAGCAAATGATCGAATGACGAGAGCAACTGCGGTCCAACCACCGCCAAATCATTAATAGCCAAATTTTTACCATCAAACCCCCACTTGCGACAAGGAACAGTAAATTCATGGAAACCGCTCGTTTCTTGTTTAATATGATTCACGACCCTCAAGTGTTGCTGCTTTACATTATGCAATACTGTAAAAAAATTTAATCCGTCCACAATACATACACACGATTCATACCCGAAATGAATCTCCTCCAGCAAGCCTTTGCCACTTTGAGCGCTAATCGATTCGACTGCCTCATTATGCCACTGCTGAGAAAAAATTTTCATTCCAAAATCAGTATAAAATAGTACAAGCCCGGACGATAAACCAACACCAACTGCACTCCATTCGGGTGACGATTCGGAATGAGAATGTTGCGCCACTATGGGCAAACATATAATAGATGTAATAACGTCATTGGGATTCTCTAGCTCAATTACGTGGCATATTGCAAAAGCATTGTGGTGTTCGTCTCGATTCCACACCTGATTTAAGATAATCAATCTGGTCCCATGGCCAAAGGCTATAATCTCAAGTGTCGGTGATACTGAAAAGTATACAGAATCTAGCCATTCGTCATCTGCAATTGTATATTAGAAACATTTGAGATAAAGGAACAATAGATAATTTATTAATTAATGAATAGCTTCGGATAACTGACCTTTTGCAAGTCCGAACAATTCTTGTACTCGATTCATATCATTTAATTTGAATAGAGTTTTAATTTCACACGACATAATAAAGGAGGCTAAAGATAAAAACACATTGAAAACACATTTATAAAAGCTTTAGCATTATTTACGAACATAAATTTGAAAATGATTTATTCACTTTATGTAAAGAAAGCAAAATTGGGAACTGATTCACAGAAAAATAATTCTTATAAGAAAAACATACTTGTCACTTTGACAACAAAAATATTTTATACACTGTTAAAAATCTTGCTGAATTTGTAGAAACAGTTTAAGGATAAACAATGAGTACGTTTATGCTCAGAGTCGAGTCATCTTTTAGTTAACTTTGGATCATCTTGTAGTTATCTTTTTTAGCGTTTATACTGCAGAGTCAAATCGTAGTCGAGTCGAAACTAGGTTGAAACCGAGTCAGAAACGTCAAAAAAAAAATCATAATTTTTATTTTCAATAAAAATTATGATTATTAAAATTATGATTAAAGCAATTTATTTTACAAGTTTACAGTATACAAAATTACAGAAACACAAAAATCGGAGATGCGCACACGAATTAAGAAATCAAAATGGTGTCTTTTTATTATTATTTTTTGTTGTTTTTATTTTTCGACTCGACTCCGTTTATAGTGGATGATTTTAGAGTTAACTCGACTCGACCCTAGAAATTTTTTAGGTCGAGTCGAGTTAACTACAAGATGACTCGACTCCGTTTATAGTCAAAGATAACCTAGGTTCAAACCAGGTTGAACCCTAAGCATAAACGTACTCAATCCTAGTGCGTGCGTGTTTTCTTTTAAAGCATGGTTTCCACGATGGCGAGGCGAAAAAATTAGTCAAATTAAAAAGAGGAAGGAATAAAAAAGTAACATAAGAGGGAATGAAACTACAACAAGTCGTTACGCCGAATTTTTATTTATTTATTTTTGACGTTTCGATTATTAAAATTAAATTTTGTTAAAAATGGATACTGTTGAGGAACTAATGGCAATATATGCTGTTATGTTTTCAAGTAGCACTGAGAGTGATTCTGGCGATGAAAAATGTGTTCCCCAAATCAAAAAAAAAAAAATATATGTATATTTAATAATCAAATAAATATAAAATTTTCTTCAAATTGACTATGTGAATTCCGAAAATCAGCGACTAATCCGAAAAAAGATGATCCATCTAATCTTTTTTCGGATTAGACGTCCTATTTCGGAGTGCTGAACTAAAATTTTTAAAATTGGACGTCCCAATTTTTCTGTCAAAATGGTATTTTCTCTCTATCGTACTATTGGTGAATTTTTGCTTTCTCTTTCTAGTTTGACTAATTTTTTCGCCTCGCCATCGTGGAAACCATGCTTTATCCATTCTGCATATACCGACTTTCCATCGTCATAGTATAATAGTATTATACTATTTAACTACGACGATGGAAAACCGAAGTTGATAGTATAATAGTATAATTATAATATTTTGTTATACTAGCTATCAAAAATATAATAGGTAGCAAATTGTGTTTTTAACATTGTAAATTTATCTGACAGTGTATTATTTTGACCATTCGCAAAATTACCATTCGATTTTTTTTTTGTTTTTTTTTTTGTATGCACAAGTGCACACATTTTATTAATTTTTAAAAACATAACTAATGCGTACGCTTGGTTATTTTTAATTGTTTTTATTTTTATGAATATACTTCGAAATTTTCAAAATAGGAATTATATCTACGATCACACAAAAAAACTATAATTGGTGTTAACTTCATCGCGTTTGATGGAAAACCGACAAGGAAGAATAGTATAATAGTATTATACTATTATGCTATTATACTATTGACGATGGAAAATCGGTAATAGTTAGGAACCAAGCCCAAATTTTAGCGAAAAAAAACTCGATATAAATTTATTGTAGTTGGCTAGAAAAACGTACGTTCAACTTTAAAATATTTTTTTTTTTTTACAACAGAAGCCTGTGCAATTTTTATTCATTTTGCTATATATACAAAATACTTTGACGTTTTGAAAAAATTGTTGTGGCATAAAGATTAGACGCTGATATTTTTAGTTTGCGCAATTTTAATTTTTTCCAATTAAAAATATATTGATTAAATTTTAGGTATCTAATATGAGAGTTTAAAAAATCTTTTGGGCAATGTGCACCAAATATTGTTAACTCTTCTGCGGATATACTGGCATATGCCGTCAAACAAACATGCTGCTACGTATCATTTAAATAAAATAAATCTATAAAATGGAACTTTCCAATGAACTAACAAAAATTGCAACTGAAATTTTATCTTTACGTCCCAGTCCCAGCAAAACATCGTTTGACTTTAATTTTGACTCATTTAAAGTTGCATAGTGTTTCAAATTCTCGAACTTTATTCGAAAATCGAAAATTTAGCGACTGTCTCAGCAGATCCAGCAATATTTTTGTTTATCCGCGAAAGATTAAAGGATAAAACGAAATTCAAATTTTCTGCAATAAGGTTCCAAAAAGGTTCTGTCTCTTTGTCGGTTGTCTATTGCCCTTTAAAGAAAACCTATTATTATGAAATTACATAAAAAAGTGAGGCATTGGTTTATCGTAAATAAACAGAAAAAAGCAAATTTTGCTTTTGTTAAAAAGTATAAAGAATAATTTATTTGGTTTAAAAATATATAAACGACTTTTTAAAATTTTATAATGCCTCAATTCCACTGCGAATCAAAGTTTGTCAGTAAAAATAACTTGAGATAAAAATATAAAATCGGTGGTGGTGTGAACGAGACACACAACGGAGTCAGTCAAGTTTTTACTTACAAAAAATGTGTATTTGTGTTAGCGCACTGAGGTCGAAATTAAAAAAAAGTATCAAATCGAGAACATTTTATGGCAGTCCAACTAACACATGTACATAAATATTGTGTACCGATGAAAAATATTTCTCGCACACGCTGATAATTTTAGTTGTATGGCATTTTTATGGGAAAGATTTTTTTTAATTTTGTATTTTATGACGGAAATAATTTGAATAAAATAATTCTAATATGAGTATTAATAATAATTAAATTTTTAGATTATTTTGAAACGTGAAAATAATCGAATTAACACTAATACTTCATTTTTATAATAATTCTTGGTTAAGCCTGAATTCCACTGTGAATAATTGACTGAACTGACTTCAAGTCGAAAGAAGACAAAAAAAAAGAAATGCATTGGAGTAACAAAGAAAAAGCATGTTTTTTATATTTTTTTTATAGCACAAATATCTTGATAAATTTTGACAGCGACAGCAAAAAAAAAAATAAAAAAAATAAATTTTTGGTTATCACTTGGAGTTTTAATTTGGCTTTTTCACCACCAATAAATTATTTAAAAAAAAAACGATTACTTTACTAAATTGCCAATAATAGTATTTAGCGATATTATCACAATTGATCCCAATTTATCACAATTTAACTGTATACAAACTTTATATTTTTGTATTATCACAGCTATTTTAGAAGCAACCACCAAAAAAAATTATGACAATTACCGTAAAAATAACAAACTTTTAATTAACTTAGTGTGCGGAAAAAAATTTGCGTTCGTACACAAAATTTGTGTGCATATATTAGTTGGATGACCATAAAATGACTTCGATTTTGATAATTTTTGACCATAATTATGGCGATCCACTAATACAAACACACATTTGATGTAAGTAAAATCTTGACTGACTTCGTTTTGTGTTTCTTTCACACAACCACCGATTTTATATTTTTATCTCCCTTTATTTTGACTGACAAACTTTTATTCGCAATGGAATTCAGGCCTTATTCTAGGTTCTGTTTTTGTTTGCTGTCAAAACACTAAGGCAATTTTAAAGTTTGCAATTTTTATGGTAAAGTCTAAAGCTTGAATTCCACTGTGAATAATTGACTGAACTGACTTCAAGTCGAAAGAAGACAAAACAAAAAGAAATGCATTGGAGTAACAAAGAAAAAGCATGTTTTTTATATTTTTTTTATAGCACAAATATCTTGATAAATTTTGACAGCGACAGCAACAAAAAAAAATAAAAAAATAAATTTTTGGTTATCACTTGGAGTTTTAATTTGACTTTTTCACCACCAATAAATTATTTAAAAAAAAAAACGATTACTTTACTAAATTGCCAATAATAGTATTTAGCGATATTATCACAATTGATCCCAATTTATCACAATTTAACTGTATACAAACTTTATATTTTTGTATTATCACAGCTATTTTAGAAGCAACCACCAAAAAAAATTATGAAAATTACCGTAAAAATAACAAACTTTTAATTAACTTAGTGTGCGGAAAAAAATTTGCGTTCGTACACAAAATTTGTGTGCATATATTAGTTGGATAACCATAAAATGACTTCGATTTTGATAATTTTTGACCATAATTATGGCGATCCACTAATGCAAACACACATTTGATGTAAGTAAAATCTTGGCTGACTTCGTTTTGTGTTTCTTTCACACAACCACCGATTTTATATTTTTATCTCCTTTTATTTTGACTGACAAACTTTTATTCGCAATGGAATTCAGGCTTAATGTGTGATCGAAAATATTCGAAAAAATAATTCTGGGGTGAGATGTTGCAACCATCACGTTTTTGGCTTCGATGCATTTTCGATAGAATAACTGTACTGCTTTGTTAAAAAAATAAAATTTTAAAGCAATTTAGTTCTAAAATACCGTTATTCTATCGAAAATGCATCGAAGCGAAAAACGTAATGGTTAAATATAAATTTCCAACTGCTATTGGTGCCATTGATTGTGCTCACGTTGAAATAATGAAGCCGAGGCAATATGGTGATGAATATTTAAATCGTAAAGGGTATTTTTCTATAAATATACAAGCGACCGGAAATGCTAAAGAATGTTTCACAAGCATTGATGTGCAGTGGCCAGGATATGTACACGATTCAAGAATTTGGCGTAATTCAGTAATTTACAATATTTTAAATGAAAATGAAGCTGGTGCTACTTTGTTAGGTACAACATTTTAAATTTATTTGGAGAGAGATTTTGGAATTAAAAAATTAATAAAGCTACCAATATGTCAATTGGATTTTGTTGTTGATTTTGATACTAAGTTTACTCATCTCATAATTATCTTTTATCGTTTATCAAGGTAAATTATGGGTAAAATAAATTATGAGTCTGTAACGAAACGAAGTGGAGTTATGACTCACCTATCTACATTAAGTTCAGGATTGAAACACAACTACCAAATCACCTCAGTTAACAGATATCCGCGTCATTTTATTGTCTCTGGGCGGTCGTTTTGCCGGCTAAAGCTCAGGGGAAATGCGTGGGTTTTCCAGAGACATGACGCGGATCTAGTTGGACCGCAGGATGGGAAATAAAGGGGTAGGAAACAACAGCTGATTCATATACTCACCTATATGAACTATACATACCTTGAACTCATCTCGGAAAATTTCCTCTACTCGGTCATCTCAATCATTAACAATATGGTGGATAGCGAACGAAACCGATTTTTTTTTTTTTAAATGACAAGAACAAAATTTAGAAAATAAAAATCTTTATTGAAATACGCAAGAATTAAGCGAAAGCAAAAAAAAAATAAAAATAGACAACGAAGATTATTTTCCAAAAAAAAACAAAAAAAAACAAAAGAAGAAAAAAAATTCTTAACATCTAAGATAAGACCCTGTACCCTAAGCTAACTAGCTATTCTTAAAAAAAAAAGGAGATGTAAATTTGCAAAAAAAAGTAAATTTTATATAAACATAATTCAAAAACAAAAAAAAAATGTAATTAAATAAATCATAATAGTAAAAAAAAATAATAAGAAAAATGAAAATACAAATTTAGTAAAAGAAATTAACTTGCGCTTGACCAACTGTACACGTGATGCGGCTGCCGATAATTTGTAGATGCCGACGTCATTAACATGATGATGCGATGCAAAGTTTAAATTTATTTAGTTGGCGAAGTTGGTGATCTTATGTCTGAACTAAATTTGCAATTTATCCAGTTTTTTATTAGTTCAGAGTTCAACCATGAAGGTTTATATGTTCCTTAGTATATGGATAATAGTTCGTTAAGGAAACATATAAACTTTTACAGAACACTATCAACAATTGACCTGGACGATAGTTCCCGTTATTTCACTGACACCACTTATTATTGTTTTGGGTTAATTTTTTTTTTCTTTTTCGTTGAATGAAACACTTTTCACAATAATAGGCACATAAGTACTTTGATTTAGACGTAATTAATAGTTTTCATTGTACTTTAAACTAATTCATTTTTTATCACATGATTTTAGTCCATTCACTATCAACTGAAACTATACACACGTAAACAATTTTAATAATTAGAGACTATTCTATATATTTAGTTTATTATATTATGATCACGTTTAAGAATTTTAGATCATTCAAAGAAAATCAACTGTTTTTTTATGAATTTAAATTGTTTTTAATTTTCTTTTTTTTCATTAATGTTTTGTTTTGTTTGTTAAATAGTAACTGAATTTTATGTATTATTAATTAAATCACTTTACAGTTTATTTGTTCTTACTACCCAAATAGAGTAGTCTTATCAGAATCTTATATTTGGTAAACTTATGCACTACTTAAAACTAATATAACAGTTGTTTCTTTAATTCTAATTTATCACTCTTAGAATGTTAACAAAACTTTTTCCGTGGTTATTGCTATATGCAACAAGCTCTTAGCATTGATAACCATACACCTCAAAATTTATTTTCGAACTGCCCTTGACTACCGATCAATAAAAAAAAAAAATCATAAATTTTTATATCTCGTAGGTCATAAAAAAAAATCATCGATCGCCACACCACAAAAAAAAATTTCGCGCCCTTTCTAGATACAGATATTTTTTTCTGGTGCATTCGAGAACAATAAGTTGTTGTTAGTGTACTTTCAAAACCCTCGGTTGCAACGGCGAGAAAAAAAAATGAAATATTTTTTGTTTTTTGTGTCGTTACAAGTCGAATAATAGACGTTGATTTTTCGTATGAAATTTTTATTTAGTTTAATAAATTAAATTATATTTTTATTATTGTTAATATAACAGTATATTTAATTTAACTATTGCGCTCATTAAAAATTGGTTTATTTTTGCGCCTGGTTGCAGTGCACCATTTGCACCTATGACAAGACCGCCCCTGGGTTAATGCAACCATATTTAAATAAAGGCCATTATTTATTTATGAACAATTTTTACAACAGCCTAAGTTTATCAGAAGAACTGTTGTTAAATAATACTCATAGCTCTGGAACACTTCGATCCAACAGGCGAGAACTTCCCAATGTAGTGGTTACCAAAAAATTAAAGAAAGGTGAATTTGTGTGGAGGAGAAAAAGCCAAATATATGTTTCAAAATGGAAAGATAAGAGAGATGTACTTTCTATTAGCACTGCCCACCATCCGAAACTAATTGAGACAACTAACAAATTTGGCAAAAAATTAATAAAACATCAAGACATAACACACTACAATTTACACATGTCTGGAGTTGATCGAAGTGATTAAATGGTGTCCTATTATTCTTAGCCGAGAAAGACCATAAGGTGACATAAAAAAGTGATATTCCATTTGTTAGAGGTCAGCGTTTGGAATAGCTATTTCCTGTATAAAAAATTTCACAGCAAGGTGTCATTTTTAAAATTTAGAGATTTATTAATTAAGTCGTTAATAAACCTTCCACCGGATAGAGAGGATGGCCAAAGTTTGCTCAGCACAATCCGAGGTCGACCCAAACACAAAAACTTGTCACCAAATGTTTCACGCAGAATCTCCAATTACTAGTAGAGCTGGAAATTCATTAGCAATTGTCAACAACAATTTCGACTTGTTAATCAGAAAAAAAGAAGAGGCTAATCATTTATAAATATATCTACCAGAAAAAACTAGAAATATCAAAAACCCCCCCGTACTACGGGTTAAAGTACGGGGGGGATTTTGATATTTCTACTTTTTTCTGGTAGATAGTACCAAGTCCAATGTAGTGAAAACGTTACAACCGGCCAGTTGGAAAGAAAAATTCTGGAGGTGAGGCACTGGATAACAATCGGGAATCGTAACGTTATTAAGTGCGCGGTAATCACCGCAAGGTCTCCACTCTCCATTTTTCTTTTTGACCAAATGCAATGGACTGGACCAAGCGCTATTGCTGGGACGGCAAATGCCCTGTGCCATCATGCTCTCGAAATGGTCTTTAGCTACCTTAGTCATCTCTGGAGATAAACGTCGTGCTTTACAACTGACAGGTGGTCCGCGAGTCTCTAGGCTGTGTGGTGTTATGTTTCACAGGTTTGATGCCGACATTTTTGCGTGTGATTTCCTCGTATTTTGCCAGAATGTTCGAAATATCTGCTCCGAGGGTTATCTTGTCTAAAATGGACAGTGATGGAACCTGTGCTGCTGTCAGAGAACCAATGGTGAACAACGAAATTAACGGATCTACTATTCGATTTCTCTTAAGGTCAACAATAAGACCAGTGTTTCTTAAGAAATCCGCCCCTAAAATTGGTATTGATACTTCTGCCACAATAAAATTCCACACGAAATCTCGTCTAAGTCCAATATTTAGATGAAGTGTGCGAATGCCAAAAGCCTTGATACGGGTACCGTTTGCTGCGTAAAGACTAAAGTCTGATTTATCGCTTATGTTTTTGCTAAAATTGACTGGTATTGTGGCATAAAGATTAGACGCTGATATTTTTAGTTTGCGCAATTTTAATTTTTTCCAATTAAAAATATATTGATTAAATTTTAGGTATCTAATATGAGAGTTTAAAAAATCTTTTGGGCAATGTGCACCAAATATTGTTAACTCTTCTGCGGATATACTGGCATATGCCGTCAAACAAACATGCTGCTACGTATCATTTAAATAAAATAAATCTATAAAATGGAACTTTCCAATGAACTAACAAAAATTGCAACTGAAATTTTATCTTTACGTCCCAGTCCCAGCAAAACATCGTTTGACTTTAATTTTGACTCATTTAAAGTTGCATAGTGTTTCAAATTCTCGAACTTTATTCGAAAATCGAAAATTTAGCGACTGTCTCAGCAGATCCAGCAATATTTTTGTTTATCCGCGAAAGATTAAAGGATAAAACGAAATTCAAATTTTCTGCAATAAGGTTCCAAAAAGGTTCTGTCTCTTTGTCGGTTGTCTATTGCCCTTTAAAGAAAACCTATTATTATGAAATTACATAAAAAAGTGAGGCATTGGTTTATCGTAAATAAACAGAAAAAAGCAAATTTTGCTTTTGTTAAAAAGTATAAAGAATAATTTATTTGGTTTAAAAATATATAAACGACTTTTTAAAATTTTATAATGCCTCAATTCCACTGCGAATCAAAGTTTGTCAGTAAAAATAACTTGAGATAAAAATATAAAATCGGTGGTGGTGTGAACGAGACACACAACGGAGTCAGTCAAGTTTTTACTTACAAAAAATGTGTATTTGTGCGCACTGAGGTCGAAATTAAAAAAAAGTATCAAATCGAGAACATTTTATGGCAGTCCAACTAACACATGTACATAAATATTGTGTACCGATGAAAAATATTTCTCGCACACTCTGATAATTTTAGTTGTATGGCATTTTTATGGGAAAGATTTTTTTTAATTTTGTATTTTATGACGGAAATAATTTGAATAAAATAATTCTAATATGAGTATTAATAATAATTAAATTTTTAGATTATTTTGAAACGTGAAAATAATCGAATTAACACTAATACTTCATTTTTATAATAATTCTTGGTTAAGCCTGAATTCCACTGTGAATAATTGACTGAACTGACTTCAAGTCGAAAGAAGACAAAAAAAAAGAAATGCATTGGAGTAACAAAGAAAAAGCATGTTTTTTATATTTTTTTTATAGCACAAATATCTTGATAAATTTTGACAGCGACAGCAAAAAAAAAAATAAAAAAAATAAATTTTTGGTTATCACTTGGAGTTTTAATTTGGCTTTTTCACCACCAATAAATTATTTAAAAAAAAAACGATTACTTTACTAAATTGCCAATAATAGTATTTAGCGATATTATCACAATTGATCCCAATTTATCACAATTTAACTGTATACAAACTTTATATTTTTGTATTATCACAGCTATTTTAGAAGCAACCACCAAAAAAAATTATGACAATTACCGTAAAAATAACAAACTTTTAATTAACTTAGTGTGCGGAAAAAAATTTGCGTTCGTACACAAAATTTGTGTGCATATATTAGTTGGATGACCATAAAATGACTTCGATTTTGATAATTTTTGACCATAATTATGGCGATCCACTAATACAAACACACATTTGATGTAAGTAAAATCTTGACTGACTTCGTTTTGTGTTTCTTTCACACAACCACCGATTTTATATTTTTATCTCCCTTTATTTTGACTGACAAACTTTTATTCGCAATGGAATTCAGGCCTTATTCTAGGTTCTGTTTTTGTTTGCTGTCAAAACACTAAGGCAATTTTAAAGTTTGCAATTTTTATGGTAAAGTCTAAAGCTTGAATTCCACTGTGAATAATTGACTGAACTGACTTCAAGTCGAAAGAAGACAAAACAAAAAGAAATGCATTGGAGTAACAAAGAAAAAGCATGTTTTTTATATTTTTTTTATAGCACAAATATCTTGATAAATTTTGACAGCGACAGCAACAAAAAAAAATAAAAAAATAAATTTTTGGTTATCACTTGGAGTTTTAATTTGACTTTTTCACCACCAATAAATTATTTAAAAAAAAAAACGATTACTTTACTAAATTGCCAATAATAGTATTTAGCGATATTATCACAATTGATCCCAATTTATCACAATTTAACTGTATACAAACTTTATATTTTTGTATTATCACAGCTATTTTAGAAGCAACCACCAAAAAAAATTATGAAAATTACCGTAAAAATAACAAACTTTTAATTAACTTAGTGTGCGGAAAAAAATTTGCGTTCGTACACAAAATTTGTGTGCATATATTAGTTGGATAACCATAAAATGACTTCGATTTTGATAATTTTTGACCATAATTATGGCGATCCACTAATGCAAACACACATTTGATGTAAGTAAAATCTTGGCTGACTTCGTTTTGTGTTTCTTTCACACAACCACCGATTTTATATTTTTATCTCCTTTTATTTTGACTGACAAACTTTTATTCGCAATGGAATTCAGGCTTAATGTGTGATCGAAAATATTCGAAAAAATAATTCTGGGGTGAGATGTTGCAACCATCACGTTTTTGGCTTCGATGCATTTTCGATAGAATAACTGTACTGCTTTGTTAAAAAAATAAAATTTTAAAGCAATTTAGTTCTAAAATACCGTTATTCTATCGAAAATGCATCGAAGCGAAAAACGTAATGGTTAAATATAAATTTCCAACTGCTATTGGTGCCATTGATTGTGCTCACGTTGAAATAATGAAGCCGAGGCAATATGGTGATGAATATTTAAATCGTAAAGGGTATTTTTCTATAAATATACAAGCGACCGGAAATGCTAAAGAATGTTTCACAAGCATTGATGTGCAGTGGCCAGGATATGTACACGATTCAAGAATTTGGCGTAATTCAGTAATTTACAATATTTTAAATGAAAATGAAGCTGGTGCTACTTTGTTAGGTACAACATTTTAAATTTATTTGGAGAGAGATTTTGGAATTAAAAAATTAATAAAGCTACCAATATGTCAATTGGATTTTGTTGTTGATTTTGATACTAAGTTTACTCATCTCATAATTATCTTTTATCGTTTATCAAGGTAAATTATGGGTAAAATAAATTATGAGTCTGTAACGAAACGAAGTGGAGTTATGACTCACCTATCTACATTAAGTTCAGGATTGAAACACAACTACCAAATCACCTCAGTTAACAGATATCCGCGTCATTTTATTGTCTCTGGGCGGTCGTTTTGCCGGCTAAAGCTCAGGGGAAATGCGTGGGTTTTCCAGAGACATGACGCGGATCTAGTTGGACCGCAGGATGGGAAATAAAGGGGTAGGAAACAACAGCTGATTCATATACTCACCTATATGAACTATACATACCTTGAACTCATCTCGGAAAATTTCCTCTACTCGGTCATCTCAATCATTAACAATATGGTGGATAGCGAACGAAACCGATTTTTTTTTTTTTAAATGACAAGAACAAAATTTAGAAAATAAAAATCTTTATTGAAATACGCAAGAATTAAGCGAAAGCAAAAAAAAAATAAAAATAGACAACGAAGATTATTTTCCAAAAAAAAACAAAAAAAAACAAAAGAAGAAAAAAAATTCTTAACATCTAAGATAAGACCCTGTACCCTAAGCTAACTAGCTATTCTTAAAAAAAAAAGGAGATGTAAATTTGCAAAAAAAAGTAAATTTTATATAAACATAATTCAAAAACAAAAAAAAAATGTAATTAAATAAATCATAATAGTAAAAAAAAATAATAAGAAAAATGAAAATACAAATTTAGTAAAAGAAATTAACTTGCGCTTGACCAACTGTACACGTGATGCGGCTGCCGATAATTTGTAGATGCCGACGTCATTAACATGATGATGCGATGCAAAGTTTAAATTTATTTAGTTGGCGAAGTTGGTGATCTTATGTCTGAACTAAATTTGCAATTTATCCAGTTTTTTATTAGTTCAGAGTTCAACCATGAAGGTTTATATGTTCCTTAGTATATGGATAATAGTTCGTTAAGGAAACATATAAACTTTTACAGAACACTATCAACAATTGACCTGGACGATAGTTCCCGTTATTTCACTGACACCACTTATTATTGTTTTGGGTTAATTTTTTTTTTCTTTTTCGTTGAATGAAACACTTTTCACAATAATAGGCACATAAGTACTTTGATTTAGACGTAATTAATAGTTTTCATTGTACTTTAAACTAATTCATTTTTTATCACATGATTTTAGTCCATTCACTATCAACTGAAACTATACACACGTAAACAATTTTAATAATTAGAGACTATTCTATATATTTAGTTTATTATATTATGATCACGTTTAAGAATTTTAGATCATTCAAAGAAAATCAACTGTTTTTTTATGAATTTAAATTGTTTTTAATTTTCTTTTTTTTCATTAATGTTTTGTTTTGTTTGTTAAATAGTAACTGAATTTTATGTATTATTAATTAAATCACTTTACAGTTTATTTGTTCTTACTACCCAAATAGAGTAGTCTTATCAGAATCTTATATTTGGTAAACTTATGCACTACTTAAAACTAATATAACAGTTGTTTCTTTAATTCTAATTTATCACTCTTAGAATGTTAACAAAACTTTTTCCGTGGTTATTGCTATATGCAACAAGCTCTTAGCATTGATAACCATACACCTCAAAATTTATTTTCGAACTGCCCTTGACTACCGATCAATAAAAAAAAAAAATCATAAATTTTTATATCTCGTAGGTCATAAAAAAAAATCATCGATCGCCACACCACAAAAAAAAATTTCGCGCCCTTTCTAGATACAGATATTTTTTTCTGGTGCATTCGAGAACAATAAGTTGTTGTTAGTGTACTTTCAAAACCCTCGGTTGCAACGGCGAGAAAAAAAAAATGAAATATTTTTTGTTTTTTGTGTCGTTACAAGTCGAATAATAGACGTTGATTTTTCGTATGAAATTTTTATTTAGTTTAATAAATTAAATTATATTTTTATTATTGTTAATATAACAGTATATTTAATTTAACTATTGCGCTCATTAAAAATTGGTTTATTTTTGCGCCTGGTTGCAGTGCACCATTTGCACCTATGACAAGACCGCCCCTGGGTTAATGCAACCATATTTAAATAAAGGCCATTATTTATTTATGAACAATTTTTACAACAGCCTAAGTTTATCAGAAGAACTGTTGTTAAATAATACTCATAGCTCTGGAACACTTCGATCCAACAGGCGAGAACTTCCCAATGTAGTGGTTACCAAAAAATTAAAGAAAGGTGAATTTGTGTGGAGGAGAAAAAGCCAAATATATGTTTCAAAATGGAAAGATAAGAGAGATGTACTTTCTATTAGCACTGCCCACCATCCGAAACTAATTGAGACAACTAACAAATTTGGCAAAAAATTAATAAAACATCAAGACATAACACACTACAATTTACACATGTCTGGAGTTGATCGAAGTGATTAAATGGTGTCCTATTATTCTTAGCCGAGAAAGACCATAAGGTGACATAAAAAAGTGATATTCCATTTGTTAGAGGTCAGCGTTTGGAATAGCTATTTCCTGTATAAAAAATTTCACAGCAAGGTGTCATTTTTAAAATTTAGAGATTTATTAATTAAGTCGTTAATAAACCTTCCACCGGATAGAGAGGATGGCCAAAGTTTGCTCAGCACAATCCGAGGTCGACCCAAACACAAAAACTTGTCACCAAATGTTTCACGCAGAATCTCCAATTACTAGTAGAGCTGGAAATTCATTAGCAATTGTCAACAACAATTTCGACTTGTTAATCAGAAAAAAAGAAGAGGCTAATCATTTATAAATATATCTACCAGAAAAAACTAGAAATATCAAAAACCCCCCCGTACTACGGGTTAAAGTACGGGGGGGATTTTGATATTTCTACTTTTTTCTGGTAGATAGTACCAAGTCCAATGTAGTGAAAACGTTACAACCGGCCAGTTGGAAAGAAAAATTCTGGAGGTGAGGCACTGGATAACAATCGGGAATCGTAACGTTATTAAGTGCGCGGTAATCACCGCAAGGTCTCCACTCTCCATTTTTCTTTTTGACCAAATGCAATGGACTGGACCAAGCGCTATTGCTGGGACGGCAAATGCCCTGTGCCATCATGCTCTCGAAATGGTCTTTAGCTACCTTAGTCATCTCTGGAGATAAACGTCGTGCTTTACAACTGACAGGTGGTCCGCGAGTCTCTAGGCTGTGTGGTGTTATGTTTCACAGGTTTGATGCCGACATTTTTGCGTGTGATTTCCTCGTATTTTGCCAGAATGTTCGAAATATCTGCTCCGAGGGTTATCTTGTCTAAAATGGACAGTGATGGAACCTGTGCTGCTGTCAGAGAACCAATGGTGAACAACGAAATTAACGGATCTACTATTCGATTTCTCTTAAGGTCAACAATAAGACCAGTGTTTCTTAAGAAATCCGCCCCTAAAATTGGTATTGATACTTCTGCCACAATAAAATTCCACACGAAATCTCGTCTAAGTCCAATATTTAGATGAAGTGTGCGAATGCCAAAAGCCTTGATACGGGTACCGTTTGCTGCGTAAAGACTAAAGTCTGATTTATCGCTTATGTTTTTGCTAAAATTGACTGGTATTACTGATACATCTGCGCCTGTATCCATCAAGAATTTGCGTTGTGAATTTTTTTCGAAAATTAAGAGACGACTGGAAATTGCATCATCAGGACACGTCGTTGAATGTTGATGTGCTATTATTTTTTTGAATTTACGTCCATCTGGTTTGCATCAGGGGATTTTAATTGGTGTTTACACCCCGTAACACACTTATTTGCCTTGTCTTTGAAACGTCTGGGATAATAACATTCGAAATTGTTGTCTGATTCGCGAGAATTTGAGCGAGATCCGCGTTGGTTACTACGTCCTCTGGATGTACTACGCGATCGGAATCGGGTGTCTATTAACGCTGATATTTCCTTAATAATATGAGATTCAAAATTATGCCACCTTTCGTCGGGATTTGTTACTGACGGAGTGCTAGCCATGAGAGTGGATGTCGGGCTTGTAGCTGGGTGAGATGCAACGGAATGTATTTGTAAATGGGCCATCGTCTCCATTATGTTATCCGCTCGTTCAGCCAGAACTGATAGGGTCAAGTCGTTCTCAAATGGCGACAAAACCATTTGAACTTGCTGTGGCAAACACTGCATCCAACATTGACGAATCGAATCATCGTTAAACTTAACACCGGCATCCAATCGAAACTTCTTGAGTAACTGGGATGGCTTCTTGTCACCTAACGACATACCGTGCAATAAATTATGCAGTTTGCTCTTTTCTGACTCTCCCAGTCCTTTGATTACCTCCTGCTTAAAAATGGTGTAAGGTGTGTCTCCTTTGTTTCGAGTTATTAAACCAGCGAATTGATCATGTAGCCGTGCGTCCAGTGCACTAACGGCGTGTGAATATCGTGTGCCTTCCCTGACAATTCCAGCCACATTGAATTGTTGGTCGAGAATTTCGAACCATACCACTGGGTTTTGACCGAATAATGGCTGGGGTGACTTGAAAGGTATATGTGCCACTTCCGAAAA
Source organism: Tipula vernalis (assembly GCA_958295665.1). Lineage (NCBI taxonomy): Eukaryota > Metazoa > Arthropoda > Insecta > Diptera > Tipulidae > Tipula > Tipula vernalis. The sequence continues at coordinate 266,296,162 of OY282558.1, forward strand.
TTTAGGAATTGTTTTTTTTTTAATCAGGGGTAACCTGTCTCTCGTTACATAAAATTTCTGGAGCTATGCCTGTAAGGTAACACGACTCAATGATACGCAAGTTATGTATAGACTACTTTATTATACGTACGTTACCACGTTACGAGTATGTACATGTATTATGGTTACAGGGGTATGCACTACAATTCATATTGTGACATTCCCATTTTTTATAATAATAAAACAAATTACAAACTTATATATGTATTACTATTACTGTTCTAACTTATTCAAAACGATAAATGGTTTTTGCATATTCTTAACTTCAACTAACATAATATGTTTAATCATTTAATCTTAATTATAATAAAACTTAACTTATTACATATTATTATTTATTTATTTTGGATTAATTTTTATAAATCCATTCTAAGCACAGGTTTAACCGTTCTACCTGATCTGGTCTGGTAAGCATTTTCCTGACAAGGTCGGGTTACCACAGGATCAAACTGAGAACCGGCGGGCAGAGTGAACTATCTCTCTGCACCGATTCATTGTTCGAGCCTGATGACAATGTAGTATTAACTGAAGATGTAGTTTCAGGGTATGGATAACTGATTAATTCATTTCGACCAGGTAAATAAGTCTTGGTAGGGTAAACGTGATGAGTGTTTCGACGATATAAACGGTCAGCATTGGTCTTTACTATCACCGATCTTGGGAGGTCTGAGTTCTGAACGACTTTTGCACCTATCCAATTTCTCGGACCTGTTTGAATTCGTACGTTTTGGTCAGTAGCTAAAGGCTTTCGTTCTTTAGAATTTTTACTTCCGTACTCTTTTTGTTTCTCTCGAGCTATTCTTAGGTTGTGTTGCACGTTTTTAACTACCTCCGGTTGTAACAATTTTGGATTAATCGGCATTTGAGTCCTAGTAATTCGACTAATTAGTCTCTGATTTGAGGCTCCTAATTCTTCACTTCTGGGTGTGTTTCGAAGGTTTAGCAATGCTAACATTATATCCGAATTATCTTTATTACATTTTTTAATGAGCAATTTCGCCGTTTGAACCGCCCGTTCGGCTAGGCCATTGGCTCTTGGGAAGTGAGGACTAGATGTTCTGTGGGTAAAGTTCCATTCTTTACCAAAACTTTTAAACTCTAACGATGAAAATTAGGGGCCGTTGTCTGTCTCTAGAATTTCGGGAATGCCGTGAATTGCGAAGTTCTTTTTCAAAAATGAAATCACGTACCGAGATGTTGTTTGTTTTAGTAATTCGAATTCTATGTAGCCTGAGTAACTATCTACCAGGACTATGTATGTTTCTTGATTAAGACTAAACAAATCTTTTGCTACTATCTGGAATGGGTATGACGGTATTTCTTTATTCATTATTGGTTCTTTAATATTTGATCTCTGAGTCTCCTGACAAATGCGACATTTTTGGACTAACTCTGTAATATCTTGCGATAATCCACGCCAATAGAATAGTTGTCTGGTCCGTCGCAAGCAACTCTGAATTACCAAGTGACCAAGATGGACTGACTTCAATATTTTAGGAATCTGTTTTTTAGGAACTATAATCTTCTCTCCCTTAAAAATGATGTCATCGTAATAAGACAGTTCATCGAAGAAGTTCATATAATTTTTTAGTGCACTAGGGACGTTCGATAAATTTTCAGGTAAGCCTTTAGTTATATATTCCTTCAACAATTGTAATTCTTCGTCGTCTTTGGTATCTTGTATTAATTCATGTGTTGCGTTTTCGGACATTGGCAGAATAACGTTAACTTCGAGTTTTTCTAAGTCGCAATCGGATTCTACAGGATTTTCGCAATCCCTGCTCAAAGCGTCGGCTAACGGTATATCTGAACCTTTTCTATACCTTACTGTGGGTGCATACGGTAATATTTCAAATATTATTCGCTGCAGTCTAGCTGGCGCACTTTGAAGGGCTTTTTTAAAAATAGACTCAAGTGGTTTGTGGTCTGTTTCAATCACTAAGTTTTTCCCGTTTATATATTCATGAAATTTCTTGCAACCGAATCTAATTGCCATGGCTTCTTTCTCTATTTGAGGGTAGTTTTTTTCTGACGTCGTAAATGCTCTAGACGCATAAGCGATTGGATGGTCCCCCTGAAGCAGAACGGCACCAACTGCCGTGCTACTTGCATCGCAAGACAAGACGACATCCTCTCTTACGTCATAAAATTGCAATACTGGCGGAGAACACAGAAGTTTTTTAATTTTTTCAAGGGCTTTATCTTGACTGTGATCCCATTTGAATTCGGCCTGTTCTAACAACAATTCACGTAACGGAGCCGTAATGTCAGAACAATTTGGGTTAAATTTTGACACATAGGTAATCATTCCCAACAGTCTCTGAAGTTCTTTTACATTTGATGGTTTTTTGATTCTGTTTATTGCCTCTATTTTTGATTGGTCAGGGCGAATACCATCTTTAGAAATAACATGACCTAAAAATTTTAGAGAAGACTGGTCAAAAAGACATTTCTCTTTATTCAACTTTAGTCCGGCTTTCGTTAATATGTCTATCACTTTACGAGTTCTAACGTGCAGCTGCTCTTTTGTATCCGCATGGATTAAAATATCGTCCATAGCATATTCTACACCGTCCAACCCAGTCAAAAGTTGACCCATTAGTTGCTGAAATACTTCAGGAGCAGATGCCAGCCCAAAGGGCAACCGCAAGCATGTATATCTGCCCCAAGGAGTAGAAAACGCTAAATATTTCTGGGTCTCTTCGCTAACTGGTATCTGCCAAAAACCCTTCTTACAATCTAGCAATGTAAATATTTTTGAACTGCTAAGTCTGGTTGTAATTTCTTCTACCGTGTTGAGTGGATAGTGTCGTCTTAACAACCATTTATTCACCTGTGATGGGTCTATACAGATACGCAATTTTTGGTTTTTTCTAACGATGACTAAAGGGGAAACGGCTAGTGATGGCTCCATGACAGGTTTTATTACTTTTAACTCTACCATTCTGTCCAGTTCACGTTTCACTTCATTTCTTATCGCGTACGCAATACGCCTAGGAGGGAATATGTCAAACGACGCATTTGGCTTAAAATCGATTTCGTATATAAAATTTTTCACGCAACCCAGACCTTCGAATATATTTTTATCAATTTTTAATTCATTTATTTGGGGATAGTTACGCAAGACCAAGTTTAGTTGCTCACAGGCACTAATATTGGCGCTGTGTCTTGTTTGACAATCTTAAAAATTAATTCATATTTACCATTGTTTACTAAACAAGGGAGCTTTGTTTCACCCAATACTTCAATCTTTTGGCCACTATAAGTGACAAGCTTGCTAGTGGCAGACCTACCAATCTTGGCGCCCAACCCACGAGCCAGAGTCAGGTTTATGACGTTGCACTATGCTCCTGTATCTAATTTAAAATTCACAATTACATTTCCAATTTTAACTTTTTGATGCCAATCAACGACTTGACTTATCGAACTAACATTTAATATTTTTAAGCTATTAACGAAAAGTTCTTCGAAATTATTCTCATCAAAATCATTTTCCGTCCCCTCGTCAACCACGTTTATTTTTCGGTTCTTTTTTCTATTACCAAAATACGCGACCGGTGTAGGTGTCCCTTCTTATTGCAAACCGTGCATATTTTATTAAATGCAGGGCACTGCTTCTTACCGTGTTTCGTTTTGCAACGACGACAAAGGAATATTTTATTTTCGGTCTGATCCTGATCGGAAGAATTTCGAACAACAGTCGTACTCAAATTAGATTTCAATTTACGAAATTGTTTAATAAAATCTACCTCTTGTTTATTTTTCATCGAGGAAATCTGCTTTGATGTTATTTCATGTGACCGACATGCGTTGACAGCCTTTTCTAAGGTTAGGTTTTCATCGGATAGTAATTGTTCACGTACTGCTGAAGATGCCATACCTATTACGATTTTATCGCGTAATAGTTCGTCTTCTAAATTACCGTATTTCCATTTGATTATTTGCGATTTACATTTCGTAAGAAAATCATCAAATTGTTCTCCAGAATGCTGCGATAACGAGTTGAAAATATATCTCTCGTACGTCAAATTCAGTTTTGGTTTGAAATGTGCCTCGAATTTAGCGTACAAATTCTCCAGTGTGATATCGGCTTCCTCTAATTTAAATGTATCGAGTATATTTAACGCATCAGTTCCAACGCATCAGTTCCAACGCATGACAAAAATGTTCCAGTTTGTACACCACTCTCTTTTTTCGTTAATTCAGTTGCTGCTGCGTAATATTTAAATATTCGTTTCCAGGATCTCCACTCCTCAGCCATATCACTCTGTGTACAGTCCAATTGTCTTGGAGAGCGAAGTCCTTCCATTTTGAATATTACAATTTACATATACGTATTATGAATATGATCATAAGAAACAATTTACATATACGTATTATGAATATATGCCAGAAGAAACCGTAGTATCAGTACTCACCGAGGAAGGCGGTGTACCGCTCGCGTCATTCGGATTATGACCGCTAGCCACGCAGCGAAATAAATAACTGATTAATAAAAATGTGGCGGAAAAAATAAAAATTGCGCTCGCGAAAGTTATCATTGCTTAATTAATTAATTGTTGGACACCGCAATAAAGAAAAAAAAAATGATGGTACTTACATGAATTATGAAAAAATAAAAAAATTTGTAATGTTACTGCTATCCCATGTAGCCGAAATGTCTTCCAATGTTTGTAGTTCGTACTGTATATAAATGCGGTTATGCTGTCCAAATTGTTTCCATTGTTTGTGATGGCTGTTAAAATTCGATGCTCGTCCACAAAATTGCCTTAAATTGACTTATTAAACTTTGATGATTTAAGCCACAATTGAATTTTTCTTGTCCTTGTTGACAAAGTTGGGTTATGTTTTAACCCGCGTGTCGATGTTTTTTCCTTGTCCTTGTTGACAAAGTTGGGTTATGTGTTTTAACCCGCGTGTCGATGTATGTTTGCCCCGCTATGTGCGAACGTGAAAAAATGTTGTCGCAAAAATTGCGTAAAATGTATTTTCTTTGCCCGTTCGTAATTTATCACGTCGGGTGGTTACCACTTTATGGGGGTTTCGTATAAATGTAGGGCGCTATGAGGAGCTCTTACGCAATTTTCACTTATGCTGTAGCACGAGGATATCAACGGGGACACGAAATGCGTGTGGATTTAATAAAAACTAAACATGTTATTTATGCACTTGCTTTTTATTTATTGTATTACTTGAGAATATTTTTTAAGCAATAAAATATAAATTTCTAAATAAAATAACTAATTTATTTTTTCTAGCGTTCTTCGCTTAATACAGAAAAAATTAATGTTAACAAGTTAATGGTTTTGGAGCGACTCCTTAATATATTTTTTACAACAACAAAAATAAGAAAAATGTACTCATCCATTTTTCGTTCTTTATTGTTCCGTCCAACAAGCAATAATATGGTATGGTAAAAATGACACGTAGCGAATGATGCGTAAACGAATGACGCGTAACGCCACAAGTTCTTACAAACAAAAAGTTCGGTCTACTCATCAGGTGGCTACGACCAAACTACAAAAATACCATTCCAACTTCATACATTACGTATGAGGCAAGAATGCATTGACTTAGCGAATTATAAAATTCACCAAATCAAAAAATTCATGGAAAACTTTCATTTCTGTGTGTTTTATGCCCACACAAATAATAGAAAGAGAAAGTTTGTCTGTATTAAATCAATAAGATTCTTTCGGCTTTTTATAGACAAAATATATTAAGAATAATGGCATTCACAACAATTTCGACTTGTTAATCAGAAAAAATGAAGAGGCTAATCATTTATAAATATATCTACCAGAAAAAAGTAGAAATATCAAAATCCCCCCCGTACTACGGGTAAATCTCGACCTTATATTCCTTTCGCGTTCAGGAAAAATGTTTTTGAATCATTGCATAATTTGGCTCATCCAGGAGTAAGGTCTTCAGTGAGGTTACTTACGGATGAAGTCATTTGGCCATCTATAAGAAAAGACGTTGGACTCATGGCTCGTTCATGTGTCGCTTGTCAGAGGGCTAAAATCGGCAGACATACGAAATCTCCTATGGATCATATGAACCAACTACTGATCGTTTTACCGAGGTTCATTTGGACATTGTCGGACCATTGCCACCATCTGCAAATTATCGATACTGTATAATGATGATAGACCGATACACGCGTTGGATAGAGGCCATACCCGTATCCGACATAACCGCAAATACTGTCGCTTTTGCGATCTATTCAGAATGGATTGTACGTTTTGGTGTCCCATTATTCATTGTGACCGACCAAGGAACCCAGTTTGAATCCCAGTTGTTCGCGGAATTATCAATCTTGTTAGGTTTCCAACATAGACGTACGAACATTTATCACCCGCAGTGTAATGGTATGATCGAGCGCTGGCACCGTACACTAAAGACTGCGATTATGTGTTATAAGAGACCTGATTGGACCACTATTTTACCTTCCGTCCTACTAGGATTAAGAACTAGTTATCGCGAAGATTTGCGGGCTTCTTCAGCAGAGTTAGTGTATGGAAGTAACTTGCGAATTCCAGGTCAATTTCTTGAGGTGAATAAACATCCAGTCCCACAATCAGATTTTGTCAAGGCACTCAGACATCATTTTTCGGAATTAAAACCAGCCACAGCGTCAAAACACACTACAGGCAATATTTTCGTTAGTCGTAATTTAAGGGACTGTTCACATGTCTTCATACGTACAGACGCGTTACGCAGGGCTCTCCAACCCCCTTATACAGGACCATATCAGGTGATCAAACGTTTCGAGAAATTTTTCGAAGTTCGTATAAATAACAAATGTGTCAAAATTTCATTGGATCGGTTAAAGCCTTGTTTTGTAGTAAAATCCGACAATTCTCAAACCGAAACACAACCTTTACGAACAACCACGCCACAGACAGGAATCAAGACTGATACTGATTCATCGGCCAGCTCTACAGATAGTTCGGACACCTTCATTCCGGATTTAGTTCAGACTCATGTGCCCGAAGCAACGGTTACTAGAATCGGACGCGCCGTTCAATTGCTATGCCGATACAGATAGGTATCGTGTGATCATTCAATCACACTGAGGGGGGAGTGTGTGGCGTTACGCGTCATTCGTTTACGCATCATTCGCTACGTGTCATTTTTTAGCATACCATATTATTGCTTGTTGGGCGGAACAATAAAGAACGAAAAATGGATGAGTACATTTTTCTTATTTTTGTTGTTGTAAAAAATATATTAAGGAGTCGCTCCAAAACCATTAACTTGTTAACATTAATTTTTTCTGTATTAAGCGAAGAACGCTAGAAAAAATAAATTAGTTATTTTATTTAGAAATTTATATTTTATTGCTTAAAATATATTCTCAAGTATTACAATAAATAAAAAGCAAGTGCATAAATAACATGTTTAGTTTTTATTAAATAATCCACACGCATTTCGTGTCCCCGTTGATATCCTCGTGCTACAGCATTAAGTGAAAATTGCGTAAGAGCTCCTCATAGTGCCCTACATTCATACGAAACCCCCATAAACTTGTCAGTACGAAACCAAACTACCACACAGAAAGCTCAAGGAACGCTTTCGTTTTTTGCAGTCGATACATTTTGTATTGACTTCGGGTTAAAGTACGGGGGGGATTTTGATATTTCTACTTTTTTCTGGTAGATATATTTATAAATGATTGGCCTCTTCATTTTTTCTGATTATAACAAGTCGAAATTGTTGTGAATGCCATTATTTTTAATATATTTTTTCTATAAAAAGCCGAAAAAATCTTATTGATTTAATACAGACAAACTTTCTCTTTCTGAAATTATTTATTTTAGGCATATCCGAATTATGGATATTTCAGTGGTTACCTCGAACAAAGGTAAGGATACGTTATTCGTTGATGGGTATGCGGACCATTTAAACAGAAAAACGAAGAAAACTTTTGATTGGGTTTGCAGCAAACAAAAATCTTTGTCGTGCAAAGGACGAGTAGTCACACACAAATACTAAAGATACATATTAAACCGAAAGTGGTCTGACTGAAAACGTCCGAGATAAATTCAACATGTTCACGGCGGCTTGACTGAAAGCAAAGATTATTAACAAGAAGATCTTCTTGTTAATAATCTTTGCTTTCAGTCAAGCCGCCGTTTTAATGTTGAATTTTCTCGGACATTTTCAGTCAGACCACTTTCGGTTTAACATGTATCTTTAGTAAAAGTTGAAGGCAAACATGAAATATTAAAACATTCAATTAATCATTCGCGCGGACCCTAGGCTTTCGAAAAAACCATATGCGTTGCCAATATTTCAATCAAAATCCAGGCTAAAAATTTCGATACCGCACCTGCTATTATTATTAGAGATAGCATTACTAGTTGCCAAAGAAACTCGCGGGTATACTTACCGTCGAGAAAGGCACAAAGGATAAAAATTCAAAGAATCCGCAGAAATAAAATAAAAGAACCAGATAGTTTGCAGGCTATAAATATACCCGAAAGCTTGAAATATGTTGAAGGGGAATTATTTATCCTTTGTAATGAAGAGTTTGACGATGAAAAAATTATAATAATGAGGACGGTTTCATCGTTAGCGTTACTAGCGGAATCGAGTTGCTGGATCATGGATGGAACTTTCGACGTAGTTCCATCCATCATGCGGCAACTCTTTTCAATTCACGGGTGTGTTGAGGGGCAAATTGTACCTTTAATATTTTGCTTAACGAGCAAAAAATCTCTGAAGGTTTATGACAGATTTTTTTTAACTTAAGGAAAGTCAGCTTGGAACTGGGTATTAATTTAAATCCAAGGAGAGTCATTTCGAAAAGGCAATTGTGTCATCAGCTTCAACATTTTTCCCCGAAGCAACGTTTAAAGGCTGTCCTTTCCACTTCGGCCAAATAATTTGGCGAAGGTTACAAAAGCAACGGTTTGTGGCTAGATACGCCATTTCTGAGGATTTTTCAATCCAAATTTGGATGCTGAAAAGTTTGGCTTTCGTTCCACCAAACGAAATACCTGGATATTATCAACATTTATATGAACAATTTGATGAGAACAGCGGAGCGAAATTAATTGGGCGGTGGTTCCACAAAAATTATATTGGGGGCCTCAATCATACACCAAGATATATGCCACAATTCTGGTCTATTGCCGATGCAGATATAGGATCAGTAAACTTCCCACGAACCCAAAACAGTGTCGAAGCTTGGTACCGACGCCTTAAAGTTGTGGTTGGATAACGGCATGCTGGAGTATACCGAATCATTGAAAATTTATCAAAGGAACAAATTGTAGCAAAAGCTCAAATTGATAAGGTGAAATCCGGAGAACGCATTTCAAAGAAAAAAAAAGACAATAATCAAAAATAGAAAAATAAAACGTATCATTAAAAAAGGGAAAGACTCAGTAAAATTGATTTTTTAAAAAGAATCGCGCATAATATTACCCTTTTTTAATTGCTGTACAATTTATTTTATTTTATTTTTTTAAAATTATATTATACAATTATAACTTTTCTTCTGTTTTTTTTTATGAATAAAATTGCTATAATTTAATCTAAACTCAAAACTGGCTTATTTCAATTTTCGTCAATTGACTTTTATGAATACGCAATATTATGTTAGATACTAAAGACAGGTACAGATACTAAAACTGCAAAATTTTGAAATGCAAGATTTTGTACTTGCAAGATTTTTTACTTGCAAGATTTTTTAGTTGCAAGATTTTGTACTTGCAAGATTTTGTACTTGCAAGATTTTGTACTTGCAAGATTTTGTACTTGCAAGATTTTGTACTTGCAAGATTTTATAACTGAAAGATTTTGGTTTGGCAAGATTTTGATTTGCATGATTTTTAAAAAATGCAAGATTTTGTACTTGCAAGATTTTGTAATGCAAGATTTTGGGGTGCTCGCTAACCATTCCTTCATCAGCTTTGACGAATGCTTCGGGCCATTGCCATGTACGGAGCGAAAATCTTAGAATGCAAGATTTTGGGGTGCTCGCTAACCATTCCTTCATCAGCTTTGACGAATGCTTCGGGCCATTGCCATGTACGGAGCGAAAATCTTGCCCATGTCCCATTTTCTCAGCACTTTTTAACAAATTATCCAAATAATTAAACCGGTTCATTATGGTTTCAATGAAGGTCAAATGTCCTACACCCCTTCAGCTAAAAGCTCCCCAACCCATTATAATTCCGCCACCACGCTTTACTCAAGTTCAGTGTTGGGTTTCCGCCACACTATAACTCGCCCATCTGAACCAAAAACATTAAATTTACTTTCGTCCGAGGGAATAACATTTCCCCAGAACGCGTCGAGTTCACTCACATATCCCAATGCATATTCCTAGCACTTTTAATATTTTTTGCCGGCAAATACATTTCTTGCGTGTCGCACATCGACGATACTCTTGTTTATGCGAAATATTTCGTATTGTCTGAGTTTTATCGCTGCTTTTTCGCGTTGATAAACTTTGGCAGCGATCGTTGGAGCACTAAGCTTTCGATTGTTTTATTTTCTTCTCTAGATGTATTTGACGTTTGTTCAGCTTTCGATTGCGACCACGCCCAGCAACCATCTCTAGCGATTTGGTTTTTTGGGAGTTCTGTTATATTGAATCGAAGATCGCGGGCGATTAGTTATTTTGGAAATTTCCTATAAACTTTTACCTTCACTCTCCAATTTTATGATCAATTTTTTTAATTTCTACACTATTTTTGGTACGAGAATCACACATTTTTAATTAACTGGACAATATTTCATTCGCCATGAAAAAAGTACGACTAATTAACTTTTACACAAAAAAATAATTTCGTGATTTACCGTTAGTTGAAAATAGGAGTACAGACTACCGACCATTTTTTGAGACAACTACCCACACCCAGTTGTACTTTGCGTGAGCAATCGAGAAATTTTGTTTGAGATGGCCATGGCAGTGGCACGTTAAAAAAATGAAACAGAAGTATAAAGCAAAAAAAAAAATCTTCGGCTTTCTTTAATTTGTTTTTCATGTAATTACAATGTTCGCATTTTTTCGTGCCTTTTTTACGAAATATGGTATACAAGTGATGATCACGCATCACGTCACGGTGAGGTATAAGAGAGCATCACCGTGATTGATCATTGATCGCTCTTGGAGCGCTCAGTCATACAACAGGAACAGGGTATACTCGAGTCTAGACAATACGAATACCTGATTGATTTTACTTCGAGTTACTACGAACTTCTTGACCACGCAAATAAAATCAAGGTCAAGACAAGACAACCATCAACCACGGAAAATAATAAATGTATAAACATAATATGTATGTATATGAGTTTTTCGAGTTGAGCTTTATCGAATTATTAAAATTACTAAAAAAAAAATTTATTTTCTGTTCTAGTTTAGTGAATATGTTTGCTTGTAGCATATTGCGGTTAATATTTCAGTAACACCTTCCATAATTTTAATGAGCAATAGTCCGTAAAATAATTTTAGGAAGTATCACAGAGATTAGATGAAAAGCGCTAAACTTATGTTTGGATTTAAATTTATTAACTCTAAATATATAAATTGTAATAATTAGATTCAATTTGAATCATTCTGAAAAATAAACTTGTTGGTATGTATTTAACTTCATAAATACTAAAATAGTGTAAAATGGAAAACATTTTAGTTAGCTAACATCAGAATTTATCGAATGGTCATCAACATCTAATGCAACTGCTTCGTCGATTGTTGTCTCCGTGGCAGTAGTACATTTACCGTTTATTTTAGTAATGGATGTACTATTACAATTGTTACTACTGGTTGTGGCTAGACCACTCGAATTATTGGAACAATTTCCTTCCATGACTTTATTTGGTAAATTTTGTGGGGAGCTAGTGGACGTTGCTGGTTTGCAAGTCGTACCCTCAAATGAATGATCCTGTTCCAGAAGTGAGTCACCATCTTGATCTGATGTCACCTTTTCTTGTTGTTCGGCGTATCTGTAAGTGTAAATATAAGATTAGTACTAGTGTGGCGAATTAGGGTAATTAGCACGTATTACTTATCGATAATTGTACTAATCCGAGTGTGGTATTTTTTATTCTCTGACAATTTCATTTGCAAATCAGTATCTTCAATAGCCGGATCTTTGTTGGTTCCAGAAAAATATGTTACAGTTTCATAAAGATCAGTTTTTCGGCGGTTTTGTAATATTTTGCCGATTTTCATAAAGGCGTCTTCGGCTGAAATATGTAAATGGTTAAAAAGTTATTTGAAGTATTTTTGCTGTAATTACCGATTTTCTTCATTTCGTCCGATTTAAGTCGGAAATTATATTGCCTGTTGCAGTACTCTAGACATTTGAGCACATCGACAAAATCAGGAAACGTATTAGTTTTGTTCACGAACGTTTGTATGGCCTTGTTGAATTCGGGATAGGCGGTGCCTTGAAACAAAATCGGTTTACGCAACGATCGATGGGCATGTTTACTTTCACCGGTTAAGTCGCATATTTTCTCGTAAATCTCCATAGCCCGTTTCTTATATCGCTCCACCCGTAGATATGTTGAATCGGTCTCCTCTTCAAAATCGACCTCCGACTCATCCAATTTTATTATTCGCTTTTTAAGAATATACAAAGCTTTATTTAATTTCTTGATTTGTTTGTCACGTTTTTCGTTTCCCGTAGTCAGTACCTCTTCATTAGTAATCACCGTACTTTTGCTTTTTCGACGTACCTTAAGCTCCTCGATAATACCTGTGATTTTCAGATAGACTAGTCCCGGATTCTGCTTTATATCATTAGTAACGCGTTCAACATTCTTACAAAAGCTTTTCGAATTCACAAAATCAGGATGGACACATTCATAGTAGCGGATTAGCTTTTTATTGATTAGCAGCTCCATATCACTTGTTGGGTCTGCCACCCGACAGGCCTCGAGTAAATTTCCGAACGGGATATTAATTTCGGTTTTAACGTCAAGGCTTGATTTACTGGCAACTGCTGTATCACCGATTCGCGATTCTTTTTCGCTAGGTTCTGCATGTTGAATAAGCTCCTCCGGCTCATCAGGATTCAAAAAAATCACATCACTTTCGAAATTTTCTTGATATCGAGTGCCATTTGGTTCGATATCTCCTAATTTAGTAGGCTTAATACGTTTAACTTGATGAGCGAGCGATAAATTTTTAGAATTTCTCCGTTTTGAGGCACTTGGAATAACACACGGATTTTTATTGGAGTTAGTCGTGTTAATAGTCTCGCTTTGTTTTGCTTTGGAAGTTTGAGCTACTTTTTGTCCATCAATTTTGTCCGCCTGTGTATAAATCGTGTAAACAAAATATGAAATTAGTCGAGCTCGAATACGTAAAATCTCACAATAATCTAAACGAATTATAATTTTACTAATAAAAGGCATATGCACTTAATTAAATTTCTATCGCGAAATAAGAATCAACTATAAATTTTTGCTATAACATAACAAACTACTGTCATAATATAAGACAGGAACTTTTTTCATCTACAAAACTGAACTACTACAAAAATTAAAACTTGTTGGAAAAAAATTAAAATTAAATTAGAACGCAATACATTTACAATTGAAATAATAAATTAAATAGATTAAAGTGCAACACGTGTACAGAAAATAAATTAAATTTAGTTTTTTTTACTTCTTCATCGGACGAATCTAATACAATGACATCTTCGGAATCCATTTTTGTCGAAACTATAAATTATGTAGCCTAATTCTAGTTAATAGCGGTGATGGGAAGTGGGAATGCAAATTGTTTTATTTCTTTTATTGCTTTTTGCGCTAAATTGTCCCTAGAAGCAATTAATCGGTGCTCAATTATGTACTTGACATGGGAAAAAAATTAATTATGGCGAATTGTAAGGCGAAATAATATTGGGCAACAGGCCTTTCGAGATTAATGTGGCTCAGATTTATAGCATGATTAAGTTAATTTTTATTTTTAGTGTTATAGGATTTAATACATTTTTGACAAAGTTTTGTCCTATATGAATAAAACATCAATTTCTTTTTGGTACCAGAAAAATAAATAGTTTTCATCGAAATCACAGTCGACGAAAAGGATGCCGATAATTTTCAATCAAGGAAAAATAATTTCATCAGCAGTCTTTAAATCAGATTTCTTAACCTGCGATTTTTGTCAGATCAACATCATTAAACTGGGAGGGATGTTGTTGAATTTCAGTTTGATAAACTGATTATTTCTTAACTTTATTTCGAATCTAAGCTTATGGACGATGAACGAAATTTTTCCCTGCTTTTCAAAAGTTCTTCCCTATATTGTAATAAATTTAAGACAGGTAGGCTACGATGCACTACTATTCATCACTCACTCGACTGTATGTAGAATAAATTCTTCATTTTCGGAAAGATTTGTTAAAGAATTTTCCTTTTCCAGAATATGTACCGTTTTCCATAATATTTTTAAAGAAATTATCTTTAAATAAACGGCTTTTTATAAACTATTTTAGCATAGATTCAAACCAATTTTTTAGCGAAGACAAGTGAGACACATTTGATAACTGTTCGCATCCGAAATCAAATATGATTCTGTGGTAACCCAAAACAACATAAATTGAGTTGTATAATTTTTCCCAATTTAATAAATTGAACAACTGCATTAACACCTTGAGCGCCGCGTGTGCAACGCCGATAGTAGACACTCGATTTTGTTTTCAGTGCATTGTGTAGTGTGTACCGCCGGCGGTGCACGATTAGATGTAACGAGGGAAACAATTTTATCTGAGTGCCACGTGCTCCGCCAGCTGTCACGCTTAATAACGGTATAAAATCAAAAAAAAGGGAGTTATTCACAAATTCGTTTTATACGTCTTTAGATATTCGTAACTATATATCTTGATTCGTAACGGCTCTTATATGTTGGCACTCTATGAATATTCACCCATTCCACACGAGTCGCGTTTATGCTGTTGCATTTCTTCGTCTCTTACCTCTTTGTACTGTTTTGCCTATAAACAAAATTTAGTTTATAGGCAAAAACAGTGCAAAGAGGTAACAGACGAAGAAATGCAACAGCGTAAGCACGACTCGTGTGGAATGGGTGAATTATTGTACAAATATAGCGGAATTCAACGTATTAAAAGGTACATTTTGATACAGTCGAAATAATTATAACGATTCTGTCAGTTATTGTTAAAATTGTTTCGCTTATATTCAAAATGTTCCTTTTGATGCTGTTTTGAATTTTATTAAATTGGAAAAACTATATAACTCGAGTTTTTGGGTTATTGCCACAGAATTACTTATTGACTAAATCTATCTTTTTTGGTTAAAAGCATACAAGAAAATAAATAAAACAAAGATCGATTTAGCATTAGGTATAATTAGCCGAAACGATACATGATACATTGTATTTGGATTCGCTTAGAACTGATAATCAAGGGCCTATAAAAGATGAAGGCAGTCTTGCCGAATTATCCAAGGAGCCAGAAGAAAAAAAAGCCACACAGCTTTCATATACATAATTATAATAAATATAAATAAGACTATTGTATAATTTACATATCTAGTGATTTTATTGACTAAAATCTCAAAATGGTGAACAAATTTAATTGCGTGCTGCATACGCATCTTCCACCACATTCTGGTGATACAAGGAATTTGTTGCAGAGTCAGTCGAAATTTGCGATAGCAACTCATTTTCAACATTTTGTAAAGCATTTTGGTATTCCGTAATTTCGAGCGCTTCCCATTCTGACTTAAAGGCCGCCTTTGGATCCTGTGGCATTGACACTGCCGCGCCAGACATTTGATCCTGCATTGCCTGGGTTTGATCTGCGGCATTATTTTCTCCTAATACGAGTGTGTAAATGCTACGAAGGCCAAAAACATTTAAGAAGTACCACGACGCCGATGATACCCAAGCCGCATCCAATGACACCAACTCAATGCCACGCTGCAACATAGGTTTAAAGCGCAAGGTCAAAGGGAATGGTACCTTAGTGGTTACGAATCCAGAAAACATCCAATTAATCCAACCACCAATCACGACCATAGGTAGAACATTTATGAAATTTCCTTTAACCAAATCAGAAAGCATAGCCGATGAATTTGGGGTGACCGGTGGCCTCTTCTGGGTTTTGAAATATCCCGTTTCCTCGTTATTGAAATAATGAAGGCGCATTGCAAACGATTGCGCTGTCAAGTATTTACCATTTTCACGCAATAATCGAGCTCGAATCATGGCTTGACTACAAATAATATCAAAATATAAAAATTAGCCTAAAAATGAACATAGGGGAAACTTACCTATCCTGGATCTGTGTTAGCTCCACTTTCTTTTGTGACGATATCAACATAGACACATAATGTCGGATAATTCCAACCAAAAAGGTGATAACTACTATGGGTAAAAACACCCAAAAACGAATATTTGGATCGATTAACAATTCAGCCATCAAGTAAATTGAAAAAATTTATTAAAATGGAATAAAACTGACCCGTAATGGTAATTTTAACAACCACTACGAGTTTGACAGTAAAAATCTCATGCGATTTTTCCATAGAAGTATAATACTGTAGAGAAGAAACAAAGTTTTTTTTTCCATATAAAACCTATTTCAAGCGTGCACAGTCGGAGAAGGACGGATATATATAGGTCCTTATGAATAGTAGTATGGTTGCACTTTCTTTTATGTAAACAAACCATTTTGTTTTTATTGTTGTTAAAATAAGGTTGTGCGTAGTTTCGTGAAAATTAAAAATTATCAAATAAAACAAAACAATTAAAAAAATATATAATTAATTATTATTTGTTAGAAACTATTAAAAAAAAACATTTGTGAAAAATGAAGTGTTTAATCAAAAAATGCCATAACATTAAAGGTAAGAAATTACCGCGAATTTCTTTTCATTGGTAAGTTTTGTTGTGGATATACATTATTATTATTATTATTATTATTGGGGGGGGGCCATGCGGGCGATCAGCCACTTCGCACTGCGACCTAAAAGATCTATTGTGCTGGCCCCTGCTTAATTATCCGTCCAGTCAATATTCAGGTTCTCAATGAACCTGACGATACTGCCTCCCGGTACGTGATACATACTATCTGGGCTTATTGCTCTCCCTCCTAGATGTTTACTACAGCATGTAGTTCCGCTAGAAAGACGGTAGCATTGGAGCTCAAGGACCTCGAGAGGGTTGTCCCACTCTCGTATATTCCTACTCCTGCCCCGTATTCCGTTTGATTTTACTCTTACGAGTTGCTCGGAATTGCAAATCACCTGTAGGTCACCCAGCTTTACTACAGGAAGGCTTAATAAAACTGGAGGGTGCCTGGTATCCAGAGTCCGCATATTTTGGGCTGATTAACCTATCAGCCATTCATCTTTCGACATATGCTGTTCCACCTTAGATTAGGGTTTTTTGTCAAGGTTTTCTCCTTTAGCGCCGTACTTTAGCCTGTGCCAAATGGCCAAAAATGTGCCAAGTGGCCTTAGTTACCAGTGGTTGCCACGAGGAGGCAGTACGTACACTTGCGAATTGTGAACAAGTTACCCCTTACACAATTGTACCCATCACGCAGCTGCCTAATGACAAGACCAGAACAGCTCACGTGATGCGCACCCTACTGGAAGGTTACGGAGCTGGTAGATTAATCTACTCAACTTTGATCCCCCCCTCCAATAGACGCCAAACCACCTGTGGATATACATACATACAGTGAAATTTCGTTTATCCGGACTTCTGTTATTCGGAACTTTTATTATCCGGACTTCTTTTATTCGGAACTTTTATTATCCGGACGAAACAAAAGAACAAAAAACTATAAAAAAAGACATTTATTTTTATTTTTTTGGATTTTACTCTCTCATAATTTTTGTATAAAAAACATTATTTCTAAAAATATTATACTGTAATATTGCGTTATTATCGATTATTCGGAAATTTGATCCCCCGAAGGTTCCGGATAAAAGAAGTTCCACTGTATAACGAAATTAAAATTCTGATTTTAATCCTAGTGTTCAGTCGGGCAAAAGTGAGTACGTTTATGCTTAGGGTTCAACCTGGTTTGAACCTAGGTTAACTTTTACTATAAACGGAGTCGAGTCATCTTGTAGTTAACTCGACTCGACCTAAAAAATTTCTAGGGTCGAGTCGAGTTAACTCTAAAAACCTTCACTATAAACGGAGTCGAGTCGAAAAATAAAAACAACAAAAAAATAGTAATAAAAAGACACCATTTTGATTTCTTAATTCGTGTGCGAATCTTCGATTTTTGTGTGTCAATAAAACTTTGTTATTTTATTTTTATAAAATTCAGAAAATAATACAAGAAAAACATATAAACATACGATAGTAAATGATTTTTTTTTGACGTTTCTGACTCGGTTTCAACCTAGTTTCGACTCGACTACGATTTGACTCTGCAGTATAAACGCTAAAAAAGATAACTACAAGATGATCCAAAGTTTCTAAGGCCCTTTCCGAAAGTTATACTTATTTATTTAGACATACTTATTTGCCGCCATCTTAAATAAGTAGGTAAACTCATCCGAATTGATTTAACATACTTATTTTTTATTTTGATTTTTTTGTAACTATAAAATAATTTTTTTAATTAAATTTTTTATAAAACTTAATTACTACATAATATCACAATATGTATGCAATGAAATCAACAGAATTTTGGTTTTCGTTTAAAATTTTTTTTTTGTAAGAACATACTTATTTTAAGTTACCTCGCCAACATACTTATTTAAATAAGTATGTCTAAATAAATAAGTATAACTTTCGGAAAGGGCCTAAAAGATGATTCGACTCTGAGCATAAACGTATTCAGTGGACGTGTTCAATCGGGCAAAAATGATAAAAAATATCATGATATTTTATCCCACCCTAACTTCATTTTGTAATACTGTACGTCAAACCCGATTGAACAACCAAAATTGATAAAAAAATGATAAATTGATTTTAAATGTTACGTTTTGTTTTAAATCGCTTTGTAAAATTCAATAAACTCGTTTTGTCGTCAGGTTTTTAATTAAATGTATATATTTTTTAATTATTTTTTGTTTATAAATTATTTTGAAATTGAAACTATTTGGTTTTTATCCAAATATTGGAGACAAATAATTTTAGTTTGAGTTTTGATGTGTTTGTGTTCTCAGACAAATCTTCGAAATATAAATTATTATTTATGTTTAAATAAATAGGTGACTGTGTAAATACCATATGAATATCTTAAAAAAGCAAATTTAATTTAATTAAAGTACCGAAAATATCATAAACAAAATAAATTCAAAATTGACAGCTGGAACCAAGAAAAAAGTTGATTTTTTTGTGTGATAAATTAGTTCGTTTATTGCCAAAAGTGATAAAAAATATCATGATATTTTTTATCATTTTTGCCCGATTGAACACTAGGAGTGATAAAAAATATCATGATATTTTTTATTACCCTAACTTCACTTCGTTGTATTTTATGTCATGCCAAAACCAACCAAAATGAAAAAAGTGGTTTTACACGTTAAACTTCCGTAGAGCATCTTTATTTGGGCAACATCAAAATATCGCAATTTTTTATAAAATAATAAAACAATACCCTTCCTCAATAATATTAAAAATATCACACACACACCAATAAAAAGCCAAATATTTTATTTTTAAATATGTATTTATTTTGACAGCTAATAACAAAAAAAATTTGTTTTTTTTGTGATAAATGAGTACCGTGATAAAAAATATGAAAATTTTTATCACTTTTATCCGACTGAACACTAGGGTCGTGAAGTTAGGGTAATAAAAAATATAATATTTTTTATCACTTTTGCCCGACTGAACACAAGCCATGATATTTTTTATCATTTTTGCCCGATTGAACACTACTTAGGATTATTAATTATATTCTTGATTATAATTACAAATTATATTGCATCAACTAAAACTGTAAATTTTCACTCTATATAACATTTTATTTTATTAATAAGTTGAAAACACGTTTTCCGTTAGATTTTTATGCGCGGGTTTAACTTTTAACAGAATAAAACCCTTGGCTCTGATTGTCATATATCCACTCCGTTCCGGTTAAACGTTGATGATCCGGACGGTGATCGATGGTACGGTGGCGGTTTTGGTCTCAAATATGTGTTAGTTTTAACCGTTGTTTCCGAATAGATAGCACTCGTCGGGCTCTGGGATCGTAAGCTCAAATTATCGATCAAATAATTGGGCGTATCTTTGAGGCTCTTTAATGTCGTTGTTGGCTGATTGGTGGTGTCTGAGAATTGCACCATTTGTACAATCGGCGCCGCGGTTGGATCTCTAGATGTGGAATAAAATTGAACAGTGGTATTAGTAACGTGTAACAGCCACAGACAGATGTATCAAACAAACGCAAAAATAAAACGGAAAAGCAATTCAGAAATCTCAAAACTAAATCAAAACGGGGAAAACCATTTCACACATTTTCACCTCGTCAAAGGCTTAAAAATGCTAAATAAATCTAAAAAATAATTTTCAGAATAATCATCCTGCCTGGAATACAAAATTTCATTTAACAATTAAGAAAATCGCACCAGAATCTCGCATCAACTTACATAATCTCATGTTGGAAACACAATATGGTTGTTAGAATCGTGATTAAAAGTGCCAAAATCATTGCTGGTATAGCAATGGCGAAAGCCAATTCATCAATGTAGTTACGTTCGGGGGCATCACTTTGCGAGATCGATTCCCATCGATCCAGTCGCTTTAGTATACTGAGTTCGGAATCATGCGCCGTTTCACTGCTCTGATGTGACATCTCACCTTCGTCACCTATAGTTTTGAATGCACACCAATCCAGTATGAATCCAGCGTTCTGGAAGATCCGCTGTACGGATGTCTTTTTGTAATTGCACGAGGATATTTTGTAAAGGGGTTTAACTTCGTTCTGTAAATCTTGAAGACGCTTCGAAAGAGGTGAGTCGCTGCCCAAGTGCACAAAGACCCCTTCAGTTTGCTGGGGTTTTAGTGGTAGACGAGCGCCCATTTTCACCGCCGACTCCATAAATACTACATGCAAATCACCGTTACTCTCAGGCCACAAATCATTTCTGAATAAATTCTTAAGATTCTCCATACGTCCTGGATCCATCAAATGGACCCAATTCAAATTATCGATCTTCATTTGAACCAAATTCGAAGCCGGACTCTTGGCGGCAATCAGCAATCGAACAACAATCCTTTTTGTTTCGTAAGTTTCCCGATGCAATCCAACAATTTCAATATGCAGTTCAGTTCCAGCCAAAGTTTTTCCTGGTGTGCCATACAAATAGCCCGCTAAGTACTCCTCACTAAACATGTACCTCATCCAGGATGGTAAATCCGGGTGGCCCTTGATCGACGGCCGGAATGTATACGAATCACTATAACTGTGCTGAGTCCAATTAAAGGAACGGGGCTCAATTTTCATCGTAAACAATTCGGAGACATTGATTGTGTGCAGAAAATCACCCGATACGCAAGTGACTAGAATAAGCAATTCACAAACCAAAACAAGCCTCGTCTTCCTGAAATTGGAAAAGGTATAAAGATAAGAAATTAGCACCAGGCAAACAAAAATATGTTAAACAAACAGCATATTCATTTTCTTTCCACCAAACTATAAACTTCACAAAATTTTCAAGGAAATCAATGAAAATTTCGGGAAAATTGCTCGCTACGTTATATCGAATGTCTATCGGTTGTTAAGGGCAGTTTCCAATTGCAAAAAATTTAATATGTAAACAATTAGCACATTCGGAAAAAGACCATAGTAAATTTATAGTAAAATTTATTTTTGTTAGGTTGGTAAAATTTTACTGAATAATTTACTAGATAAACAAAAATAAGATGCTATTTTTATATTTTGATGCAATTAAGTACTTTTCAAAATTATCACAATGGACCGTCACCGGTCTAATGGCGCATACTCGAAAATTCATTTCAGTAACTTTTATGGTAATTTCGCAACAAGCGAACTTGACGGAGATAAAATTTTCTCAATATTTTGGTAATTTTTTTCCCCTCCATACATAAGTTGGTATGGAGGGGAAAAAAATTACCAAAATATTGAGAAAAGTTTATCTCCGTCAAGTTCGCTTGTTGCGAAATTGCCATAAAAGTTACTGAAATGAATTTTCGAGTATGCGCCATAAGTGTGCGTAAGCAGCCATTCCAACCTAAGTACTTTTCAAACTAGGCGCCTCGGCTTTGAGCTTCAAAAATCAAAATTTTTATTTCATTTTTGAATTCTGTAAATTAGTTTTATTTGATTGACAACGTTTAATTTTATATATATAAATTTAATTTGTTGAAAAATAATTTATTTTTAAGTGGTACATACTTTTAAAAAAATCAAAATATATTATACAATGAAGTTATCTATAAAGCCAGGGCAATGCGTTCCACGAAACAGAAAACTATTGACGATTGTAAAAGTAAGAAAGCGCCTCTCGAGGAAAAAAGTTCAAATGAGGCAACTGTTAAAATGACATTTCTCATAAATGCGACGAAAGGAAATTTTGCAATCCGGTAGTTAAAAATTGTTTTTATAATCCAAAATATGAATTATTTACAATTATTAGCAATCTGGTAAGTAAAAATTGTGTTTACAGTTCAAAATTGGAATTCTTTACAACAATTTCGAACGTCAAATTAGCAGCTACCTCAGTTTAAAAATTTTCCACTAGGTGGAATCTGTGATGCTCCAATCGTCAATTGACGATTGGAGCATCACAGATTCCACCTAGTGGAAAATTTTTAAACTGAGGTAGCTGCTAATTTGACGTTCGAAATTGTTGTAAACAATTCCAATTTTGAACTGTAAACACAATTTTTACCTACCAGATTGATAATAATTGTAAATAATTCCAATTTTGGATTATAAAAACCATTTTTAATTACCGGATTGCAAAAATTTCTTTCGTCGCATTTATGAGAAATGTCATTTTGGCTGTTGCCTCATTTTAACTTTTTTCCTCGAGAGGCGCTTTCTCTACTTTTACAATCGTCAATTGACGATTGTAAAAGTAGAAAAAGCGCCTCTCGTGGAAAAAAGTTCAAATGAGGCAACTGCCAAAATGACATTTCTCATAAATGCGACGAAAGGAAATTTTGCAATCCGGTAGTTAAAAATGGTTTTTATAATCCAAAATATGAATTATTTACAATTATTAGCAATCTGGTAAGTAAAAATTGTGTTTACAGTTCAAAATTGGAATTCTTTACAACAATTTCGAACGTCAAATTCAGAGTTTTTCTCAGTTTAAAAATTTTCCTCTAGGTGGAATCTGTGATGCTCCAATCGTCAATTGACGATTGGAGCATCACAGATTCCACCTAGTGGAAATTTTTTAAACTGAGGTAGCTGCTAATTTGACGTTCGAAGTTGTTGTAAACAATTCCAATTTTGAACTATAAACACAATTTTTACCTACCAGATTGATAATAATTGTAAATAATTCCAATTTTGGATTATAAAAACAATTTTTAATTACCGGATTGCAAAATTTCCTATCGTCGCATTTATGAGAAATGTTATTTTGGCAGTTGCCTCATTTGAACTTTTTTCCTCGAGAGGCGCTTTTTCTACTTTTACAATCGTCAATTGACGAAATTAATCAAAAATAGAATTCATAAAATTATGGATAAAAATTGGAAACTACCGGATCATCAATATGTATTTAGAAAAAGAAGGAGCGTCACAGATTATTATATTACACTAATAAATAAAATAAATGAAAATAGAAGAGACAAATGTAAAACTAAAACTATAATTTTGGATTTACAAAAAGCATTTAATAACATAGGCAAACAAATATTATTGCAAAGTCTCAAAGACAAGAAAATTGATCAAAACATAATACTATATATTGGATATATAAATATTTAACAAATAGAACAATAATAATAGAAGCAGAAAAGAATAAGTATAGCAGAACAACAAACAAAGGGATACCACTGGGATGCTCACTCAGTCCATTGCTATTTAACGTTTATACGGCACCAATACACAATAAAAATTCAAGAAATATAAAAATTATGCAATTTGCAGATGGTATAGGAATAATTATAACAACAAAACAACATTCGTATATGGAACAAACAGCGAATAATATAATGAATAAATTTAGTTTAAAATTAAAAGAATTAGAATTAGAATCAAATCCAGATAAAACGAAATTAATAAATTTCAATCCCAAATGTAACATTCACCTAAATATAATGTGGTTTTCCTGTTGCAACAAAAAACAGATTCGGAGTCGAATCCGAGTTGAAAAATGACAGTTTCTTGACGTTTTAACTGGAACAGCCAAAAATCCGGATTCTGCGATTTTTTGTTTTTTATATGGTTGTGTGAATATACGTATTAATTGTCAAATTCTATTTTTTTAATTAGATTAAATACTGATGAATTTTTCCGTAAATTAATAAATAATTTATTGTAATCCCAAAGTATTTTTAAATCCAACTATTTTATAATATCCCATAATATATCCATAACTTAGTTCTGGGTTAACCTTTGTGTCACCTCTTTATTTTTATCCGGTGGAAAGTAAATCCGTCGAAATAAAATACGATTTTATACCAAACTTTTTAATTCTTTATTTTCGGTTTCTTTTTTAAAATTCAACCTTCTTCAATGGTGGCTACTCATCGACTTTTCTCTTTTTTCTCTTTTTTTTCATTTTAACATTTTTTTATTTATTTCTGCTCACCGATTTTAGTGACATCTAAATACTATTACATATACTTATATAAGCCAAGATTCAAACAAACTAATTCACAATAAATTATGACATTTGTTTGAGCTACGAATTATTATAAAAAAACATATGCACCGTGTCGCAATTATTGGGAACTCACCGAACTCACTATATAAAAATTGTATACATGTGTGTGTAAAAATAATATTGGCGGGAATATTTTTTAATGGGAATGTGTGTAAATGTCAAGCTCGAAATTTAGCGAGTAATACCGATTGTTTGTTTGTTTGTTTGTTTTTTAAATTTGCTCAGGTCAGATCTTTCAATCCATAAGACCAGTGAGTTGAGAAACAGCCCAAAATTTCCAGAGACCACTCAGGGGAGGTTCTGGAGGGTTGAATAAAGTGTATATAATCAAATTAGATTAATAAATAAAATAATAAAATAAAGCATAATTATGTATATAAAACAAAGTTTGATAATTAAATTAGATTAAATGAAAGTTAATAAATAAAGAATATTAGAAAGAAGATGAAGGATACATATAAAAATAAAAGTTTTGAAAAAATATAAATTTATAATTTATTAATTCATAATTTTTTTTTAAATTTTTTTTTTAATTTTTTTTTTTAATTTTTTTTTTATTTTTTATTTTTTTTTTTTTTTTTAAATTTAGAATTAAATTATATAATATTCATAAATCTTAATATTAAAATAAAATAAAATAAAATGAAATGATTCCAAAAGAAAAATCATTGTGTGAAAAGTCAATAAAAATTAAAAGTAGTCTTAGTTCATAGTTTATAATTTATTCTATCCACAAAATCACACAATATTTTATATTCTTCCATTTTTTGGTCCTTTAAGATATCTAATAAGGATTTTCTGTATAAAAGTGGGAAATTATTTCTTATATTATTATATATGACACAATCGTTAATAATATGTTCGTTATCTTCAACGGTGTTGCAAATCTCACAATTAGATGTGGATTCAAGTCCCAAAAGGAATTTAAATTTCTTGTTAAGTGTATGACCAGAGATTAATCTGTAAATTAACCTGGTTTGGCAGGATGTAAAATTAGAGTCTTTAAATAGGAAAGATGATCTTGGAGAAGGGCAAATTTGTTTATAAAAGTGGCCGGATGAATTACACATTAATGTGTAGTTTTCCTTCCACTTATTATTTATAGATCTGGAGATATCGTTAAATAGGTCTGTGAGAGTTGGTTCATTATCAAGAAAATGAGTAGGAGAAAAAACTGCTTTTTTTGCTAAACTATCTGCTATAGTATTTCCTTTTAAGCCACAATGACCCGGGAACCAATGAATGACAAAATTTTTAATTTGGTTATGGCCGAGATAGTATCAATAATTTGATTTTCATAGTGTCTATTTGTAAAGTGTATAATAGAGCCGTTTTTAATGAAATACAAGAACTTTGAGAGTCAGTAATAATGATAATATTATTGTTTTTGATGATTAGAGATATAGTAATTCCAATTTTAATAGCAATGGTTTCAATATTTTTAATATAAGTAGGGTTTTTTAGTTGGATGGCAAATTTCCAATTTTTATCCTCAACAAAAATTCCAATTCCTGGTTTATTGTTAATTATAGAGCCATCTGTGTAAATTTTTGCGAAATTATTATATTTATTAATTTCAGCCATAGATAATGCATATTGTTCAGAATGGTTTATAAAATTTTTGTTTGTGATTCCTACAATATTTGTTATGATGCTAAAATTAGTGGGAGAAGTTTTTTTATATGAAAAGGTTTTTGGAAAGAAAAGTATAATTAGAATATAAGTCATTAAGTTTATGAAGAGATCTATTGTTTTTAATGTCGTTACCGATTTTGGAATTATTATATAGATTTTTTGAAATATAAATTAGTGATTTTTTAATAAAATCTAGATCTGAAGATGTTTCTAGGGATTCAGATAAAATAGCCGGAATTGGAGTAGTTCTTAAGAAGCCTAGACAAGCTCTCAGACAAGCATTTTTAATAGATTGACAGATATTAATATCTTTTTTATATTTAGTGTCTGTAAAAACATATGTGTATTCAAGTTTTGATTTAACTATTGCTTTAAAAATATTGATCATTGTTTCAGGATTTACACCTCCATTAAAATAAGTGAGAGTTTTAAGTAAATTAATGGAGTTGGAAATATTTGCTTTTAAGTTTGTGTAATGATTTGATAATGAAAGTCTATTTGTTAAAGTTGTACCCAGTATTTTAGTAGTTAATCTTTCTTTTATGTAGAAATTATTAATTTTTAAATTTAGAGATTTGGAATTATTTTTATTAGTGAATAGTCTTAAAAAATGAGATTTATCAGTGTTAATTTGTAGTTTTAAAGATTGTAATTTATTAGTTAATGAGAGTAAAGTAGAATCTGTTATTAATTGTAAGTTATCATGATTATCGGCAGAAATTACAATGCAAATATCATCGGCATATTGGAAAATTTTTGTATCGGGGTTATTGATGTCATGTAAAGAAGTGGTATAGATATTAAAAAGGGTAGGACTCAAACAGCTACCCTGAGGAATGCCTTTATTAGTGTAATGAATGGAAGTTTGATTGATATTTTGAATAGATATAATTCTGTTTGTAAGAAATTGAGAAATCCAATGTGTAATGTTATTAGAGAAATTGAAGTTTTTAAAGGTGTTTAATAAAATATTTTTATCTACATTATCAAAAGCTTTGGAAATGTCAATGTTAACTAAAACAATTTTTTTTTTGTTGTTGTTTGAGGGAGATGATGAAATTAAACATTTCTACAAAATAGTCAGTAATACTTTTATTTTTTCTAAAACCAAAATTGTAATAATTAAGAATATTATGGGAGATTAGATGATCATTAATTCGTTTTAAAATGAGTTTATTGAAGATTTTTGAAAAAATAGGTAACAGACAAATAGGACGGTAGTTAATAATATTTCTATCATCTCTCCCCTTTTTCAAAATGGCGATTGTGTTTGATGTTTTCCATTTTGTAGGGTAAATTTGATTTTGCCAGATGTTGTTGAAATAATTTGTAATAGTATTGATTAGGTTAGGATTAGAGGATACTAATTGTTTGATGATTTTATATGAGACTTTATCATATCCTGGAGCAGTATTATTTGAATTTTTAATAATATCAAGAATTTCAATGTTATTAAATTCCGTAGGATTAATAGTAGGATTGAAGTTATTAGAGAGATTATGAGGGGATTCAAAGGAGAAAGGAAAATTGTAATTTAGAAAATTAGTAGCTAGTGTGGAATCTTCTAGGATTCTGTAGTTGGACTGTTTTTTATTTTTAATTTTATTGATGTTGTTCCAGAGATCAGAATTATTAGTTTTGTGATTGATGCTTATTAAAAAAATATTCCAAGATTTTTTCTTTTCCCTTCTGATTGTTAATTTAAGTTTTTGTATAGATTTTTTTAGTTCAATAGCAGTAAAAATGTTTTTGTTTAAATTATAGATTAGTTGTTTGTGTTTTTTTATGTTCCATAGTCTTTGTATAAGATCGTTCCACCAAGGTTTAGGTTTAAAAGTATTTTTACTTGTAATAATAGAAGTATTTTCAGAAATTAATTTTTCTAAGTGTTCTTCAATATTGCATTTATCATTAATAGAATTTAGATCAAAGTCTTTCAATACTTTTGACCAGTTTGTGATTTGTTTTTTTGATAATAATTTAGTTTAAAGTCAATAAGTATTGGGAGATGGTCACTTCCTAAATTAATGGGATCTACTTTCCATGATAGTTTTTCAATTAGATTGATTGAACACAAAGTAATGTCTAATGCTGCAGAATTATTTCTGAAAAATCTTGCCTTGTATGAGATCCGTCATTTAATAAAAAGATATTATTAGCAGTGATTATATCTGCAATCTTATCACCCACCCTGTCGTAAGTAGGGGACAATGAACTATCCCAAAGACTATTATGAATATTTATGTCTCCAGCTATTAAACAGTTATCTAGATTCTGAGTTATAAGATGTTCAAATTCATTAATGATTTCCTGAGGTCTACTAACAGAATTATTATAAAAAGATAAGATATTAAAATTAATGTTTTTAAATTTGAGGTTAATTTTGAAAGCTTGAAAACTGATGTAATGAAAATTTAAATCAATAATTCTCCAAGAAATTTTTTTATGTATTAAAAAGCCTACACCGCCAAAACCATCTGGTCTATCATCA
The DNA here is from genome assembly GCA_958295665.1 of Tipula vernalis. Lineage (NCBI taxonomy): Eukaryota > Metazoa > Arthropoda > Insecta > Diptera > Tipulidae > Tipula > Tipula vernalis. Next base: position 266,325,098 of record OY282558.1, read on the forward strand.
GTAACAAGATTATTATTGTTAAAAGTCAAATTACTATTTGCATTTGTCCAGGTTTCAGATAGAATAACGATATCAATATGATTGGATTGTATATAATGATATAATAGATCTTTATTACTATTTAAACTACGAATGTTAATTTGTAAAAGTTTTAAAGGTAACATAATGGAAGAATAAAATGAAAATAAAAACTGGAAAAAGAAAAGTTTATGTTTTAATAAATTTATTTAATTTAATTTTAAGTGAGTCTAAATTAGCTGGATTTTTATTAAAGTCATCGGAATTATTTAAAAGTGATTTGACATCATTAAAAATAGAATCTCTTTCATTTAATTGATTTTTTAATTCGTTTACTAATTTATTTAGCATTTGAATTTTTCTAGCATCAGAATTCATTAGGTTGTTATTTTTCCAGGCTTGATTTTCAACACAGATATCATTAGCAAAATCTATTTGTTTAGGGACTTTTTGTTGGCTACCATAAAGGTGGCTTTTGGATTCTCTGAAACTAGTTTTATTTAATATCATATGTTCCCTAATTTGTTTCTGCCTATATCGTTCATTACATCTGAAAAAATTAGTAACATGACCCATTCCACAAAATTTACAAGAAACTTTCATGTCGCAATCGTGTTCTTGTTCGTCCTCGATAGTATTAGCACAACTTAGGCATCTATTATAGTTTTAGATTTACATTTAGAAATTGTATGTCCGTAATTTAGACATTTTTTACAAAATAATGGATTAGGTATAAAATACTCTACCTTTAATAAGAGATTATCATATAAAATGACATTGAATGGCATAGTTCCAGATTCAAAAGTAAGTTTAACCAATTCAAGTACCTCAGCTGTTTTAGTGGCATTGTTCCATTTAGTCATTCTTTCTACTTTTGAGATAGGGTATTTAGATCTAATATTTTCTTGTATTTCTTCATTAGAAAGCCCGATAGGAATGTTCCTGATTATGCCAATAGAAGATGTGAAATTTTTAGGAATGTATGTCGTATAATTATCAAATTTTTTAAAGATATCTGATTTACTAAAGATAACCTTAGCAACATTTTTGCTAACGCTAGAGATATCTTTGACATTTTTGAAATTATTTATTTTAAGGGCTTTAGCTAAAAGAACAATATTTAAATTCTCTTTACTGATAAATACAGTAAATGGGCCATTGTCTGATCGGTTATATAGATTAATTTTTTCTGCAGTAACTGACGGCATATTTGAGTTATTCGATGAATCAACAGATAAAGTTGAAGATGATGTTGGAGCTATTACTGTATTTTTCGAATCTGCGACGTGAATTTTATTATTATTATTATTAATTTTCCTTTTATTTAACATATTGAGACTTTTATCAAATTCACCGTTTACTATTATTTCATTATTAAAAACAATTCTTGATTTTTTAGTACTTATTTCATCTTCGAAATCAGAGAAATCAGTAGAAGTAAATGGTGGAGGTACAAAGTACTGCGTACTTTGTCCCTCCTTGCTTGTGTTATGTGGATTTATTATTTTGTGGATAGAAAAGACTATGATAAGACTTACCCGACTGATAAAAAACAAACAAATCAAAATAAACTATTAAGATATAATTAAATGAAATACAAATTAATTAAAATTAAAAGAAAATTGTAAAATTTATAACACTTCACTAAAAAGAGATGCTCACACAATAAAGTTTCGAGAAAGAATGAGTAATACCGATTTTGTTTTTGTTCAATACGCAATTTTATTTTTTTATTCTATCGAAATATTTTTCTTCAACTCTAAATCCTAACTCTGTTCATGGAAACGGTACGGGTTAGCACCGCCATATTTTCAACTCAACGAAACCTAAACCTGTTTAAACTCGGTACATGGAAACATGTACTACGTTTCCATGATGGAGTTAACCGGGATTAACGTGGATTATCTTATCATGGAAACATGTCGAGTTTAGGATCTTCGTTAAATTTCTTAATCCAACTTAACTCAACGAAAGTAGTAGGGTTAGAAGGGATTCTATCTGTCAAAAGCGAAAAAAACAATTATACCAATTCAAAATGGAATTGCGAGTATTCTTTTCTCTCCACAATACTTTATAAATCATAAAAAACACAATAAATGTTAAATTGAAAAATTTCCACCATACAAATAAAATTTCCAAAAATGACTTTAAATTGTTGTGAAATGTCAAATTACACTAGAATTTATAATTGCATGGAAACAATATGGATTAGCGCGGCCATGTTATTAACTCAACGAAACTCTTAAACCGGGTTAACTCTGTCATGGAAACGTAGTAATGGTGATAGAGTTAACCTAGGTTCAACTCGGTTTATATGCATGGAAACGCGTATTAGGGCAGAGTTTCGTTAAATCCAAATAAACTCAACGAATCTTGTTTGTTTGAGTTACATTCTATCTGTCAAACATTTTTTAAAATTATAAATGGCGCGTCGCATATTACTAAATATATTTCCCCAAAAAATTAATAAAAAAAATACACAAAAATGTCGTTGTCAACGTTATGACGATATATCAAAGCGAAATTAAAGTTTGGTTTTTGTTCAATACGCAATTTTATTTTTTTATTCTATCGAAATATTTTTCTTCAACTCTAAAGCATTGACCAGCGAGTCTTTAAGAAATTTAAGTAAGAATGCGACCATAGGAACATGCATGTTATTGACCAGCGGACCTTTAAGCACTTTTCGTTCAGTTTCGTTAAATTTGAAATGTCATTTAACATTCTTTAACAAGAGCGAAAATTACGCCCAAACTGAAGGAAGAAACGTCAAACAGTGAAACATTGTCTATTTATGTTTTATTAATTAAGATAATGTCTTATATATATTTTAAATATGTTCATAATAAATTATGTAGTGTAATGTAACAAAAAAATTATTGTTTTAAAATACAATTACAAATATTCTTTGTTTTTTGTTATCAAATCGTGTTACGGATTCGCTGGGCGATCTGTCAAAATTTCCTTAATAATACATTTTCGTTCAATTCTGTAAGGTTTTTTAACGGATGCTTGCTGGTCAATGCCTAAATCCTAACTCTGTTCATGGAAACGGTACGGGTTAGCGCCGTCATATTTTAAACTCAACGAAACCTAAACCTGTTAAAACTCAGTACATGGAAACATGGTAATGGAACTCGAAACACCCAATTTAATTAAAATATTAACATTTTATAATTAATTGGAAAACAAATAATAATAATAATAATAATTTTTTATTTAACTTTATTAGCTTTTTTTATTTAAAACAAATTAATTTTTGGTATTAAACTTATAGATTTGCAAATATAAGTGAAATACCAAAACAAAAACAAAATATTTTTATTGTAGGTAATAAATAATAATTATTAAACTTTAACTTAATTAAATTATTTAGGATTATATTTATAATAATCCTTTGCAGACCAAATATTTATTTGTTAATTAAATTTATTTAATTTTAATCAGTTTTATTTATGTTATTAATTTTTGTACAATTTACTTTTGATTCGCCACCATTTTGTGTTTGTTTATTTTTAAGGTTTGTGAGCACACGTGCGTACGTACAGGTACAGTACAAAATTCGAGACGAGACTAGTAGAATTTTATTTTTAAGTACTTTTCATACCAGGCGCCTTGGCTTTGAGCTTCGTAAATAAAAATTTTTTATTTCATTTTTTAATTATGTAAATTAGTTTTATTCGATTGATAGATACTGTTTAATTTTATAGTAATAAATTCAATTTGTTGAAAAATAATTTATTTTTATGTGATAATTTAAAAAAAACAAAATGTATTGCAATGAAGTTATCTACAAAGCCAAGGCAATGCGTTCCACACTCGACTGCGACATTTTAAGTACTTTTCATACCAGGCGCCTCGCCTCGAAATATTTAGTTACCACAAATGCGAAGCTGAGACCCTTTCATACCGGTTGCGTTGGCTTTGAACATTCGGTTGCTATCAAAAATTTTATTTAGGTCTATTTTACACGTGAAACACGCAACAATTGAGATATTCTAAAGCTGTAACGTACATATGAGCTAAATTTTTTGGTAAATATGAAATATTTTTGCAAAAAATGTGATTTGTAGGTTATGTTGAGAAAGCACTTTGCTTTGTACTACTTTAAAATCTCGCAGTCGAGTGTGGAACGCATTGTCTTGGATTTCACCCCTATTCTGCCGTGCTAAGCATATTTTCCTTAACTACATTTTTGGCCAAATTGAGTTATTGATGCCAATCGATAGCTAATAACAAACTTTATCAATAAAATTAAAAAAAATAATTAAAACTAAATTGAGAAACACGTGATAAGAAAAATAGTTTTCATTTTTAATACAAAATTCACTGATTTCAAAACTTTAACATCAATTTTCTCAAAATGCGTTTTTTGTAGTTAAGTAAAACATGCTTAGCACGGCAGTATTCCCTTCGTCGTGTCACTTGTCACTTGCACCGACAATCAAATTTTGATATTCTCTTAGTCGATCGATGCGACAATTGTCGTTTGAAGTGACGGATACAGTTTTTCGTCGCATTCTCTTATATTATCACTTCGATCGACTAAGAGAATACCAATTTAAAGTTGAAGTGACACGACAATTGTCACGTCAAATGAAGTGACACGACCAAGGGAATAGGGGTATTTGTAGATAACTTCATTGTAATATGTTTTTTTTTTTTTAAATTATCACTTAAAAATAAATTATTTTTTAACAAATTGAATTTATTACTATAAAATTAAACGGTAACTATCGAATAAAACTAATTTACATAGTTAAAAAACGAAATACAAATTTTTTATTATCAAAGCTCAAAGCCGAGGCGCCTGGTATGAGAAATACTTTAAAGTACATATGTACATAGTACAAAGCAAAGTCCTTTCTCAACATAACCTACAAATCACATGTGTTGTACAAATATTTCATACTTACCAAAAAATCTAGCTCATATGTACGTTACAAATTTAGAATATCTGAGTTCTTGCTATAATTCACGTGTAAAATAGGCCTAAATAAAATATTTGATAGCAAACGAATGTTCAAAGCCAACGCCACCGGTATGAAAGGGTCTCTGCTTCGCATTTGTGGTAACTAAATATTTCGAGGCGAGGCGCCTGGTATGAAAAGTACTTTATTTCTTTGTTTTGTGTATTTTGTTTTTGTGTCGCGCGGTTGGTATACCTGGAACAAAAGGGTGCGTTGTTTTGGTAAGTTTGCATGCGAACTAATTGTGTGGTAGAGAGTAAATAAAAATGAATGTATGAGCCGCCACATATTTAATTTAATTAAAATTCTCAATTTCAATTGAAGAATCATCAAACGCTTCCCTTTAAACAAAAGAAACGAACTTCACTTGAACGTAACATAAATCTACCAAAAAAGTACTATTTTTTTTTCTTTTATCACCACATATTTACGCATTTATATTATACATATTTATATATATGTATAAATGCCGCGGCTACACGAATGGAAAATGTAGACCAACGTTGGAGATTTGTCCAAAAAACCAATCGTGTAGAAACAAAAAAAATAACAAATACAAATGAAGGTTAGTTATATTGCTTCAACATTGGTAACCAACAAGTTTTACTGATCTACATTTTTGGCTTAAAAATCCAGTGTTTCATAGAAGAACAAAACACATCGACGTTCAATACCATTTCATTCGTGAAAAATTTTCGGAAGATGAATTTGAACTGGAGTATATAAACACAGAGGAACGTTGCCGACATACTTACCAAAGCATTGATTGGAAAACGACATAAATATTTATGCAATTTGATGGGTTCGAATAATTGATTTTTTTTATTTACCAATGTTCAACGTAAAGTATCGTAAATTTAAATTATAACAATGAGTGGGAGTGTTGAAATTACATTGTTAAATTTCACTTCATTAGGTAACACTAATGTCTATGATAGTATTTGTGAATATATAAAAACATTGTAAACAGTATCGAATAATCGGTCAAGCTGTTAACTTCATTAATATAAAAAGTCGTTCAAGTTGTTTCATTTAGTATAATATAATTATTAAATTATCAAACATCCATAGTTACATTTCAATAATTCGCCAACATTGCCAAGAGTTTACACGAGTTGACCAGGAAGAACAAGCCATTCGAATGGAACGATGACCAGGAGGAAGCATTCGTGGAACTAAGGAGGCGGTTTTGTGTTGCGCCAATCCTCGCGTACCCTGTACCCAACGTGAAATTTATTTTGGACACCGATGCAAGTCATGACGGTATAGGAGGTGTGTTATCACAGGAAATTAATGGCCAAGAACGAGTTATTGCCTACTACTCCAAAACATTATCAAAACCGGAGCGTAATTATTGCGTGACACGGAAAGAATTGTTGGCTATAGTGGAATGTGTCAAGCATTTCCATAAGTATCTTTATGGCCAAAAATTCCATTTACAGACAGATCACGGCGCTTTACGGTGGCTGCTGCAATTCAAGAATCCAAAGGGACAGGTAGCACGCTGGATCGAACGTCTTCAAAGCTACGATTTCCAAATCGAACATCAGAAGGGAAGTGCACACGGAAATGCAGACGCATTATCAAGACGGCCGTGTCCAGTAGAATGTTAACATTGTGGCCATGTTGAAGCAAAGGAAGGCATCATCGACGTTAGGCTTACGCAAGTGCTGCCTGATGAGGAGTGGATCGACGAAATGATAAGGAAGAAGCAATTGGATGATAAGGATTTATCAGTTATAATGGAATGGCAGGAAAAGGAACACCGGCCAACTTGGAGCGAGATCGCGAACAAAACTCCCATTGTCAAGGCTTATTGGGCTCAAATGGATAGCCTCCGTCTTGAGAATGGCTGTTTAAAACGATTGTGGGAAAGCACGGATGGCAAAGTGAAGCAATTGTTGCTGGTGATACCAAAGTGCCGGATTGCGGAAATCCTGAATGAGTATCATGGAGGAGCAAGTGGGGGCCACCTAGGAATTAATAAAACGCTAGCAAAGATACGTCAACGATTCTACTGGGCAGGATGTAGGCAGTCTGTGATAGAATGATGCCAAAAATGTGACCAAAGTGCGGCGGTGAAGGGACCCGCACGCGAAAGTCGTGGAATCATGAAACATTATAACGTCGGAGCACCATTCGAAAGAATTACAATGGATGTAGCGGGGCCATTTCCCACCACCGAGAGCGGCAACAAATATGTGCTAGTAATAATGGATTATTTTAGCAAATGGCCGGAGGTGTACCCCATTCCCAATCAGGAGACGACAACAATAGCTGATGCCGTGGTCAACAACTGGATTAGCAGATTTGGAATGCAGATGGAGATTCATACCGATCAAGGAAGGAATTTTGAATCGGTGGTATTTCAAGAAATATGCCAGATGCTCGGTATAAATAAAACGAGAACAACGCCTTTGCATCCACAGTCTGATGGTATGGTGGAAAGATTCAATGGTGGACGGTACATTGGAGGAATATCTAGCAAATGTCGTTGAGATAAACCAACACAACTGGGATCGGCATATACCGATGTTTCTGATGGCCTATCGATCAGCAATACATGACACAACCGGAATGACACGAGCTAAAACGTTATTTGGCGATAACCTACGATTACCTGGAGATCTAAAGTTTGGGGCTGTACCATCAGCGGCTTTATGTGGACAGGATTATGTAGACAGGATGAAAGAGGAACTTAATGAGATTCATCAATTTGTACGGGGAAAAATACAGATGTCAAGTAACCGGATGAAGGCTCGATATGACATACGAGCAAATAACCAGGGCTTCCAGGAAGGACAATTAGTATGGCTTCACAACCCGCAACGGAAAAAGGGATTATCACCGAAGATGCAACCAGCATGGGGAGGACCTTACACTGTCATCACAAGGATGAACGACTTGGTTTATCGGATACGGAAGGGACATCGAGGTAAACCAAAGGTGGTGCATTTGGAGAGGCTGGCCCTATACAGAGGAGGTGATTTGGGTCCTGTTCGGGACGAACAGCCTTGTGGGGGTTAGTGTGACGGTGACACCTAGTGTGTAATAGAAGAAGTTAAATTAATAGCTCAATGTTTAACTGTACTAAAATGGAATTTTCCATGATACAAATTGTTACGTAATGTTTCTACACTATTCTAACTAGAAAAATCATGAGCTTTCTAGAAGTTTGGTTTGTGTATATAAAAAGGCGAACGAAATCGAATTGGATCAGTAATATTTATGTATAAAGTATAAAGATTAGTATAAATATTAAAAGGAATTAAAAAGTGATTTAAAAAAGTGTTGTAGTGCGATAAATAAAGTAAAAGTGATCAGTAAAATTTAAGAATAATTTATATAAAGTGATTTTGTGAATTTTTATTGATAAACTGTGTTGTAATAAATTTTGTGAAATAAATAATTTCGTTGGTGATAAATTGAATTGAGTTTGTATTATCCACAATCCAGTGATACGAACCTTGATTGACATGGCAAAAACGTAACAATATTGTGACGGTAACACCTAGGGTGTGATAGAATAAGTTAAATCAATAGCTCAATGTTTTACTGTACTAATTTTCCATGATAAAACGTTCTAAACGTTTCTATACTATTAGTACTGGAAAAATCATGAGCTTTCTAGAAGTTTGGTTTGTGTATATAAAAAGGCGAACGAAATCAAATTAGATTATTAGAATTTGGAACGCGAAAGTGTAAAGTTGTAAATTAGTAGTATTTGGTAAGCGACAGTGTGAAGATTAAAAAGGAATTAAACAGTGATTTAAAAATTGTTTTAGTGGAAATAAAAATTATAAGTGTACAGTAAAATTTGAGAATAATTTATATAAAGTGATTTTTTGAATTATCGTTAATTAATTGTGTTGAATAAATTGTTATTGTTCAATAAATATTTTGTTTTATTCACAATCCAGTGATACGAACCTTGATTGACAAGGCAAAAACGTAACAATTGTAGTGTTTTTTTATTCGCTCCGGATAGCTGCTATCGAGAGCCATCATTTTTCTACGCCTAAATTTAAATTTGACGCGCTATTTTTTGGTAAACTAAACTTATTTAACATCAAACTATCATTTTTAATTCAACTGTTTAGTGAAAACTTGATATAAAAAATATTTGGCTCTACCTATTTATGCGGAGCGCTATCGGGAGCGACATTTTATATGACGGCTCTCGATAGCAGCTATCCGGAGCGAATAAAAAAACGCGCTTAATATTAAACAAATAATTTGTGTTCACGAATATTTATTGTGCATTATAAAGCCTTGAACACTACACGAAGTTTTGTGGTGGTGCTACTTTCTGTTAGCACATAATGATGTGCAAATACTAGTATTTTGTATCGCTTATATGTATATGTTGCAGGGATCATATGACCTAAAGAAATATATTCCGATATAAATTCTCGGTATTGGTCAAATATATTTGCTTTACTATGAAGACGTTTTTTTAAAGCAATATTTTCGAATTTTGAGATATTGTTGTGGAAATTCAAAATATGGACATAGCACTTGTGCGCTTTAAGATATCGATATGTACCATTCACTGTGGAAGATTATGGTTTAGCGGGCTCGAGAGTACTTGCCGAAATATGCGACGAGTGGCTAGAACCGATATTATTAACTTTACCGTATTATCATGCTCGACCTTTGAACTTGGATGTTTGGCTAGATTCTTCTTTGTATCAATACTCGATGCGTTCACGTTTGACGATGCTGTGAGACTTTTGTCCTTGTTTACTTGATAATTTCTAAATTGCAGAATAACATTGTCCTTTAACGAACACATTTTACAAGGGTGCTTCTTACAGTCACGAACATTATGTCTATCAATGAGGCAATAGGTGCATAAGTGATTATCTCTAATAAATCGAAATCGCGTTTGCGGGCCAACCGAACAGAAGCTGCATTTGTTTGGATTATCCACTACCGATTAGAGTTCGACATGAATTTTCATGTGTCTCTGTATTGTTGCTCTGTAAGCTTGAATTTACTGTACACGATTTTTTAAAATTTGATTTAAGTCAACGAAGGAAAGAACCTGATTTGTTTTAGAATTTCTAATAACCTCTGTTCGCGAAGCTGGGTTCAATCGTTGTGTCAGAAGCTTCAGTTTGGGCAACCAAACCCCCATTGAATTATTCATATATCGAATCATTTTGAAATGTAGCTGAGGCAGTGGTGTTATCCGATTTTGTTAGTTTGAGAATACGGTTGAGAGCCAAGGCCTCCAATTTCTCATATTCATCTTCGAAACTATCATGATCGTCGGTAGAGTCATCGGCAGATTGTATTTTTAATTGCACCGAACTATACTTATATTAATCTACCTGACTTTGACGCAACAGAGACTTATGCGTTCCTAGTGTAGAGGCGGATACACACTGATTTTTAAAATGTATTTTACCTTTAAATGCGGCGTGCGGATTTTTCAATAAATCTAAACTGACCTCTTCAGCCGATATATTACTATTGAGCTTTTAGTTAAGTTTATAAAACAAAACCGAACTATACTATAAATATTACCGAAATAACCTAGATCTACTTGAACAATTGTAACGCAATCCCCCAAGGGATTACGTTAACAGACATGAGAATAGCGGTCTGATGCGGTGTAGTAGCTGGCTAGAGCTCACGGTGCGGCGTGGGGGTTTTTAGACATATTTCCTATGCTTGAATAACCGCATGAAGAACAAAATTAGAGGGGCAAAGGGAAATTAAAATTAAATTGCTACGGCCTCAGCGGCTAATAAAAATAATAAGAAGGGAGTGATCGTTTCGATCACCGCCGGGACTGCCACACGGGCCTTCCCTCATCGGTCCGCCTACTGAGATGCTGTTTCCCAGTCGCGAAAGCCACCGATACCATTATAAGGGAAGGACGCCCACATGACAATCCCAGCGACAATCCCCGGAACGGAGACCGTCACCCCGACGCGATCAATTTATATGGTGTGCCGCCCTCCAGCACAGCCTGTCCTGGAGGAACGAACGGTACGCACGGAACAGGGTGGAAAAAGACCGACCCTTCACATGACCACACCTCACATCACTCGATCAATTAGGTTGGATTAACCGCACATGGTGCGTCGGAGCACACAACAACAAGAAAATTCAAAGAGAATCTTTGTTACGGTAAAAAAGAAAAAGAAAAAGAATGAAAATTGGTTTCCCTCATCGGTCCGCCTACTGGGATGCTGTTTCCCAGTCGCGACGGCCACCGATACCATTATAAGGGAAGGACGCCCACATGACAATCCCAGCGACAATCCCCGGAACGGAGACCGTCACCCCGACGCGATCATCTCATATGGCGTGCCGCCCTCCAGCACAGCCTGTCCTGGAGGAACGAACGGCACGCACGGAACAGGGTGGAAAAAGACCGACCCTTCACATGACCACACCTCACATCACTCGATCAATTAGGTTGGATTAACCGCACATGGTGCGTCGGAGCACACAACAACAAGAAAATTCAAAGAGAATCTTTGTTTTGGTAAAAAAGAAAAAGAAAAAGAATGAAAAGAAAAAGAATGAAATTACGTTAAAACTGATTCTACGTTAATATTAAGTTTCACTTTCACTATTCACTGTTTTAAGAAAATTAAGAAAATAACACTAAAAAATATCTGAAAGAAAATAACCGTTATGGGGTCGAACCACACCCAAAAACGGACAACCGAGCTGAAGCGAAGAGAAAAAAAACAGCGGAAATTCCAAACGCAATTAATCAAAACGACGGAAAAAAAAATTACCTGACAATAATCTGCTCTGAGTGGGGATTTCACCAAATCGGTGCACCACCACAAAACGCCGAAAACAAACGGTAAAAATAGCAATATACATATAATATAGCGAAAATAGAGGGGGAGAAACAAACTGTTACAGACTTTGGAAAACTACAATTTACAGTTACCCAGTTTGTTTGTCCCTTGATTTTGCTTTACATTGTTTTTTTTTCTTTTAAGGCCGGTCCGACCAACTGCAACCAGCGCCGACGCAGGATCCCCCTCACACAAATGGTTGCCGTGCGCCCACGGGCGGGAATACTGACACAATATTGCAGGTATCTGACAAGATTGCTGCCACAAAATCACCAAAAAGTAATACCGTTGACTCAAATCCAATCACACTCGGTATCACTAACGGCAAACGAACAGCAGTATCACTCACAACACCGAGAACAATTTTGATTGATGCTAATCGGTGTTATTCAATATTAATTTATTATTATTATTTTTTTTCGTTTTTTTTTCAGGAAAAAAAAACACCAAAGAAAACTCAGCCGAACAATGAAACAACCAAGAAGCCACAATTTTGATAATTCACAGTTTTATTTATTAATAATTTACAAAATATTTATTTTTTTTTTGGTTTTTTTGTTTTTTTTTATTTTCAGACTATCTTGTTCATCAATTTATTCACAAAAACTTTCAAATGTGCGTATAAGAAGAACTTATAAAATTCTCGAATGGCTCGCTCGCCTATTATCAAAAAAAAAAACTCAAATTTAAATTTTAACACGGGTTATATACATAAATAAATTGTGAGAACTTATAATTAGCAAATTATTATTATAACTTTTTATAGTTTAGTTAACGTTTTATAGTTTATACAGCAACTTGATTCAATCTTAAAAATAATTGGTCTTACTGAGACGACGAGACTTTTCGTCTCCAAATTACAAAAAAAACTCTCCTTTAACAAAACTAAAACTCGACATTTTGTCTCAAGATTTAAAACTAGACTTTTATATAATCAAAAAAAAAATTAAGCTCAACGAATTTATTGTTTTGAGCATATTCCAAACTAGATTTATTATTTTTTTCCAAAAATCAAAACTAGACTAACTTATTTTTTTTACCTTTCATCAGAAAAAAAAAATCAGTCAATCTTTTCCCCCTCCACCCTCCCCATGTTCGCATCGCTGTTCGTCCCACTCGTTGCATCCGTGCACATACCTCATCACCCCTTTACCTTTATTATTGTAAAATCTTTATTGGTACTTATGCCCCTTTTTTTCTTTTGTACACAAACACAACGAACAATACGAACAACGACGACGAACACATGCACACACCCACCCATCTGTACGGCCGCATCGGACCCATGTCGAACACACCGATCGGCCCAATCCCCACTCAGAGCAAACATCACGCGTCAATCCAAGCCAATGAGATCAGAAAGAAAAACAGAACACTCCAGATTGAACATTTTAATAACGCAAACATTCCATCTCATACTACTCGTACATAATACATGTACACACACCAACTCGCAAGAGATACATATATATGCTTGTACATGACAATGAGGAGAACATAGAATAGAAAGAAAACATGTAAATGCATAAAAATTTAAAATATGTTTACATAACAATCGGAGGGAATATTAAATTTAAATTTGGAAATCATAAAGTCGAGCATAAATATAACACCATGGTGGTCATGGCATTTTATAACCAAAAAAAATTTTTTTTTTTTTTTGATCATTTGAGCGTTTGGGATCTTCGCAAACATTTTTGTTCTTCTGTTTTAAGTGGAGACGTATGCCGGTCGTAACACAATTTTACCCTTTAATGATTAGTTGACTAATTTTTAATATTTATCTTAACTCAATTTAAAATTAGATTAACCCCACTTAAGTGCAACTGGATAACTTACAATGCTCTGTTTTGTAGTCCTTTATGGATTGACGTCGTCTGTTAAATTTGATTGAATTACAAAACTCAGCTGGACTCAGAAATAATTATTTTAGCTTTCCGTTTTCCGACCTCTTACCGCTCATAAACTTGACAAGCGATATAAGGCTGTTGATGGTATTAAAATTCCGATGTATCTATTGGCCGTAATATATGATTATAACTGAACCATATATTACGTGTAATAGATACATCGGGATTTTAAAAGTTATATGGTTGACGTCACTGAACTTGTGCTAATGTAATATGATGTCCATATGTATAACGATAATTCCCGAGTAAATGATGGCTGATATAAATTACAACAGTAGTAGCTGTTTTGATGATGACGTTAGTGTGCCACACTGTAAAATGGCGGTTGTACGTAGAATAAACGTTGATGCAACAATATTCAATGATTCACTAGAAATACCACAATTAACAATGAATGGAGAAGATTCAAAATGGTTTATTGTAATATGGTGATATACTAATTATTATTGATGCCACTCGAATACTACGATGATTTCGTCGAGTAATAATAGATATACATATAATAATGATCGCCTTAACATTTTACGCGATGGTTTATCTTTTAATACGCTGGCGGCTATCCGATGTATGCATTTATATTCTTGTATGTTGTTATGTAGACTATTTCGAAATAGCTGTTTATGTTTTAACATTCATGTGAGCTGTAACTGTACCAGTGATATAAATAAACTTGATTATTTTGCAATCACTTATTTGCTGTGATTAGGCGCCAGATTTACAATTTGTTGAGGTTAAGCCTTTCTTTTGCATTGAATTAATTGATGGCCGACGAAACGACGCACTAATTTGTATAATTTTACAACTATGCATGGGCTATAGCTTAGCAGGCAAAAAAAATGTAAACAAACAATTTTCTACACGGACTAGCGCCTCTTGCGAAAATGTAAATGAAGCTGATTTTCTAAAACACAGTCTATAGGAAACCGTGCGTATATGGCCGTGTTTTAGTACATCAGCTTCACATACATTTTCGCAAGAGGCGCTAGTCCGTGTACAAAATTGTTTGTTTACATTTTTTTATATGGAGTTTCGGTAAAAACATGCCCATTAAATTGCAAAATTGTGAATCAAATTTATCTTGAAAAATATTGAAGGTTACATTAAAAAATTAAAATACTATGTAACATATTTTATTTAAACTAAATAATCCGTTGACCCTTTAATATCTAAGAAAACTACAAATAAAAATGTGCTAACTTTTCGTATTTTATGAGGTTGTGTCCATTGTTTTGAAAATTTATTAGCAAGCAAAATATGAGATTTGAGCAAAATTTTGTTTAATCCATTTAAACTGCGCGTGTAAACCGAATCGATACTTTTTTTTCTAGGTTGGTACAACCTTCTTTGACATTCGTGAGGCGTTTGAGCAGAATACGTCCATCAGTGTGAGTTTGGCAGCTATTTGTTTACGACGCGAAAAGTCTGTCTGGCGATTTTTACTATGGAAAAAAAGTTGAACGAGTTTTCTTGAAATTTTGTGTTTTCAGTGGATTTACGGCTACGGAATCATTGAAAATGTTGGAGAATTGTTTCGGGGAGTCTACTCTATCGAGAACGCAAATAGTTGAGTGGCATTAAGTATTGAGTGAGGGTCGTGAGGTCGTAGAAAACTAGCCTCATGTTAGTCGTCCATCCACCTCTGTTAAAGACGATAAAATCGAAAAAATGAAGAAAATTGTGTTCGAAAATCGTAATGCTGACATTAGAGTGATATCAGAGGCTCTCAATATCTCTTATGGATCGAATTAACACATTTTGGTTGATGTTTCAGGTATGAAACGCGTTGCCGCTCGACTAGTGCCAAAACACCTGAATTTTTTGCAAAAAGAACGTCGAATAGAGGTCGCAAAAGAGATGCTTGCCAACGTAGCTGATGCCGCTATATTCATCAAACGAATTATTACTGGTGACGAGACGTGGGTTTATAAATATGACGTCGAAACTGCCTAAATACAACATTCGGTTTATAAATATGACGTCGAAACGATATACGACACGATGAATTCGTTCACGATGAATTCGTTCCAGAAGATCAAATGGTCAATAAATCATACTACTTGGCCGTTTTGAGGCGTATTCGAGAAGCAGTTCATCGTAAATGGCCGGATTTGTAGGCAAACAGTTCATGGATTTTTCACCACGATAATGCGCCGTCACATTCCAGCCTGCTTGTAACTGAAGTTTTTGCCAAACATGAAACAGATGTCATCGCTCAGTCACCGTACTCACCAGATTTGGCTCCCTGTGACTTTTCCTCTTTCCGAAACTCAAATATCTTCTCCGGGGAACGCGCCATGACTCGATTGAAGGCGTAAAAAGAAATTCGCTGAAGGAACTAAAGGCCATCCCGGCCGAGGCCTATAAGATGTGTATGGAAAAATATATTAACCGTTGGCATGCTTGTATTGGCTCAAAAGGAGAAAACATACATGGGGAATACATAAAAAAACGTTGTTCATTTTACCAATCCGGATCAAATTTGATCAGATGGTAAAACAGAAAATAAAGAGAACGTTTGTAAGTTGCATCCAAAAATATAAATTTAATAATAAGTTAAGTTGATAAATCAGCTATAAATATGTAAAAATTAGCTGTTTTACTTCATCTTTTTCCTGGATATTAAAGGATTATGGATTATTTCCTTTTCAAAATTCATGACATTAATCTATTTAAATAGTTATTATTACTTTAAACTTCATATTACCGAGCAAACGGCGCAGTGGTTAAAGCTGCGGCGGTTGAATTGTGAGGTGCCGGGGCGGGGAAGCAAAAGGGATTTTTCATCATCTGATTACGATCGGTGATGAAGATGAACACATCCATGACCCTCTATTGAGAGCGCGGAATCCATGGCTGGCCCACCTTTCATGTCAGCATTATAGGTTGGCACGAAGCAATGCAATGTCAGGTGGTTTAAACGAAAACTGGTCTATAGCCGTACGTTCTCGATTTGGCTACTGTGTAAGGTAGGACGTAAAAAGCGAACTGCGAAAGAGTGGAGAGTGCCTTGAGCCCCAGAAAAAATTGCAGAGATAGAAACAAACAAACAAACTTCATATCGTGGTATTTTTTATTCAATTTATCTCAATTTAATGATAGCTGTTTTTAGTAAAACTCCATATAAAAAAAACGTACATAAACAATTTTTATAATTTCCTTGCATTATGATGAGACCTATTCAAAATGTGTTATATAATACCATTTACCGAAAAAGGATGGAAACATCGAAAAAATGAACCTGTTTATTATTTTTTGTAAAAGTTGCTCAAAATTTAAAAGATCACAGTCACAGTTTGAAAGAAAAAACAAAGTTTTACTATGTCCATCTCGTTTTTATGTAGATAGAAGAAGATAAAATATATTCGCACTTTTCCTCAAATATTTATACTTTTGGAATAACAAAATACTCGTATAATGAAAACAACCATGACGTTGCGTTGTCAAAATAAACACAATTAGCGGCGTGGGTGCCAGTATTTTTAAGTGGATGATAGAAGTAGTTACAATATACCATTTTTTTTACAAATATCTGAATAGATCTATCGAGGCTTAAAAAAAACATAACTATAGCTTCAGAGTTGTAACTCTAGTATGAGTGGCTGCCAACTTCTTTACAATGCGCAAACCACTCCGCCATGATAAGGCTTGGAAGAATTGGCTCGTAAAGAAACTGTAGATGATGCGTAAGAGAGACATGAGGCTTTTTAAATCTATATGTGGTGTTCCATTATTAAAGCTTGATTCTAAATACAATAGTAGTAAGATTAAATAAATTATTTCGGCCATACCACGAATAGCTGTTTATGAAAATAATATAACAGTTTACTAAATCGAGTATTGTTAACACTAAAACTACCGACCCGTCAAAATGACGGATTCACATTTTTGAAATTATTATTTTTTTATTATTATGTTAGAATTATTTTAGAAATCTATGATGAGTTTGAATATGATACAATAAAGTAATCATATTAAAAATCATCAAAAATTTCCAAAACAATTCTAACATAATAATAAAAAAATAATAATTTCAAAAATGTAAATCCGTCATTTTAACACTAGAACTACCAAACCGGTAGTTCTAGTATTAATAATCAGTGATGATTAGTAGGCTTAGGATTTAATTTGTACCTAAAATATGTAAATAAAATTCTCAAACATGTGTAGTAAAAATATGTGATTAAAATGAAAATGTGTGGTCAAATTTTGAAAAGAAGCCCAAAACTAGAACTTAGCGTAAGAGGATTACAATACGCTCATTAAAAAAAAGAATCAAAGGTATTGGCTGTTCAGTTGGACAAACTAACTCCCCTGCATTACACAGGGCTGGAGAGATAGTCCAAAAATGACCATATCTCGAAACACTTAAAAATTTGGACTCATAAACGGCCATCGTTGGTTGAGACGATTCCGTTAAAACAGAGTAGAATCGCATTTTTTACGTTTTTATAGTTCAATAGGTGCTGATGATCCATTTAAATTTCGAAGAATGCCTTGACATCAATTTTTCAAATTTTCGACTAATCAGATAAATATCTTACTACCGAGAATTATTTCATTTTTGATAAAGGTATGTATAGTCTAAGAGCTGGTAAACGTTTTGTTAAAATAGATTTATACCGGCTGAAAATTTGTGAAACTGTTTTGAACATTGAATTTATGGTGTCATTGCGAGCCAATCTCTGAGATTGCTGTTATTTAGCTTAGAATAGGATCCCCTTCTTGGGTAGAATTACATTCGCGTAAAATTTGTTAATAATAAAATGTGTTAAAAAAATCCGTTAAAGACTTCACACTGCGGTAACTCTTCAGGTAATTGAATTACTATTCACGTAATAGAGCTACTGAAGCAATTTGTTGTAAACCATATTTTTTAATTAGATGCCGATACTTATTCTTTTACAGTAATATTATTTCTTTACTTGAATAACGAATAAAATGTTAGCTGATAATATAGAATTATAAATTCTTCTAGAATCTGGGCACCATCCATACACATAAGAAAAAAATCCAAATGAAATGTTAATTTTAATGATTTTATGAAATATAAAATTAAATGTGGAGTGGAATTTTAGTTTCTACAATATAAAATTAGATAAGTGAGAATGTTTACATTCAGTCAGCTTCAATTTTATATATGTATATCAAATGAATAAGTTCTGACGGTAAATTACCGGTTTAATGGCACTCACCCTGCCGGTTTGCTAACCTTAGCAAGCCTTATGCTTAGGAAAATAAATATATTAAGTCAATTTTTTTCTTCTTTATTTTTTGTGAAGAATCCCTGTAAAAATAATATAGGCGTGGGGATCGCGTCTAAGTTAAATATATCTAATAAATATCGTTCAAGTGATAACGTTTATGATTTCTTCTATGTAATAATTTATACAAGGAACTGTTATTTTTTTTGTCATAAGTGAATTTATGGTAAAGCGGTATATTATATCGGTGTTTCTTATTTTGTAAAACCGTTACTGATAACTTGATACCAAAATGCTAAAACGAACAATCATTAAATTATATAATAACTGTCCTTGCCTTGTCACTGGTGAATTTTTTTGAACAATAAAAAAATATACTATATATAATATAAACTTTGGAAATTAGTGAACAATAAGTAAATGAAAAATTAATAAAAATTGAAAATATCAATCATTTAAGTGTGATATATAATTATGTTATAATTGAGAAACTTAAGTTTAAACTTTAAACTGTAAAAAGAGGAAAAAGGAAACTGTTAACCGTGTTAATCGTAGTGATACTGTGTTATGTGGTAGACAATATCTATGTTGTTTGCAAAAATTATAATAACTTTACAAAGTGTTTGTTGTTGTAGATTGAAATAATATTAAAATTTGGAAAAAATAAACTAATCATAAAAAAATCATAGAAAATATAATAAATGTTACAACACACAACGCTATGATGAAATCGCATGTATTTAAATCTATGAATACTGCATACAACCAAGTATACTCGTACATATAATCAACGATGCTATGTTACTTTATTTACACCTCGTATACTAACGGTGTGAATCACACTATCCGGAAAGCAATCATCTGATTCAACTTTAAGTATCATTTTTGTATTATTATTACATAATTAGGTATATTGTAGTTATTTATTGAATTAATTAAGTATTCAAACATTTCCCATTTTGTCAATATTAAATTAAATATTTTTTTTTCCAATAAATTTTCATTTGTTTTTCCACCTTAATCATTATTATAAAACAAATTAAAAATATATACATTAAAGTGCGGGCGCTAGGTCATACTGGAATCGAAGGAAATGAGGCTGCTGATGGCCTCGCCCGCGGGGCTTCTGTTTCTCCTTACTGAAGGCCCAGCTAACATGCTGGGAGAATGTGCAAAAGTGCTCCTAATTGTGCAGAATTTCAGCTCTACGACTGGCGAAGAGATTTATATCACCTTCAACAGTCAGGATAAAGGAGTGTCTTGAACTTAGTAAACCTGAGTTGACGCTGCTGACTGGCTTCCTCAAAAGTCACGTTCCCTTAAGATAACACCTTAAGAAAATGGGGATAATGATAAACGGATGCCACTTCTGCGACATGGAAGCGGAATCAGCGGTACATGTTCTGTGCCAATCTCAGCCATTTGACAAATTCCATTTTCCGCTCAGGACTGCAACATCTAGGAGGGAGAAAAATGAGCCCAGATAGTATACAGTTCCTTAAGAGCCTGAATATCGAAGTCCAAGCACAAAAGATCTTTAAGGTCACAGTACGAGGTGGCTTGAACGCTCATATGATTCCACAGTAATAATAATAATAGTAAATATTCCTAAACAATTAGAAAACAAATAATTTTTTGTTGCCGCTGTCAAAATAAGTGAGTGAAATCAATCCGAACGATTTTACATACTTTTTAAGATGGCATCGAATAAGTAAATAAGTATCAGTGGTTGTTTCATTCATAATCCACTGATTCCAATCTTCGTGCCACAAGTTTATAAGGCAGTTCATGCTAATTTGTAAGAATAACCTAATAAAATAAATAATATTGAAAGCCATAGTATTTGATTTAGTTGGTTTAAACAAATTCAGTGTGATGTAAATTGCTTCAAGAAATTAATCTTGAGTAAGGTTTAAAAACATGAAACCAAACTGTTCCTATAGAGTAAGAATAAATAAAATTATTATATTACGTTTGGATCTACTTTAATATTAATTTGTCTAGTTTCTTACTGCATACTCTTTGCCTATAGACTAGACAATACACCGTTGATGAATCCTCTGACTTGAATAATAAATTAAGGATTTCCTATAGTCATAAATAATAATTCCATTATGTGCTGTAGCATAGACAATACGGCTATAAAACAGAACTCCTAATGTAATTCATACAAACGCAATCTGCAATAAAAAGCACATACATAGCACTGAAGGTGTGGTAGATGTATTTTTTACGTATATATTGATTCATATAATATATTTGTATAAAATATACATTAGAAATACAATCAAGTTGACAAAAATACATTATTTTCTGTTCGGTATGTCATACTAGTAAATTTCAATAATCCGCAAACTTCAAAATTGTAATTTATGGTTAAGAAACATGAAACCTCAGTCATGTTTCATAATAAGCAAACAAGTCGTGATGGTATTTTCGTTAAGAAAATTCTATATAAATGTTTTAACTTTCATTATCAGTTCATCGCCTTCAATTTACATTATTCATTCATAAATGTGTTGCTTATAGTAACTCTTTGTCACATGTAAAGGCTAAAAATCTTAGTGTATTTTTCAATTAGCATAGATCAAAGTGCTGATTTGTTGTTGACTCTCACAATAAAATACCGGAGGACAATCATCACCTTTATGTTGTGGGTTGGAAAGAAACAGTCATAAATTAAAAGGATTAGCCAAATCCCGGGCCAGACAAATATCTTTGAATGCTATATTTTGGCCTCCGAGCTATGTATGCAACAGCACTAATGTACACCAAAATAACTAAGAAATGTTTTGTATATAAAAATGTTACAGAAAAAGAAAAATTTGTTAACACTAAAAAGTGTCCATAATGCCCGTATTTTTAAACGAGTGTAGGGATAAATCGGCGAATTTATCCCCTCTTTCGAATTTTTAAACGAAGATAAATCCACTGAATTACACGTTGATTAAAATTTTATAGTGGGATTTACGCGTCAATATAGATGGCTAAAACAGTGGATAGAGATAGCTATTTTTGAATATTCGGAAATATAAAACGTCATTTACGATCAATTTAAGTTAAAAATGGAAAATATAAATATATTTTGAGACGAGATAATATTATCGATAGGATCCATACGCGCTAAAGTGTTCCATGATAGGATAGACGTGTAGTTTTCCAATTAGGAAATGTTTGGGCGCCGAGTCCAGTTTTATAAATAAGGAGTTCAGTATTTGACCAATACTCTCCAAGAAGAGTTGGGACCTTTGGACGCGTATAGTCGGTTGATAATAATATGTATGATAATACGTCCGACAGACACAAACTAGCTAATCGTGAATTCGGGATTATGTCGTTATTTTTTAGTCTGTCACCACACGATTTTAATACTTTTAGGATTATCGAGTTTCATAACTTGATTATCTAATCTAGTTCTATAAACTCAATACATAAAAGAGAGAAAAAGCCTAGGTGAGAAATAATTATTTTATTTTGCGGTCATTTTTAAATTGAAATTAAAATCGCGATCTAAGATTATTGCGTTCGATAATCTTTGTGTCTATCAATGAAGTAACACAAAAAATATTGAGCGGATAAAAAACAAAATAATTGACAAATGTCCTAGCAAGCAGTTATTAATTTGAAAATCGATTTCGAAACTCGTCGATTTTAGTTTCGTTCAAAATTACGAGCCAAATTTCTTGGATTTATCCTCGTTTACAATTACCAAAAGTAACCTCGACTAAGTCAGTGGATTTTCCAAAAACAATGGATTAATCCTTCGAATTATCCTTGTTTAAAAATACGAGGCTAAAGGCTGATTTATGCTCCTATTTAACTACTATAAAATGCAAATATGTAGCAGTTAAAATGTTGACAGTATATAAGACAATATATAGCAGTTATTAAATTTTAACTGCTGTAAAATGATGATATGTAGCAGTGAAAATTTTCCATTTTATAGTAGTTAATATTTTAGTACAATGCCAAAAAAAAAATATCACTTGTCATTTGTCACTGGACGGGTAAATTCTGATCAAGTGACAAATGAGAAATGACATTTTTTTGTGACTGATAAAGTGATTTTCACAAAATGTCACAAAACATAATGTGACAAATTGAAGCATATTGTCATTGATTTTAATTTCGGTGACTTTTGTTTTGTGTGTTATTTAAATAAAATATGTGTCAGTAAATATTAGGAAATAATTTCGTGCAATACGAAATTGTAACTGCTTTAAACTAAAGGGTTCTATCCTATCAGGATCGCAAATTTTCAGTTTTTCAGTGACAATATTTGGTACAAATACAAAAATGTCACGAAAAATTGTCATTACATCAGAATCTACCCTCTGGTGAATCCTCATCCAAAAGTAGTTATGATCCTAACTTCTTTCCGTTAAATTTTAACTCAAACCCGAGGTAACGGCCAAAACGAAAAAAAAAAAAAAAAAAAAAAAAAATAGGGGGAGTTACAAAATATTTCATGAATCTGAATTTTTTTTTGTCTTTATCTTTTATCTCTGTAATCTTTTCGGGGGGTCAAGGCTCTCCCAACTCTTTCACAGTTCCCTTTTAACGTCATACCTTACGCAGCAGCCAAATCGAGGACGTACGGTTATAGATCCGTTTTTGTTTTAAACCACCTGAATATTGCTTTGCTTCATGTCAGCCTATAGTGCTGACTTGAAAAGTGGGTCGGCCCATGGATTTCGCACTCTCGATAGGGGGTCACAGATGCGTTCTTCTTAAAAATCCCTTTTGAATCCCGCTCCTATAGGGGATTCGACCCCAGTACCTTTCGATCCCACCGCCGCACCTTTAACGACTGCGCCGTTTGGTCGGAATTTGTTTTATTTCTGTCTATTGACACTTTGACAAATAAAAAAAAAGATCGAGTTGGTTTATTTTAGTACTTACATTTTAGAAAACTGTGAAACGGCGTTGAATGAAAATATGCAAAATATTCATCAATAATTATTTTTTTTTGCCTAATATTATAATTCAATACCCTAGTTTATTGTCAATGGAATGAAAATTCATTTTTGGCCTTATTTAAAAAGTTATTAAAAGCGAAACGAAAAAGTATCAAAAAATTTTTTTTTTCCATAGAACTTTTTACGTTTTGAATGTAAATATTTTTGTTTGTTATCCTATAACACATACATAGGACACGCCATTTTTTTTTGTGCTCACACGGCCTTTAATACATAGGCATTGATACCTTAATAAAATTTGATAATAGTTACAGAATAAAAATAAAAATTGTTCGTACAATTACATAACACACGAGATTTTTTTAGGAAATATATTTATAAAAAAGTAAATACATATAAAATAATTAAAGTAAAATTTATTAGATCAAGTGATCATGTCCAACAATTAAAAAATATTAAAAATATTTTTTAGAAAAACGGCGTAAAACCGCGTAAATATAACCTGTGTTATATATATTGTACACTTAGGCTGTTTTCGAAACGAATACTTATCTGTGGAACCTAACTTATTCAAATAAATATCCTATCGAGGTGCCTTATTTTTTATCCCTTTCTTACAAAAAAATCTAAATTGCTTATCATTTTGCCTATGAATATTTTCTAAGGTAGCGTGATACCAAAAAATTTAAAATTTGCTTTGGACGAACACTGAAGTAAAACATGAATTCTTTCAGATAATTAATTATTTAGAGATCATCCAAATTCAAAACTCTCATTGTTTTATCAAGCGTTAGTGTTATAAACATATTATGTTGCGAATAGCAGTGTTCTTAATTCAAAAAAATGGAAAACAAATAAATTTTTGTTGTTGCTGTCAAAATAAGTAAGTGAAATCAATTCGAATGATTTTACTTACTTATTTAAGATGGCGTCGAATAAGTAAATAAGTATGAAATAAGTATCGGTTTCGAAAACAGCATTACTGATGAAAAAGTTATTTAAATACAGTGAAACCTCCCGAAAGCGACCACTTACGGGACTATAAATTTCTGGTCAGTTTACGGAGGTGGCCGGTATGAAGGGACTTCTCTGAATAGTGACCAAAATTATATTTGTGGAGTTTGGTCTTTTTATAGAAGATTTGACAAATGGTACTTTGTAATCGTTTAAAATAAAATTACTATTTTATAAAAATATATATACACACACATACAATCAAAATTTAAAGTCGGGGCAATGCTAATAATAATTAATATCCATAGAAATGCTTGCTATTTTACTCTTATTACTTTTAACATCGTATACTAAAACTAAGGACGTGTTCGAAGTTTGTAATAATTTTGGTTTTATAATAATTTTGACAGGAGTGAAATAATTTTCTCTTCTATATTTTGTAATAAGTTTTATTTGTACTATTTTTTTAGAAATACATTAACGTAATATACGGCTTAGTTATTGTTATTGCGTGCTTTTGTTTATTAATATTATTACAGAAGTGTCAAATTTACAACATGTACTGGTTGTGATAATTTGGTTGCATACAAAATAATGTCATAGCTAGAATAATTATCACAAACTTCGAACACTTCCTAAATAATGAATAGATGAAACCAAGAGAAAGAAGCCAAGCTACATTATGAAGGTGGATGTGTGGTATTATTAGTAACCGTGTAGAGAAAAATATGTAAGTCGGAACCAACGTATTTAATGACGATTTGAATAGATCATGTTTAAATTTCAAATTTTCTTAAACCGCAAGAGCTACCATCTTTCGGAAATCTCCGAAAGCATAAGCAACTTTCACATAATGTCACTAGGTGTCACTAAATATTTGCTGCCAAAAATTGTAAGACATTTTTATGTGTGCATTTTGTAAACATAAGCAAAAATATTTTCGTATTATAAAAGTGATTATTATTAATACGTGATAATAAAATTGATTTTGAGAACTTTTTTTAAACGTCCTTTAGAAAAACGTCAGTAATCCTTTTTTGATTTTGTAGTGACAACTAGTTGCAAACGCTCTGGACTTTTTCTTTAATCGTGCTGCCTCTTTCGGAAACATGATCCATAACATGTGGAGAGAAGAGACTAAAGGGTAAAACAAAGTAAAAATATTTCTCTGTTTACATTTAAAAAAAAATGGAGGTGTGGCCAACACACGACTTTCTTTTACGAACAGAGAATTTTAAGAAATTCTATTTTTTTCTTAATTTTTTTTTTAATTTTTAAATTTTTAAATTTTTTTTTTAATTTTTAATTTTTTATTTTTATTTGTTTTTAATTTTTGGAAACATTTTGTATTAAGTAATTTTTTGTAAACCTTATACTTTTTAAGATATTTGCAAAATAAATTTTCTGGACCAAGGGAGTGGCCACTTCTGGTTAGCCGATTTGGAGTAAAATTCACTGGGACCTCCCAATTTATGAAAAAAGCTTAAATCTGAAGTTTCAGTTCGATTGGTTAAACCATCTGGGCTGTGGAGAGGACACAGACAGACTGACAGACTGACAGACTGACAGACTGACAGACTGACAGACTGACAGACTGACAGACTGACAGACAGACACCATTTCGAAACCCACTTTTTCGGACTCAGGGGACCTCAAAACAAATAAATCTCTAAAAATCTTAAGGTCCAAAATTTTCATGATTACTATACTTTATTTTACTAGAGTAAAAGAAAGTAAAAATATATTTTTGGTCATATTAAAGGAGTTGATTTAATTCGCATAACCCCAAATACACTGGTCGCTAAACGGAATAGGGAGGTGGTCAGGTTAAAGAGAATTTCTAGAACAAATTTGTATGGTTAATGTGTTGGGACTGTAGAAAAGTAGCCTATTTAAGGAGGTGGTCAGAATGAAGGGGTGGTCACATTGGGAGGTTTCACATACTATTCCATACAATAATGATAACAATTCAATAAAAAAGTAAAAATAAAATATGTATAGTGAAAATAATATCTTAGCGAAATTTTGACAGATCTCGCGCATCTATACAAAAAAAATCAAAAAGCATAAACACAGGGATGTATTTAGGCTAATTTGTTTACATTTTTTGTTGTTGTTTATATACGCGATGACGATGGTATACAAAATATTATATTAAATATTTTCTTTAAATAAAAATTCAAAATTTTTATTTTTTATCTTTCACTCAGATAAAGCTTTATTTTGATTATTAGTAAACACATTTATATTATCCTCACATTTATATTATTTTATATTTTCATTAATAAATTCAAATTCAAAAATTAACATTTAATAAAATCTTACATATAACTATATACCGAAAGTATAATTTATTTAAACTAAAATTATATTTTAAAATAAATTAAAGTAATAAATAAATTTCATTTTTAAAAATAAATAAATTATGTATACTTAACAATAAAATTTTATACTAATTAAACAATAAAGTTATTACAAGAGCTAATTTAAAAGATCACCCGATGTATTGCTGTTACTAGTTGTGTCATTAGCGCTGACTCTAATGACCATCACGTCTACTATATTCTCCATGATGTGCTCATTCTCAATAAATTTCTTCTCCAGATCCCAAATGTGGCGGCAAGTGTTTCTCCAATCATCTGATGTTATTCTTCCAATTTCTTTGTTGATATGCTCTTGCAATGCCTTAGATGTAAAATCGACGTTCGCCAATGCAATGCGGTTCTTAACAATACCCCAAATATTTTCAATAGGGTTTAGCTCTGAATGGTAAGGTGGTGATCTATATATAAAAGAAAGAATTAAATTTTATGGAGTTAAGGAAGTTATTATTATTAACATTACCTTAGTACACGGTGACAATGTTGTGCCATAATTTGATCGAGCTTAAATTCAGTGAATCGCTCTTTATTGGCTTTAATTATCTGATATAGCTCTAATTTTAGCATTGTTTCTGGATATGAAATGCCCTTCTTGTCCAGCCAGTTTTTCATGACCTGCTTCCTCGCATTTGAATTTGGCGCCGCATTTAACTTTACGTTGTGGTATGGTGCATTGTCAATCACCAATACCGTCCGTGCCTTAAAATTTGGTATTAATTGTGACCCAACGCAATAAATTATCGCTGTTCATGTTATCATGGTAGTCACCAGTTTTGTTTCCTGATTTAAAGCAATCCCTCCTCTGAACCAGCATGTAGGATTATGTATCGCTGGCCTTTTGACATTGGGTGCAATAGATCTATAAGTATACCACAGTATATTAATGAAATGTAAAACAGAAATATTTTAAAATATACTCACTTTTTTTGCTAACATCGCACCACCGTTTTCCATAATGATGCGTGGTGTGCACGTAAGTCTCGTCCGTATAAATTATTTGGTAACCCTTCTCACGATACTCTGCTATCTGCCTTAGATACTGCACCCGTTTTAATCGAATTGGTACCTTTTCCATTAACATGCTTCGATTGTCGGCTGACTTTTTCCATTTAAAGCCCAACTTCTTCAACAGAATACTCACGCTGCTAATCGAACCCAAAAAAGCTAAATCTTTAATTAATTTTTGGTGTAGAAGTTTAAGGGTAATATTGGACTTATCCGTTAAATGGAGATTGTGAATATTTCTTCTGATACGAGTAGCTTGTTACGGTTGCTCATGCCATTCATCTTATTTTTCTTTGCTCCGGGTAAACAGTTGAGTTTTTTTTCGGAGATATGCACAGCTCTAAATTTCTGATTTGAGTATTTTTTGTCTGTTAGATAGGTGTTGTTGTTGTGATGCAATATTATAATTTTCTGTAGGTCAATGAATTTGAATTTACATTTCATATTTGATTTCAAGGTAACGTATTTGCACATTCTTATAGTATTGGTGGTATAGCTACAATTTGGTAGTAAATATGCAGATTTGTTTTGTTGGTATTTTAAGGAACGTTATTTTTGTTATGTACCACGGCATTAATATATAAATAAGTAATTAGTGTAAGTGATTGGTACATGTATAATGTCACTATATTCCGTATCTTATACTATGTAGAAAGTTCCAGTTTTTTTTTTTGGTTGTGCAATTTATCCATAATTGGTACAAAAAAATTAGTATTTTTTGAGAGGTCACCGCGGCTAGTTAAATTTATATTAATAAACGGGTTAGTTATATTTTTGTGTACAAAATACATAAAGTCAAAGTGGATTAGTGTTTCCGTTCATATTTTGTATATCGCGGAATATATAGAAGAAAGAAATTCAAGGGAAATAATCCCTCCGTAGGTATGAAGTCATCATGAAATGATTATTGGCTACAGAGGAAAATTATTTTTTTTTGTGTGTCTTTATATTTTTATTTTTTATTTTTTTTTCTCAATTTGTTCGCGATTTATTAAGACGGATGGTTACGTTCAAGTAAGCTCGCGACTAAGGGCAGCATTTTTCTAAAAAAAAAAAAAAAAAAAAATTCGTAATCAAGGCATCAGCAGTAAAAATTATAAAGAAAAGACGGAGTCCGGTTTTTTTTTTATTGTACTGGTTAGCGGGTAAGTCCGAATCATGGTGGCCATTGGAAGTTTTATCTAAAGTGTATAATTTTATTTTATTTCTTCTATACCTGAATGTAGGGCCTTCTATAATTAAGTACCGACTGGCAAACTAATCCGATAGACGGGCAAATACGGATTTCACACTAACAGCCACTCACAAAATTTACATCAGCATAAGTGTTGTTCTTAATATTTACATCATAAATTAACAATACCTGAGTTTATTATTTGAAAGTTTTTTTTTAAGATTTGTTTTTTTTTGTTGTTTTTTTGCAATATTTACATAGATAACGCGTAAAAATAACTTAACGTAGAGTTGATAACGCTTAAATCTAGTGAGGCTGTTAGAAGCAATAACAGATTTTTTTTTTCAGTCGTACAAGTATCCCTTAGGAGCCATCGAGTACTCTTTGGATACCTACAGGTGAGTTTTTTTTACAAAATTTATTTATGTATATTGTTATGGTAAATTGCTTCTCACATACTCATTTGTTTTTATATATACATATATTAAATTATGTATAGTGTTTTCTTTCCTAAATAAAAAAAATGTTTGAATTTGTTCATTAAAAAAAAAAATGGAGTAAATTAGTTATTATTGAACAATGGTGGTGTGATAAAGTGGGCGATGATAGTGATTCTGTTTTTTTTTTCTCAACACGATTTTTTTTTGTGGTGCCTTACTCGTAGCTCATATGGTGGCAACGAACCCCCTAGAGGCCACTGAAGCCTATCCCCAACAAACGTGTTGGCCGACCATAGAAGACACGTAACAAGCTTCAAGATCGAAGTTGTCCAAATTGGTCACGATACTGCGTTTTAATTTGGCCTTTTTTCTTGGCGATTCAAATTTTAATAATCGGCTAGATGGTCGGTCATTAGTTTGGGTACTGTTAGCATTTGATGCGGCTTCTATGTTCTGGCTGGTAGTAAACCCAATATTTGAACCTTGATTCGGTGTTGCTGTTGATGTCGATGGCTGATTATTTCCTTCGGTACCTATACAATTGAATTACGACAATGTTATAATAAGCTTTGATTAGATCAAATTAAATTGGAAATTACCTGCATATTCATCGTTATCCAGACAATTATTAGCTTCTTTTAAAATTGTATATACGGTGGTTAAACCGACACCTGGAAAGAAAAATTGGGCTCGTTTAATAAATTTGTTACTATTGTAAATTTAAAAGTAACTATTAACCTGTTGCTTCAGCTACATAATACTTCAATTCAAGTTCACCGCAATCTTTTAAGCAAATGACACCTTCTTGTAATTTTTGCAAAAAAATGTTCACTTTAAACACACACTCACGCACTTGACTCCGATAATGATTCGATTTTCTCATTCTTCATTTACAAAATCATAATATCCCAAAACAATTATACAATAAATATATAAAAAAAAATCAGTAAAACTTTGGTTATTATGGAAAAATTTTGAGATTAGAATTTGTCTACTTTGATAACTGTTTTTCCTCAAATTTATTCACAATAATTAATGTTATTTTAATTTAAATAACACACTAGCACTAGCACTTTTGATAATATTTAAGATAATTTAATTGTCATTAGCTTGCCTCGAACAAATTTATATTTAAAATCGAGTTTTTTTTTATTTTGCTTTATTCATGTCGAAAAATGATATTTCTTTGTAAGTATGCCTAGTTCGTATCTTAAATGGGTATAACGTTACATATCCAGTGGTACGTGTTGTTAGTTTTTTTTATATTTTTTAATTTCACATGTTATTTTAAAATTTACCTATAAAATAATGAGAATTCTTAATATTTTCCAATATAAATTACATTATGTAATGGATCAAATTTCACATATATTTATTTATAATTTTTTTTGGTTTTTCAAAATATTATTCCGCCGACCCTTCTTTGAATTTTTGATTTTTTTAACTACTTCACTGTTGGCTGCGCAGAACGATGAAAAAATGAGTTTCGCTGAGATATTATTTTCACTATACATACATATGTATATAAAAATTTGATGGGGTGTATGTGATCGCAAAGTGACCATTCATGTCAATTATGAAACAGGACAAAACCAACACTAATGTAGTACTACAAGCCTGATTCAGTGATGAAGCACACAGATACCCTTTTACATTTAATACCTTATAGTTGAAAGTGTTAGTGCGAAAATAGAATAAAAATACTCTCATCTAACCAATCCCAATTAGTTTTTCTCATTATTAACATACCCAATTTTCCCTCCACAATTCGTTTGTTTTGTTTTATCTACAATTTGTATGTTTTTCTCCCCCATTTATTTAATCTGTCGATCACCAATACTTTCATGTATAAGCGCAAAATGCATTTATAATTTTGGTGACAATCAGGCTTGTAAGTACATTAATGTTGGTTTTGAACAGGATTATTATGGAATATAAATTGATATGATTATATGACACATCAATTCACAAATGCGTTGTATTGATTTATATGTATATGTATGTACATCGATCTCACTCACAACCAAAAAACACGATAAAGAAACTAATATTGGAGAGTGCAGGCAAGTGGAAAAAAAAGACTGAAACGTCCACAACGAGATAGATAGAAAGAAACGTCCACAACGAGATAGATAGAAAGAAACGTCCACAACGAGATATATATATATATATATATATATATATATATATAAGGGTATACGTCAACTCACAAATTTGTGGAAGTCATATTTTAATTTTGTGTTTTTTCTTTTATAACTGTTTAGCCCTTGACTGAAAAAGAAAATTATGGAAGACGACTTTTTTTTTGTTGTTGTTTGGCGAGATATAGAGTGTCAAATATTTGAAAAATACGCTGAGGTGGTAATGCATTTGTGGCTGTCAAATAAAAAGTTTTTATCCGATAATTATGATAGAAGCCTCGTTTTATAGATAAAAGTATGAGGTTAAGAAAAAAATATAAAAACTATATCATGTTTAAATTCTTCCCTGAAAAAATTGCCGCCAAAATTTTGTTTTTCAAATTATGTAACAATGCATATTTTTTTTTTTTAATTTTTTTTTGTACCTCATTTAATATTCTTACATATACCAAAAATCCAGGAATATATTATTTTTTGTTTTCTTAAAAAATTTATTTAGGTATGTATATAAGTGTCACAATTTATATATGGAAATTTTTCTTTTGTGTGTTATCCTATGTATTTGATAATTATTTATATTAATCAATTTTTATTATCAAGTATTGCTGGTCATTTCACATCAACCTGCTACCTTCTAGAATGCAACAATTGTCCAGGATTGGATAGGTTTCGAGATTATTTAAAGGCATCATTTCTTGATTACGAGGATGGTATAAACAAGTATGCTGAAATGAAATTTAACCAGTGGGTTTCAACCGACAGATGCAGTTTGGAAAATTATTCAAAGTCGCTAGATAATCTTCTGGATTATTTCATAATTAGGCTGAAACAACTAATACCACACTACTATATTTCACTTCAACAATCTAGCTTCATCAAACAAAAGAAATTGGTGTTAAAGGACACGGAGGTTCTTGTTTCATGTGATTTTGTCGAGAACTATTCATTTATTATGCAAAATGCAGCACAGGATTTTCATTGGAATAATAGTAAGCAACAATTCATCCGTTTGTAATATAAAAGAAAGTAGAAGAAGAACTACGCCACTACAGCTACATTATAATATCTGATTGTCTTCATCATGATACTGTTGCTGTATACTTATTAATCGAGAAGTTGATCCAGTTTATGAAGACAAAATTTTCTAATATACAGTGCTGGTAAACAAAAATTGGGCAAACCAATTTATTGCAAATTGGAGTCTTTTTTTGCTAAAATTACAAAACTTTTGAAAGCAATTGGTTTATTGTTTCATTTTAAATACATGTATGACGTAATTTTTTGAAAAAAAAAAATTGACCTGCAATTTAGGGGCAAAACACCGAAAAATGCCAAAATATTCAAAATACGTTTGATTGGAGTTAAAGTAATGTAATAAATTAAACACTTATTTTTTATTTTTTTTTGTTTTTTATTGATTTATAAAAGTTCAATCTTTAATATTAATATTTTGTTGGACCGCCTTTTGCTTTTATTACAGCGATACACCTCCGATTCATTTTTTGCTTTTATTACAGCGATACACTGTAACGTAATCCCCAAGGGATTACGTTAACAGACATGAGAATAGCGGTCTGATGCGGTATAGTAGCTGGCTAAAGCTCACGGTGCGGCGTGGGAGTTCTCAGACATATTTCTCATGCTTGAATAACCGCATGAAGAACAAAATTAGAGGGGCAAATGGAAATTAAAATTAAATCGCCACGGCCTCAGCGGCAAAAAGAAAATGATAAGAAGGGAGTGATCGATCCGGAGTGACCGTCTCAATCCCAGGCGATCATCGCCGTGACTGCCACACAGGCCTTCCCTCATCCGCCCGCCTACTGGGATGCTGTTTCCCAGTCGCGGCGGCCACCGATGCCATTATGAGGGAAGGACGCCCGCATGACAATCCCAGCGACAATCCCCCGGAACGGAGACCGTCACCCCGACGCGATCCACTCATATGGCGTGCCGCCCTCCAGGGGGCGAATTCCGGTTCGATGACTAAAGTCATCAATGAGTTTAATTGGTATAAAAAATCAAACTAGTATAATAAAATCATAAAACCGATTCCCGTATGATGACTGAGGAAACCAAACTCATAATAACTGTCAAAAAAACTCAGTATATTTTATTCTGTGATTTATGATACTAGTGCTACTGATATTTTTCAATTGGGATGAAATATTATTATTTTTTGTTACAAAATATTAATATTTTTGCAAAATGTCATTAGATCAAAGACGGAAGGCTAGCGAGGAACAAAAAAAATATTTAGTTTCCTATTTAGAGGAAAATGTAGAATTAGCACGGAATCAGTAAGCATTATTTGTATTATTCCTTTATTTGTATAAATAATTATAAAGTTTAATTTTAGGTTTACAAGCGTCGATGGAAAATCGAATAATTCCAAGAAATGGGAAATATTATCTGGAATTTTAAATTCATTGGGCGGTAGTTTTAAAACCGGTGCCCAATGGAAAAAATATTGGGAAGACCTAAGGTAATTGAAATTTGTAGTTTGATTTGAGAATAATCATTAATTATTAAACATTAATGTGTTTACAGAAATAGAGTAAAAGAAAAATACACCAAAATTAAAAAATTCGCAAGCCAAAGTGGGGTAAATGGAGCTGGGCCACCGCCGCTAACCACACTTGAGGAAAATATTATTTCCATCATAACGTTGGATTCTGTAGAAGGCGACAATGAAACGCCTGATCTTGGATTAGGGTCTGATATAGCTCTTCGTCAGTCAAATAATATTAGTGTACAAGTACAAGTATGTACATATATTTTATTATTAAATCATATTTTAACTATTCTTAATATATCGTTTCAAGCAAATAGGAATTTCAATCGCCATCTAATGTACGTAGAAGAAGTGCAAATACTAGAGATGAGGAGTACTTAGATCAATGCGTGGAATTGAAACGCCAAAAGAATAAACTATACGAAAAATTTGAAAACGAAAAAATTGAGCTGGAAAAAAAGAAAATTATTTTAATGGAAAAGGATTTAAATATAAGGGAGAGGGAATTGCTACTAAAAGAAAAGGAATTTAACTGTCTGCAAGGAGATTATTTAGAATAAGTGGTTACATATACTAAAGATACATGTTAAACCGAAAGTGGTCTGACTGAAAACGTTCGAGATAAATTCAACATGTACATGGCGGCTTGACTGAAAGCAAAGATTATTAACAAGAAGATCTTCTTATTAATAATCTTTGCTTTCAGTCAAGCCGCCGTTTACATGTTGAATTTATCTCGGACGTTTTCAGTCAGGACCACTTTCGGTTTAACATGTATCTTTAGTAATAGTTTGTGACCAAAAATTAAAACAAATGAAATACAAATTATTTTTATGTTAAATTTTATATAAATAAGTAAACTTATTTTATATGAAAAAATTAAATATATGGGAATGGAAATTCCGGACTGAAATACTGAATATGAAATAAAAATGTGAAGTAATATTTGTAAATTAAATTGTAGTTTTTTTATTTCAGTTAAAAAAATTATTCGCAATGTCATTCCTAATCCGTCGACCTGCATTAAGAATTCTCGCTGGGTCTAAATATATTTGAGGTTCTTCATAATCCACAATTACGTCCATTTCAGCCATTATTTCTTCTTCTGATGGAAGTGGTATGCCTTGTAATATTAAAATATTATGTAATACAGCACAGCAATTTATAATTAGGCCGGCCTTTTGCGGTGAGTACATTAGTATTCTTTGACGACTAAGGCAACGAAACCTCGATTTAAGAACACCTATGCACCGCTCGACTATGTGTCTCGTTTTTTTGTGTGCTATGTTGTAAGCGACTTCTTGTGACGTGGAAGATGTAGCAAATGGGGTCATCAACCATGGTTGTTGTGCATATCCACTGTCACCTGTAAAAAATCATCAATGAAACAAATAATTAGAGATCAAAAACATTTTCCTCATAATAATAATAAAATTTACCCAGAAGCCAAGTTCTTGTTCCACCATTTTCGTAGTGGTCCAGAATTTTGTCTTTCGCCAAACAATTATTCCACACGAAGCTGTCGTGTGCTGATCCTCCGTAGCGAGCACATACATTTGTGATTAAAAGATTAGCGTCACAAATGATTTGCACATTTTTTGTGTGCGCCGATTTCCGGGTTGCATAATAGACGTGTTCCACTCTATTATTAGGCTTTTTAATTGAAAAATGTGTTCCGTCGATTAGCCCTATGATGCCCGGAAATCCATACATATTAAAAAAATTGTTGCTTTATTTCAACAATTTGTGGAGAGTCTGATTGGAATTTCACGAAATCCTTTGCCAATTTATTTTCTATTATTTGACAAACTTCATCAACACATCGTGAAACAGAAGTTTGTGAAAGTGAGATAAAGAAGTCTAGCCCTATTGGGCGTTGATAGCAGCCGACTGCTAGAAAACGAAGAGCACATAGAATTCTCAAAGTCGAGTTCAATCCGTGAATTCGAGCCCGCCTTTGCATATGTGGTTGAATGAAGCTGATAAGCAGCCTACAAATTGTTTTATTAAATCTAAACAGTCTCATGAATTCGGCGTCCGTTGTTGCTTCAAATGGATCACCTAAGTCTCTTAAATTCCTTCTGAATCTTAAGAGACGAGACCTAAAATACCTATAATAAATATTGAATTAAATTAGAGAAATCTAATACTATATTACCTTTGGTTAGAAATTCGGCGCCTAAGAATTCTTAAAATAAAGATATCCATTTAATTTAATTTATTAATTTTATTTTATCTATTTTTGTAATTCGTTGTTAAGAAACGGTTTGATTATATTTTGTACTTCCCCAAATGACAAATGTCAATTATAAAACCCAATAACCCAAAAAACTCATGCTATAAAGTTTATAGTACATCAAAACTCATTACTCATATCAGAATCGAAAATATTATGAGCATGAGAACTGACTAGTCTAAAAAAATAATAAAGTCATTTGTCATACTCATTTGTCATAAAACCGGAATTCGGCCCCAGCACAGCCTGTCCTGGAGGAACGAACGGCACGCACGGAACAGGGTGGAAAAAGAACGACCCTTCACATGACCACACCTCACATCACTCGATCAATGATTTTGTTTACACGCACATGGTGCGGCGTAGCACACAACAGCAAGAAAATTCAAAGAAAATTTTTTGTTACGGTAAAAGAGGAAAAAGTGAAAAATTAGGCAAGATAAATTACGTTAAAACTGATTGTACGTTAATGTTAAATTTCACTTTCACTATTCACTGTTTTAAGAAAATTAAGAAAATAACACAAAAAAAAAAAAAAATATCTGAAAGAAATGAACCGTTATGGGATCGAACCACACCCAAAAAAAAACGGACAACCGAGCTGAAGTAAAAAAAAACAGCGGAAATTCCAAACGCAATTATTCAAATTTGAACCAAAAGAAAGAAAGAAATTAGCTCGAAAATTGCTCTGAATGGGGTTTCCACCAAATCGGTGCACCACCACGAATCGAGGATATGACCGCAAAACAAATATATAATATATAGAAAGAAAATAAGCGGAGGAAAAACAACTGTTACAATTTAAAAAATTTACAGGTTGTTTTATTTCCGCTAATGGCGTAACTTTTTTTTTTTTTTTTTGTTTATTGGCCCGTCCGACCAACTGCAAACAGCGCCGACGCAGGATCCCCCGCACAAAAATGCTGCCTTGCCCCCATGGACGGGAATACGGTCTCAATATACCAACAATACTTTTAATAAATTTTTTTTTCTTTTGTAGTTTTGTTTATTCGATTCGTATTGTAAACATCGCACTGACTTTATGCTGTTATGTGTAGATTAAAAACTTATATTTTTAACACGTTTGTTCGTTTTATTTATTAAAATTTTGTACAATATTTTAAGGCTTTATTTAAGTTTAATAGATAGCATCATATTATAATTTCAACAAATCAGTTGAACACAAAAAAAAAAAAATCCAACGAAACTGGTGATCACTAAACGGTAACTCCACCGATGAACGGACGTAGCCTAGTTTTTATTTTTTTATTTATTTTTTCTTTGTTTTTATATTCGTTTGGTTTCACCAGTTTTTCATCGAAATTTACGAATAAAAGAAACACAAGCAGATCCACATCCAGTATTAAATACAAATTTTTATTTTTATTTATAATTATTGTGAAATGTATACATGATACAAACATACGAAATTTATTCACTTATAAAATACAATGAATGATATAGTTATCAATATTAAATTTTTTTGTTATTTTACTGTTTTTTTTTCCAATAAAATGTTTTGTTTATTTCAAAATGTCATATTGCTTAAAAGCCAAATACAAAAACTAATTCCATCACACGATACACAATGCACTCACAAAAAAATTTTTGAAAAAAAAAGTTTCATCATAATTTTTCAATCACCATATTTAAAATATATTTTTTTTTTTTTTTTTTCTACTTGGTAGATAAATCAAAAATTACCAAAACGACTAATTTTAAATTTTTATTATTATTTATAATTTTTTTTTTTTTTTAACTCCAGACTTAACTTATTTTTATATAATAATCAAAACTAGACTATCAATATTATTATTTTTTTATATAAAAACCAAAAAAATGGACTTATCGCTCAAGATGCCAAAACTAGACTATATTTTCTTTCAAATTCAACACTAGACTAATACATTTATTTTTTTTTTTTTTATCAAAAAAAATCAGTCAATTTTTTTTCCCCCCTCTATTTTCACTTCGCATCGCTGTTCGTCCCACTCGTTGTATTTGTGCACATCGTTCATTATTTTATTTTTTATTTTTTATTATTGTACAATCTTTATTGAAATTTATGTTTTTTTTTGTACCCAAATACAACGAATAAGACGAACAACGACGACGAACATATGTACATACTTAGCTGTACGGCCGCCTCGGATTCATGTCGAATACACCGATCGACTTGTTCCCCACATAGAGCAAATATCACGCGTTAATTTAAGCCAATGATACCAGAAAGAAAAATGGAATATTCCAGATTGAACATTTCAATAACGCAAACATTCTATCTCATACTACACAATACATGTACAAACACCAACTCGCAAGAGATATATGTACATGCTTGTACATGACAATATAGAAAACAAGTAAATGCCTAAAAATTTAAAATATGTTTACATAACAATCGGAGGGAATATTAAATTTAAATTCGGAAATCATAAAATCATCGAGCATAAATATAACACCATGGTGGTCATGGTATTTTATAACTACAAACATTTTTTTAAATTATTTGAGCGTTTGGAATCTTCGCAAAAAATTTTGTTCCTCTGTTTGAAGTGGAGACGTATGCCAGTCGTAACAACACCTCCGATTTGATAAATTTTTCAAAGTCGCAGGAGATATGGATTCGGAGATATGGATTCCCAAATCATCATCAACAAACTTTTTAAAGCTTCAATCGATTCTGGGCGCTTCCTTGCTTCTTCTAGCTTCATTATAGACCAAATATTTTCAATTGGGTTTAAGTTTGGACTATATGGGGGCCAGCTCAACACATCGATACTTTTTTCTTCGAAGCACTTTTTTACCTTTAAATGAAGAGATAAGAAAAAAAAACAAGTTTTTAACAAATTATTTATGTTTATCTGAAAGCCAATTTGTCCATCTACAATTCAAAATTAATAACTCACAATTTTGGCGGTATGGCACGGAGCGTTGTCCTGTTGAAAAATAAATTTGCAAGTTTCGCCAAAAAGCTTTAACGCAGAAGGCTCAAATTCGTTCTGAAGGACCTGCAGATAAACAGCTGCTGTAACGCTGGAACTAAGGAAGCACAATCGACCGGTTTCATTTCCAGAAAAGCATCCCCAGACCATAACTCCTTCTGTTTTCGGTGGAAGTCTTAAAAGACATTCGTTGCTAAGTCTCTCGCCAGGTTTTCTCCTTACGAGAATTCTTCCATCTCCAACATGCAGCTTGAATTTTGATTCATCGGAGAAAATCACATCATTCCACATCTCTGGAGTCCAATTAACATGCTGCTGGGCCCATAGCAAACGTTTTTTTTTCACTAGTAATGTGAACTCAGGCTTCTAGACTGGTTTAAGTGCTCTCAAACCAGCTTTAACAAGTCTTTTTCTCACTAAGCCGGCTCAAATTTGTTTTCCCGTTGCTCGCTCAAGATCCTGTCTTATGTCCGATGAAGTTTTAAAACGGTTCCGACGACTTTGTAATAGTATAAAACGATCATCCACTGGCGTTGTCTTTCTGGGCCTTCCAGAGCCTTTCTTTCTTTGTGTACCGCCCATCTCTCGATTGTTTTTAATATTCCACGCGACAGTACTTTTAGGAATGTTTAATCTTTCCAAAATCAACATATTGCTTTTACACTGGTCACTAACTTTTCCCATTTTTTTAACTAAAATTGCACTTTATTCTTTATTTGTCTAGGATCACTTACAGAATAACTTAATCTTACAAAATATGCACTATTTATACTCAAAAAATAAATTACAGGCAATAAAACATTTGCACCCTAATGACGGCCAAGAACGGTAAGCGTAAAAAAAAAAATAATTGCTTGCCCAATTTTTTTGCAAATAAGTAATAAAAGCAAAAGGCGGTCCAACAAAATATTAATATGAAAGATTGAACTTCTGTAAATCAATAAAAAACAAACAAAAAAATAAAAAATAAGTGTTTAATTTATTACATTACTTTAACACCAATCAACGTATTTTGAATATTTTGGCATTTTTCGGTGTTTTGCCCCTAAATTGCAGGTCAATTTTTTTTTTCAAAAAATTACTCGGCTATCGCCTCATGGGACAAACTTATCCCTCATGGATAATATCTCGTTTTGCTCACTAGTACCATAAATAACTATTACATAACTAATGGTGCAGTAACACATTATAAAAAGAAAAAGAATTTAAAGTATGTCATCAAACACAGAGATGATTTCGGAATCGATTTTGAATGGCACTTCCACGCAACTGCTCATGACAAGGGACCGTGCGATGGAGTGGGAGGTACTATCAAAAGAATGGCAGCCAGAGCCAGCCTCATCAAGGAATACGAAGGTGTAATAACCAACGCGCAGGAATTGTTGACATGGGCTAAAAGCACAGATAAGAATATCTATTCTTATCTGTGCTATTATTAAGAAATTTTTTATGCAATTTATAAAAATAATTTTTCAACTCAAAAAGCTCTTTAACCTTCTTATTAAACCATTGTGTCAGCAGAATTCATTAATGTAGATGAGAAGCTCTTTGTAGTTGAGTTACAAGCGATGTTTTGACAAACAATTTGATACAATTTTGTGAACCCAGTATTTAAAGGATTAATGTCAGTCATCAGATTCAGAACATTAGTATAATCGACATATGTGAATTTTAGTTGCGGTGGCTTAGGTATACCCA
This sequence comes from Tipula vernalis, assembly GCA_958295665.1. NCBI lineage: Eukaryota > Metazoa > Arthropoda > Insecta > Diptera > Tipulidae > Tipula > Tipula vernalis. Next base: position 266,366,435 of record OY282558.1, read on the forward strand.
GAGAAATATTTAATATCATAAATTTGTGGTCGCTAAACGACACACTACCAATCATCATCCGATGTTCATAATTTTAGGAAGATATACAGTAGTCAATTAGAGTATTAATTGTACAGGATGTCCTTGTAAAGAAATCCGGGCCTATTAATTTTAGCAACCGGTAACCATTTGAAGAGATCGTACACTCATAATTAATTATATCCCTATCCAAGCTATCGTACATATTCAAATTCATATCACCAATAATTATCATATCTTTGACTGTCTGCATTTTAGAGTTTAGTATATTAAAGAAAGAGCTAGTGTTACTATTTTAAGGAGGACGATATAGATTCCCATATCTATATGTCTGAATTGCAAGGATTCCTTTGCAAAAAATGTTATTCCATCACCCATACGCTCACGTCCATGATGAAATGCTGTTTAACTTGATATATTAAAAATTTGTTGGTCACCATCCTTAAGAAATGTTTCAACTAATACTATAACATAAATTTGCACATCGAAATGGGACAAGAAATATTCCAATGAATCCATTTTATTTAACAGCCGGTTTATGTTAAAATACAGAATATTTATACCTGGCTTGTCTGTTGCTTTAGAAAATGTATGCAATTGTAAAAAATACGTTCCGAATATTATCATTGTAGTAGTAAACAAAGTTATTCATTATATACAAAGAAAGTAAATAATATTAATATGAAAAATAAGAAAACAATATAATTAAATAATATAGTTAAAATGTTAAAAAAATTAAATTTAAGAAGAAAAAAAAAATGAATGATTCTCAGCCAGGATTTCCACCTCCAATTTCCACTATGGTATTTTGATCGAGTTTGGCATGTTGACTATTATTTATTACATGGTTCAATTTGTTCAAGCTCTAAACTCTTACTGGTAACCCGTTATCTCGAAATTTTATAAATATGTGTCGATTGAGCCATATTTTAAGAATTGGTTTTGACTTCATGTAATTAGCTGCGTTTTTTTATTCGTTCCGGATAGCTGCTATCGAGAGCCGTCATATAAAAAGTGGCTCCCAATAGCGCTCCGTATAAATAGGTAGAGCCAAATATTTTGTATATCAAGTTTTCGCTAAACAATTGAATTAAAAATGATAGTGTGATCTTAAATAAGTTTAGTTTACCAATAAATAGCGCGACAAATTTAAATTTAGGCGTAGAAAAATGACGCCTCTCGATAACAGCTATCAGGAGCGAATTAAAAAACACAGCTAATGCGACCTTGTTTCATAATTTCTAAGTAGCATCGCTACATAGTATGGTATCGATTAACAATCGATGAGATACAAAAATTTTTTTGGTTGAGTCTTGACATCTATCTTTAATTTGTTGAAGTAAAATGGGTCCGTTGCTTTCTGGTAGTTCATCAACACTTGCTTGTAATGGCTTTTTGTATCGAAATAAAAATGTAAACAAAAGCAACGAACACGAATAAAATTGACAACTATAGACATGAATTATAGAAAAAAATTTTCAAATTTTTTTCTTAAATTGTTTTTCGATAGATTAAAATCGAATCTATCCTCTGGGTTGTTATTGCCGTAATTGGTGGAATGTCCTGCTTGGAACATTTATAGAGATCCAATATATAAGCTGAATCGATGTGGCCAAGTAGGATGTTTCCGATAAAAGCAGCATTCAGAAGAAGTCAGTTTTCAAGGGTGACAATTTTATATTCTAAGCACCTTGTTGAATACGGTGTTAAGCGAGCCATATTTTGATAGAAAGGTACGTTATAGTCATATTCCCAGCCAGTTTTTTCACTAGGAACATCAACAACTTTTTTGGTATGCTTTACATTTTTTTTATTTGCGCATCATAGTAAGGATTCCAGACGTTTACAGTATACTCCACTTGAGATTTTATATAAGAAACTAGCGGTTAAATTCCAGAATGTGATATATAAAAACATACTAGATACAATAGGAGTTTGATTTATTTATTTATTAACATTTATGATTTTATGAAAGGTGTTCAAATTTGAGGTATCATTTAAAATTTTAAATAAAAGACATAAATTGTGTGAAATCTTTATTTATTTTTATTGGAAATTAAAGTACATTGGTTCCGGTAATTAATGAAAAAGAATATCGTTTAAGCGACCTCCTCCGGTAGCTCGGCAGGCTGTCAATCTTACAAAAAATTTGGAAAATAATAAAATAAATCTTTTTTTCAAATGTTACGTTCCGTATGGTGACGTCTTCCGGAGTTTATTATCAGCTTCTGGCTCCATCTCAATATATACATCTCAACGGAAAGACGACTAAAATAAAATCAACGTAATTAATAAGAGCTTTACGTTGTTTAATTTTAGAGTGGTTGTGTTAGTTTTAACAATGACACAAGTTTTAGATTGTGCTAATTTCAACAATGACACTCACAATTTTAACAATGACAGTGTCTCTGTAAACTGCCTCAGCACAGCACTAATTGTAAGTTAAATATTGTTAACTTTAGTTTTAAGTCATTCGAATTTTTTCGATTAAAATTACTTTTTGTTCTAAGATGGTTCAATATCGGTACTAGGTGTTTAGATGTGCAATACGTTAAGGAATTTATGTTGGAATTAATGGTATAACTATAATTATATTTTATTTTTGGTAAACATTTTCATACGACCACATCCGATATCATTTCAAAAATAGGTGAATTTGAATTTAAGCTAATATTATATATTTGTTAGACTTACAATACAATTATTTTCAAAAGTTATTGTGTCAATCACTGTAGAACTATTAATCATAGAAGACGTCGTCTCTTTCAATGTTCGAGAACTTTCTGATGAAACTTTTCTTAATTTTATTAAATAAAAACTGATTATAGTTAACTTGAGTTGGATACAGTAATTCAAAACCCACTGTTAATAATTAATTTGACAAATAATTATGCATGCTAAAATTTAAGAGATAATTGATTTATAAGGATAACAAAAAAAAAAAAAACAAAACCGATAGCGTAAAACCGCAAAGATGAAACGAAAGCAAATTGTATTGAATCAATTAATCCTTTCGTTTACATTTCGTTTCTTCTGTATAATTGGTCTAGTATAGGTTTACATAAAATCAATTCGTTCATTTTATTTCATTCCGTTTCGGTTTCGGCTATATAACTGGCCTATTATAGATCGAATTTACATTTTGTGAAGAGGGCCGGGGATTAAACTGCGCGTAAGCGCAACGATGAACGTAATTTAATTGTATGAAATATAATTTTGATGTAAGAAAATTAAATTAAAGAAAATTTGTACAGCTATAAAACTATAAGTAAATTTATGACCTCTAGAGATTGACATTTTATTACTGGCATGGGGCGTTCTCGCATGGGACTATATTAAATACAACAAAAATTATCTGTTAGATCCATATGCTCGATTTAAATGACTATTTTATTTTTCGTTACGTTTATGTTGAACCAAAATTTAAAATCTATAAAACAAAACTATATAGAGGAGATTATATTTCAAACGGCTTCTTGAATTATGATTTATGAGTCTAATGATCAATATAATGTTTTATTATGTTTGGAATTCATGTTTAATAATAGTTAATCTTTTTAAAAACATTATTCGTTTAATAGAATTTGATTATAATAAAATTGTAGCTCGGCATTGATACAGCAAATCTACAATGATCTACATCTTGTTTCTTATAAAACAAAACATTATGTAATTTTACAACATAATTGATTGCATATGTAAATCTTGTAAGGTTAAGCTACATTATAGTTTTTGACGCCTTTCATGCACATAACATTAAATCTTTGAAGTCTGAAAATATAAGACTTGGGGTGGTCTACCTACATTTTGTACATATCTCCAATAATACTGTAAAACATCCGAAATCATACTTTACACGTATGTATATAAATTAATTCTGTAATCGTAAAACATTTACGGCTGACTACATAATATACGACTGACTACATAATATCTATTAGATCACGATAGTCAATTAATACACAAAATAACATTGCTCCTGTGTTGACTAAATAAACAGTTGTTCGATCTTCCTACCATAAATTGAGGTTAGATCAAAAGTAACAGTATCGATGAAATTCTAATCTAGATTTCATATTCCATAGATTCAGAATATTAATGGGTTGGATACGAAATTTCCCATAACAAAATCTTTTTTACAAAATCTCTATTACAAAATTTCTTAATTACAAAATCTCCTAATTACAAAGTCGCCTAATTACAAAATCTCCTAATTACAAAATCTCTATTTCAAAATAGCGCGATTTTATATATTTACAGTGTGTGGCTGTGTGTGTGTGTGTGTGTGTGTGTGTGTGTGTATGTATGTGTGTGTTTATATGTGTGTGCATATGAATGTATGTGTGCTGTGTGTGTGTATGTGTTTGTGTGTGATTATGTATATGTGTGCGTATGTAGGTATATATGTGTGTGTGTGTTTTTTTTGTGGCGGAGGGGGGACCTTCGATAGGCTTCACATGCGGACCATTACCCATCATGTGAGAGTGTCGGATTCTTACCGACCAAACTCTAACCCCCGATAAACTATGCCGTTCGGCCCCGTGGAACTACCGTTAGGTATTACTTCAAGAGGCAGGTTCAGCCTAGGCTGCCTCCAACTCGGCTAGAATTAGCTTCTCGCTACATTTCTGCATCTTTCGACACGTCTCAACTCCTTCATAATCCGTGATACAGTCACGCTTACTGCATTCCATCCTTCTTCAGACTCTAGCATAAATTCCAGGATGTTATCTGGTGTTAGCTGCTGTTCAAGTGCACCAATGTGTCTTCTATCCTCGTTGAATCGTGGGCACTCATGTTTTAAACGATACCGTTTCCCGATTTTACGGCTACTAATCAGCACAGCTTCTGTTTTGTGCTCCGCCAGTTCCAGGCCAACGGATTCCAGCCAGTCCCTCACTATTGCAATCGCCTCGTTAGTGATCATCTCAATTTCATCCAGGTGTTTTGCAGACACCACTATCGCGATGTCATCGGCAAACCCTATCACTTCTGCTCCATCTGGGATTCATAGCTTTAGTATGTTGTCATACATAATGTTCCACAAGATTGGGCCCAGAACGGAACCTTGTGGAACACCAGCTGTTATGTTGTATTCTATGGGACCATCCTCAGTGTCGTAGTCTAACACTCTATCCTCGAAGTAGCTATCTAGTATCTTCAAGAGGTAGGCCGGAACATTCAACCTTCGTAGGGAATCCATAATGTGGGCCCAGTTAGCTGTGTTGAATGCGTTTTTAACGTCAAGTGTGGCAACCGCACAAAACTGTTTAGTTCCTCCTTTTCATCTTTTCCCTGTAAGGCTCCTTTGGCCTTACCACTGCATTAATGGCATCCAATGTGGATCGTGCCTTGCGAAATCCGAATTGTTGAGACGAAAGACCGCCATCTCCGTCTGTAATCGGGAGCAACCTATTCTGAATAATGCGCTCCAATATTTCCCCCCTGTATCGAGCAGACAGATTGGGCGATGTGAGGATGGTTCACCTGGTGGGCTTGCGTCTGCCGCGTCACTCAGCTGTTTGAAACTCTCCCTCTTGCTTCTCCTTATTTCATCACGAAGCAGTTTCCTCAGCCTTATGTACTCACGATTTAGCTCCTCATATTCGGGGCATCTTGCAGATCTTTGACTTCTTCTTCTGGCCTTGTGACATTTAGCCCTTAGTTCCTTAATGTCCTCGCTCCACCAGTAGGCTGGTTTCCTTCTATGGTTTGCTGTCCTTTTTCCCATTGACGCGTCACATGCCCAGTAGAGTTGTCTGGCCACGTGGTTAACTTTGTCTTCGGCTGTGCTTGCTGGTATACTCCTGTCTTGGACCAATTCCCGAAAGAGTTCTTCGTCCAGAGCATTGGGCACCCAGCCTCTTCTTTTCCAGGTCATTGGCTTCAATTTTGCCTTGCTCTGAGATCCTACTTCAAAAAACACCGCTTGGTGATCACTATGAGTGTATCGTGCACTTACATGCCACTTAATTTCCCTCGCTAGTTGACTACTTGTAAAAGTAATGTCGATCACGGATTGGTGACCATTCTTACGAAAGGTGCTGGTGTTGCCTCTGTTCACTAGAATGACGTCCAGTTGGGAAAACGCCTCTAACAGTGTGTTGCCTCTAATGTTGGTATATTTACTACCCCATTCCTCGGCCCGTGCATTGAAGTCCCCAGCAATAACAAATGGATGGTGCCCTCTGGCCTCTGCCACAATTTTAGCGAGCATCGCTTCGTACTCTGACAGATGTAGACTTGGAGGGGCATAGCAACTAAAGAAATATATATTATTGATCTTTGCCAGTTCATATTCGTCCTCTTGCCGCACCTTAGCTTCCTGGAAGGGATATTCTCCGCAAACCCATATTGCCGCCTTTCCAGTCCGGTCTGTTATCCTTACATTATTTGTGGGTATTTTGAATGGTTCCGACACTAAGACCACGTCTGATTTTGTTTCTCTTACAACTTGCCCAAGGAGATCTTGAGCTGCCTCACAGTGGTTAAGGTTTATCTGTATTATTTTAATCTGCGGGCTGAGATTTCCCTCCTGTATAGTGGACACCTACTGCTCCCTGCGATATCCCCTTGTTCACCAGTGCAGAGCATGTACTTTGGTTCCTTCTTGCATGTCCTCGCCATGTGCCCGATTTCGCCGCATCTTATGCAGAGTTTAGATCTATCGCAGTTGTTGCAGTCTTTTGCGATATGATCAAACTCTAGACACCTATAGCATGTTTTTAGTTGGATCAGCTCCTTAACTTTACAAACTACCCAGCCAATCTTTATTTTCACGGCTTTTAATAGTTTGTACGCTGCTTCCACAGGTAAACTAATTATTGCTATATGTGTGCCCCCATATCCTTTCCCCAAATTCCTGATAGCAGAATCGTACAAGTTTTCCAGCCCTAGAACTTTAAGTGCCTGCTGGATGTCTTCTTTCGTTGTAATTTCATCTAAGTCCCTGCATTCTAGGGTGATTTCCTGCGATAGGGCTCTAACATTGGCCTGTTCTCCTAACGTAGTCTTCACCAGCTCCCGATAGTCAGAGCTCTTCTTATTGGAGTCTCTATTGCATTCGAGCAGCATTTCGCCAGCCCGGGTTCTTCTAATGCGGCCAACATTCTCACTTCTAGCTCTTTCAGGTTCGGGTCGCACTTCACTTTGCGGAGAATATCGGCGTATGAGACATCTCCTAGTTTTCTGACGATTACAGCGTCCGGTTTCGGTTTCTTGCGCCTCTACTCTTCTCCTTTCTGGCTGATTTGGTGGTTACTTTCGTCCATTCTTCCGGATTTTCATTCTGCCCTTCCTTTTCTAAATTTTCGCCCGTGCTTACATCGGTCTCCTTCCTTTTCACCGGGTTTGACCCGATGGAGTCGTCATTATTTCCGGAAGAGTATTTTCCACTAATATTCCTCCTGCTTGTAGTTTGAGGATCCAATTGTGAGGTGCTTTAACCGCTTCTTTACATTGTTCGCCGGTGTCCTCCGCTCCGGTACTCACGCATCTGATCTCCATCTCAAGATCGCTAAAAGATGTCCTGATCAGGCGTAGCATCCTTTTTATCTCCTGATGGACGTTGTGTCTATCCTTCACATAAAATTGCAATCTCTCGATATGCGACTTTAGTTTCTATAGTCTCTGGTCGATTACATTACCATCGCTCTCGCTCGCTGCCTTCTGCCTTGGTTCAAGATCGAGTAGCGGAAGTACTGCTACACTAGGCTGACTTTCCTTTACTGGTGACCTCGTCACTCGGTTGCTCCTAAAAAACGCTTCCGCCTCTGTCGTACGCCTACTTGTAGTACTTAATGCACCAACAGCCAAGTTCTCCACTGCTGGAACATTGCGGTTACTGAATGACGACGGCTGGGAGCCCGCTTGCCACTCCCAATAGCTGCCGGTACTGGGTTTTCTACTCCCTGCACATTAGTCAATATTTTTTATCCTGATCTGGCAACTTGGATTTTTATCCAGGGATCCGCCCCTAGCATTTTTATCCTACTGCCAGGACCTTTTACGCTGCTGCTCCTCCCGGAGAATAGACGCTGACCAGAAAGCCGCCCACTATGGACAGACGCTTCTGGATTCCACTCCCACGTACGAAACCGCACCTCCTGGTGAACAGACGCTTCTGCAAGTTTTGGTCCACGAGTGGTATATTATTTCCCACTTACACGGCGGTAAACCGGTGAGGGCATCTCCCTATCCGCCACCTGGGGACGTGCCCGATAGGAGACTTGCGACTCCCACGGGGTGTGTGTGTGTGTTTGTGATGTGTGTGTGGTGTGTGTATGTGTGTGTGTGTGTGTGTTTGTGTGTGTGCGTGCGTGTGTATATGTTTGTGGGTATCTGGCTGTGTTTTTTTTTTTTTTTTTATAAGGAAGGTGGAAATCCATCATGGACGATGTAGGGGATAACATAGCTATCCACCACAACGGTGTGGGACTCCTACCCCACCCACTAAAGCCACCTCCTGCATCCTTCCCCCTCGGAACGACCGCTAAGTGTTACTTCGAAAAGGAAGGAGTCTGTACTAATTGTACGATGACATCTCCCACGCAACTGAAGGGTGCGAGTTACCTTTGTGGCGGTTCACGCATGTATACATGCGTTCGCCGTCAAACACGTCAAAACAACGCGCCCATTCTACTAGTTTTTCCAGGTGTACCAACCGCGCGACATGATACAAAACAAAATGACAAAACAGATAAACAAAAAAAAATCACAAAAATACATTACACAACAAATCAGTCTCGTCTCGGATTTCGTGGTAATAACATTGCGCGCTCGTGTTGATTTCTAACCGCGGCGGTCATATGGCGGTAAATTAAAATAAAATGGTGATAAAAAAAAATAGCAAGTTTTAATTGTACTTAAATAAATATATTAATAAAATAAATTACATTAAATTAAAAAATATAAATTAATTAAAATTTAATTTTGGAACACATTAATAAATAAATAAACACCATATAAATGTTCTTTTAAAATAAAAGTGCAGACTTTTATAATGGTGACCTCCAGACGACCCTTTTTAAGGATTTTCATGTACATCGTGTTACTACTAAATATAAAATCATTTAAGCCTGAATTCCACTGTGAATAATTGACTGAACTGACTTCAAGTCGAAAGAAGACAAAAAAAAAATCCATTGGAGCGACAAAGATAAAACATGTTTTTTTTATTTTTTTATAGCACAAATATTTTGATAAATTTTGACAGCGACAGCAAAAAAAAAGAAAATAAAAAAAAATTTTTGGTTATCACTTCGAGTTTTAATTTGGCTTTTTCACCACCAATAAATTATTTAAAAAAAAAACGATTAGTATTAGCGATATTATCACAATTGATCCCAATTTATCACAATTTAACTGTACACCAACTTTATATTTTTTTATTATCACAGCTATTTTTGAAGCAATCTCAAAAGAAATTATGACACTTTCCATAAAAATAACAAACTTTTAATTAACTTCGTTTACTCGTACACAAAATTTGTGTGCGTATATTAGTTGGATAACCATAAAATGACCTCGATTTTGATAATTTTTGACCATAATTATGGCGATCCACTAATACAAACACACGTTTGATGTAAGTAAAATCTTGACTGACTTTTTTCCTCTACCAACCTTCATTGAGGTAACATCTTTGAGGTTTAAAATTGAATTTTTTCTGTGTAACAATTATTGTTAAAAATCTTTATAAATATAAATTGTTCTTCACAATTAATTTACTAGTTTTCAATCTAATAAATAAGTGTATAAAATAAAACAATCTAACGTGAGTGGAACTAAACGTCGCTCTAATGCGACGTTAACAGTGATACCGTTCAAAACTCAAAAACAAAAAACATACGATGAAACAAGTTTACAACAAATGATTAGAGAAAATCAACGCGTGATTAACTCTCTACAACATAACAGTAATATGTCTGGCTCAACATCAACAAATTTATCAACAAAAAACTCATTCAACAATCTAGTTGATGATGATGGTAACGGTATCGAGTTTGATCTCGATTCTGAGATTCATTCAAAAAATAAAAATAACAAAGTTATTATAACGTCTATAATAATACAAAACATCACTGAAAACAAATTGAGGGATATTCTCAAACAACTTAACATTAATAAATTTTTGATTAAATTATGCAGCATTGGGATACAAATTTCACTACACATTCAGTTAGATTACAACAATCTACGTAAACAACTGACAGAAGCGAATATTGAGCATTTTACTTATCGTTCTCCATCAGAAAAAATATTAAAAGTAATATTAAACGGTCTACCCAAAAAAATTAGTACGGATGAGATTAAAGAAGTACTCACTGATAATGAATACACTAATAAAGACATAAACAGTGACGATATCATCGAAATAACTGAACTTAATCCTAAAGCAGGCTCGATGCAAAATGGTCTTTATCTAATCAAATTTAATGCAAATAACATAAAATTCCAGATTATAAAAAAGATAAAAAGTCTCAACCATATAATTGTATCATTTCGGATACACACTCCAAGGAAAATTTCTCCAACGCAATGTCGCAGATGCGGTATGTATGGCCATGGTACATCCTACTGCTATAAAATACTAAGATGTCTCAAATGTGGTGACCCTCATGATACGTTACAATGCAAAGTTTTAGATGCCAATTTGAAATGCTGCTTGTGTCAAGGAAACCATATGGCAAACTCACCCAACTGTTCAAAATTGAAGGAATACATCCTCATACAAGAAAACAACAAAATTAAACGGAATATAAAAAGTAACAATATAAATAATATTAGGGGATCTTCAATACGGCCTCCTCCGAATTCGTTTAATGCTGAAAAATTTCCGGAACTTACTTCACCTCGGCCAACACAGATGCATCAGTCTTGGAATTCAATATTTAATAATAAACCATCAAATTCTAATTATAGTGTAAACCAAAACAAATTGGCTGCCGCAAATGAATTTGGACAGGTAAACTCTTCAAAGGATTCTTTATTTACGTATGAAGAAGTTTTGACTCTGGTAAGTGATATGGTCTCGAGTCTTTCAGTTTGTAAGACAAAAGCGGAACAATTTTCTGTTTTAACTCGCCTAACTGTAACCTATCTCTATAATAATGTTAAATAATGGTTCTGCGAATCTGAATAATAACGCATTAAATATTTTTATCTGGAATGCGCAAAGTATAAAAAATAAGGCAAATGAAACATTCTCTTACATGAAAAATCTAAATGTGCATGTTGCCATAATTTCGGAAACCTGGCTAAAAGACGATGTTTCACTCTTTGACCCGGAATTTAAAGTGTATAATTTAAATAGAAAATCGAGTGGCTATGGTGGTGTTGCTATTATAATTAAACGAAATATTCAACACTATTTGCTACCCACTTTGAATTTACAAGCTATAGAGGCTTTTGCAATAGAACTTATTACAATTCGTGGTAAAATAAAACTCATAGCCGCTTATTTTAAAGGAGGAACATCCAATATAATTCTAAACAGATTTAAATCAGACATACAATACCTTACATCATTCCAAACTAATTTCATTTTAGGTGGAGATCTGAACGCTAAACATCCGCATTGGAATTGCTACAGAAATAATAGAGCTGGGACAATCTTATACAACGAAATGTTAGATAGTAAATTTGTTATTAAATTTCCAAGTTCTCCAACACATTTTAATCACAATTCAAAATATGGATCTACTCTGGACATAGCTCTGACAAATTGCCCACAATTCATTCATAATATGAAATCTCGTCCTGATTTAAGTTCTGACCACCTTCCGGTACATTTTCAATTGGACTGCAATCCCCAATATTATGAGGGTTTTTGTAGATCTAATTATTCTAAGGCAAATTGGCAACTATATAAATCATGCATTAATAAAAATCTAAATCTAACTAGCGAATCTCCAATTCGAAATATTAAATCATGTAGCGATATAGATGAGCTAGTTGGTAATTTAAATAATATCATCTTATCTGCCAAAGATAAGTGCGTGCCATGTAATATACCTATATCAAAAAATATTGAATTCAAAATCCCATAAGCAACCAAAATGTTAATTCGGCTTAGAAACACTCGTAGACGCCAATGGCAACGTTCTCGTGATCCTATGCTTAAAACTATTGTTAACGAGTTGCATCAACGCATCAAGGCTGAATTTCAAATTCTGAGAAATAATAAATGGCATAATATGATTGAAGAAATCCAAAATGACCGTAATAAAAATAAAATGTGGGCAGTCAGTAAAAACCTGCGACAACGAAGTAAACAAATACCCCCCTTATTTGATAAAGAAAACCATATTTCGATTACTAATATTGAAAAATGTGAATCCTTCGCAGCACAATTTGCTGCAATTCATAATAAAGACAATCACAATCAATCTACTTTTGCCCAACATATATCTTCAGAAGTCAATAGTTTTCTATCTACTCATGCCGGATTGTTATCGTCCCATGAATTTGATATGACAACTCCTAAAGAGATAAAGCAAATCATCAGATCTATCAAGCCACGTAAATCTCCTGGGTATGATACAATAAATGGTATATTAATTAAGAACCTTCCTATAAAAGGTCATATATTTATTTCTTATTTATTTAATGCTTGTATGAAATTCTCTTATTTTTCCAAACATTGGAAAATGGCAAAAGTTATACCAATTTTAAAACCCGGAAAAGATAAATCTAAACTATCCAGCTATCGACCAATAAGCCTATTAAATTTACTTGGAAAAATGTTCGAAATACTTCTCAAAATTCGTTGTAACGAATTTATTAAAATTAAAAATATCCTACCAGATGAACAATTCGGCTTTCGTGATGAGATTTCAGCTCAACATCAGGTGCTTCGCATTTATCAACATGTCAGATCTGCATTCAACCAAAAACAATCGACGGGTCTTATCCTATTTGACATTGAAAAAGCATTCGATCGTGTTTGGCACATGGGACTTATTTACAAAATAATTCAATTTAATTTCCCAATTTATCTCATTAAAATCATTTATAATTATCTCAATGAAAGACGGGTTTTTCGTCTATATGTCTAATGAGAAATCGAATGTACATCACATTGATGCAGGTGTTCCTCAAGGGGCCGTTCTATCACCAATTCTTTATAATCTGTACATGGCAGATATTGGGAAATTTTTTTCAAATATCCGTTTTGCCCAATATGCCATACAGCAATCTTTACGTCATCTACCGATCCCAATATCGTAATAAATAACTTACAAATTAACATGAATACATTATCTAGCTATTGTGCTCAATGGGATATCAAATTAAACCCGTCCAAAACCCAAGCAATATTTTTTACCCGGAGGAGAGCAACTAGACTTTTACCTGGGGGTCTTCACGTGATAGTAGATGACACTCCTATTGAATGGTGTAAAAAAGTCAAATACCTAGGCCTCTGGTTTGATCAAAAAATGTTATTTCAAAATCATATTGAACATACAATTGAAAGAGCACAAAAATTAACCAGAATTTTATATCCATTATTATGCCGTAACTCAAAATTATCTGAGAATAATAAACTCCTAATTTACAAAATGATAATTAGGGCAACAATCACGTATGGTAGCCAAATCTGGAGCCAAGCAGCCTATACACATAAAAAGAGATTACAGATTGTACAGAACCGTTGTTTGAAAATTATAAGAAATCTCCCCCGCAGATATCCAACAATCGACTTGCACACTGAATGCAATATTGAGACTTTATCAACTTATATTTCCAGATTAAACCAAAAATTCTCTATGTCATGTTTATATTCGGAAAACACTTTAATTAGAAATTTGATTTCTTAACTTTTCATGTTTATTATTTATTGTTTTTGTTTTAAATTATATACAGTAAGGTTTTTCTAAATAAAATTTTTCCTTAAATACTTTCTCTTTAATTTACAAAATATTTTAAATTATAAAATAAATAAATAAAATTTAAATGTAAATAATTTAACTAAGTTGTACGTAATGTTAAATTACAGAGCTCTAAAAATGTTTTATAATAAAAAAAAAAAAAAAAAAAAAATCTTGACTGACTTCGTTTTGTGTTTCTTTCATACAACCACCGATTTTATATTTTTATCTCCCTTTATTTTGACTGACAAACTTTTATTCGCAATGGAATTCAGGCTTTAAGCACGTATATTTCTGCCTACAATAAAAATTTAAAACGGAGCAACAAAAGCTACTAACGGTTTTACAAAAAAAAAAAAAAATTTAAAGCCTGGTACAATAAATGTACCAGGTACAAGATACGTACAAATCCATGATTTTCTTTCTATTTTTATTTTAGTAAATGAGGCAATTGTGTTTCATCATATTATTTTTACTACAAAGTGCGATTATTTCCATACAAGAAATTTATCGACGGCGATAACCAAATATATAACGGATATTTGGAAATAAACAGTTCACAACGGACAATACGTACACACGCACCTATACATACACATGTCAACACAGGGTACAACGAAAAATTAAATTTTTTTTTTGTCAACACACTATACAAGCAGCTGTATAACTACGTAATATAAAAACCAGTTACGGTTTCATCATACAGTATCTACATACGGTACAAAATTAATATTTCAACAAACGGTACCTATGTATAGTACAAGTAATCGAGCCACACCAAAAAATTAAATATCAGCAATCAGCAATAAAAATCAAGGACACCAAAGTTATCAACAACAATGTAGTAGCGCGAGACAACGACAATATCCACATCATCGGTGCTATCGACAGATTGATCGTCGTCGTTATCACACCGCCGGTAGCAACATCATCACCACCATTACCGTCATCACAACAGCTGACAATGATGACATCATCACCGGCCAAACCAACATCGCCCATCACCGTTCATCACCGACACCGCCATTATCATTATCTCCAGTACCACCATCAACACCATCGCTGTCATCATACCAGCTAGTATTGGTAACATCGCCATTATCACCGTCTTAGCCATTATTATCATGGCCACCAGCTACGGTGACAGCATCGACACCTTCATATCACAAACGACATATAAACATTCCCGACCACAATCCCCAGATTGACAGTACCGAAACTGGCCCCAAAATAGGTCACGAACGAACAAACACCAAGACAAGAAAACGTCAGGCAAACACTGACAAAGTCGCGGTTTTTGTAAGTCGATCGACATACACTTGCACGCAAGCATCACACACACAAACGTGCGAACTCACACACTCGCATACGCACGAGCATCACGTCGGGGTCACCCAATATAAAAGTCTGGGCCCCTATTTCTGAATACGAATACGAATAAAAAATCTACGAATTCGTATCATTGGTATTTTTGAATACCAATACGTTTATTTCTTGTACGAATTCGTGTGAGCATCATTCGTGATAAAATTTCCCTTATTTCACAATATGAATTCGAGCAGTTTTTGTTTGTTCATGAACGGATTTTGGTTCGATGACATAATAGTCAACGACACCAAAATTAAACAAGCAAAAAATTTATATTTCTAATTTTTAAAATAAATACAAATTTTTAAAAACTAAAAGCCAAATTTTTTTAATATATTTTTTATTTAACAAAATTTCACATATTTTATGTATAGACCAATTTGTTGACTAATTAGCGGGTCGCTCAATGCCGCTGCAGCGCCTCACGCATTTTCATTTAAATAAATAAACATTTATTTATTTAAATTAAAATACACTCAACACCACAAAGGGTTAATTTGATATTTTGCACGCGCTCTAATTCAAATTTATAACTCGCCTTATTTTATTACATTTTCACCAGCAAAACTTCACCAACAAACATTATCGCAATCAATTCATCCAAGCAACCAATTTACAACAAAAGCAAAACATAAATTCATTTCGATTATTCATCGTCTCCGATTTTCGGATGACAGTAGAAAAGCAGTCGTTTCTTTACGCATCATTTTTTACGAATCAATTTTCTCAGTGGTGGAAATTATTAACCAATTCAAATAAATTTATAATTCGAAATTATATTATACATAAATAAATTATTCAAATAAATAACAGAAATTACAAAAATATATTTTAATAAAATAAAAGTAATAAGTGTTATACCGCAATCACAATAAACTAAATAAATAAAATTAAAATTTTACGAAATATGTAGCTATGGCTTTTTCTAGGTACAGATTTGTATTTGCTTTTATTAAATAAAATTATTTTATTTTGATATAAAATAATATGGCGCGGATTCGATTTTATTGACGTAACCAATTAAAAACTAAATTGATGCCAAAAAATTTGATTTATGTTTATTTTCAGTTTTACACTGTCATTTTAAGGATGTTTCACGTAAAACAAAATTGCCCTTTGCCTACACTACAAAAATTAAAATAGGTCATACGTTCGTATTCAGAAATACCAATTAATTTTCGTATCGAATAGCATTTTCGTTTCGTATACAAATTCGTATCGTATTCAGAAATAGGGCCCCAGGGGCACTTTTATTTTAAAAGAACATTTATATTGTGTTTATTTATTTATTAATGTGTTCCAAAATTAAATTTTAATTAATTTATATTTTTTAATTTAATGTAATTTATTTTATTAATATATTTATTTAAGTACAATTAAATTTTTCTATTTTTTTTATCACCATTTTATTTTAATTTACCGCCATATGACCGCCGCGGTATGAAATCAACACGAGCGAATATCTGGGAATGTTCCTTCTCTTAGGCAAGAGATATACACCTCCAGGAACTCTTCGAGTTTTTCTAGGATCGCAGTCTTTAAGGCAACATTTGTTATATAGTCCGGTCCTGGCGCTTTGTTGTTGGGAGTTCTCCTAGAGGCGGACATTAATTCATCAATCGTGAATAGTGGTACGGAATCCGCTTCAACGGCACTCGAGTGAATAGTCACTGGTTTGCGACGAAACAAGGAAGATACTATATTATCCATCAAAATAGGGCGTGTTGGTGCTGCACCTGTTGCAAGTTTAAGCTTGGCCATTACCATCTTGTAGGGCCTACCCCATGGGTCATCTTCAACCTTATCACAGAGGGACTTCCAGCATCGTCGCTTGCTTTGTTTAATGGCCACCTTCAGCGCACCCCGTGCTTCCCTGTATATCTGTTGTAAACTGAAAGAGGAGCTGGTGTTTCTACCCTGCTGGGAAACGCGCCTAGCACGATTGCACTTTCGCAATAATAGAACCAGCGTTACCCCTGCTGAATGTATTTGCATAGCCGGTGTTGTACAGGACAACATTTAGAATTGAGAAAGCCTCCAGAAAGGCTTGACCTCTTCTGTTTGTTTGAGCGCTACCTCACTCCGTAGCCCACGCGTTGAAGTTTCCCGAAATTACTGTGGGACTATGATCTCTTGCATCCAGAACCAAGCAATCTAAGAAGTGGATGAATTGCTCGATTGACTCATTTGGTGGGGCATAACAACTGAAGATATGTTAATTTTTGCCCGAACATATCCGAAGAAACTCAGCGGGCTTTCTTGAATGATCAAGCCAGCGCATGCCTAGATTGCTGCCTTGCCACTGTGGTCACTCACCCAAGCAGCATCATCCAAATTTTTGTACTGTTCACATAGTATTGCGACGTCTGGCTTCAATTCGTGTATAGTCTGGCATAGGAGGTCCTGGGCAGCCTCACAGTGATTTAAGTTTAGCTGAAGTAGCTTCACCTTCTACGGTTGTTTCCTGTCACCATCCGCCGTGCTGGACAATTACTCCTACCGGTGATATGGGTACCGATAGCTTCTCCATTTCCTGTACGGCAGAATGCACACTGCGGTTCCCGTTCACAATCTTTTGTCTTGTGGCCGGTTCTGCAGCACCTAAAGCAAATGTTTGATAGGTCGACTTCGCTCTTGCATGTGGCCGCTCTGTGACCTGGCTTCCAGCATTTAAAGCATCTCATTGGACTAACTACTTCACGTATACGGCACCTAATCCAGCCTATACGGATTCTGCCAACATCAGCCATTTTACGAGCTATAGCCGTTTGTATTTTGACAACCGCTATCTGCGTACCTCTGTGCGCAGGTCTAAGACTAGCCACGATATTCTCATTAAGGATTTTCCCGTCATCGAAGTCCATAGCTATTGCGTTAAAGACTTCTCCCTTTGTTGTTACCTCGTCAATATCCCATATCTCCAGAGTAGTCTCCTCGGGATCGGCAAGAGTCGCAACCTCTAGTTTACCGTCAAGGCACGTCTCAATTTTACCGCGCATCGTATCAAGGTTGGCACTACCGCACGCCGACTTCTGTATTTTCAGCAATAGATAACCCTTCTCGGTTTTATGGACACGGGCCACACTAACACTTTGCCACACTGTGTGTGTGTGTGTGTGTGTGTGTGTGTGTGTGTGTGTGTGTGTGTGTGTGTGTGTGTGTGTGTGTGTGTGTGTGTGTGTATGTGTGTGTGTGTGTTTGAGAATTTGCTGTGTGTGTTTGTGTATGCGCGTGTTCACCAATGTCGCTGCCATCCCAAACAACGCAATTACTCAAAAGGTGGTTTTAGCAGATTTTGTAATTAGGAGATTTTGTAATTCGAAGATTTTAAAGAAAATAGGAGATTTTGTAGCTGAGATTATGAAATGAGGGACTACGTACCGATCCCATATTAAGACGTTAATTGGAAATGTTATTGAATAATTTATTGTGTGCTTTGAATTATTCATTAAACAATTTCCGATTCTACAATGTGCTTCTGAAATAGGAATACTATATAACCGTAGGGTTGGTTTGAAATATTTTATTCGAATGGATTTGTTCTACCTACATGATTAGTTAGAATTAATGGTTATTTGACAATTACAAGCAAAACGTGTGAGCTAAGTATTAGAAATGAGTAAAAAAATAATTAGAATTTTAGATCTTAATATTGCCTTTTTAATGTTCGATGATTTGGTTTTATTTTGGAATCAGTCAAATTTCTTGGTGGTAGGAGTGTGGGAGATGGTATGACACTTTCTCTAACATATTTTATATGGCACTATAAAATCGCACATTTCAAACATTTCTTAAATAAAATATTCGTATCATAAAACTTAAAATATAAAATCTCTCCGATATACTCGTATGCATAGCTAATCGGATTACGAAGATTTATTGTTAAATGTTCAAGATAATGGGTTATATACCGCGGGTTAATTTTAATTGATAATAACACACGCTGATGTGATTTAATTTTTTATGAGTAAATTAAATTTAAAATCAATAAAATTTAAACAAATTTTTAACTTTAATTTCTGACGTTATATTCGTTCTTTCTATTGAAAAACTACATTTTGAGAATTTTAATGAGCTGTTTGACATTTTTATCAGTGATATGTAAATTTTTTGGTGAATGTTATCACGTTTGATACGGATTTGTTGTATTAACTAACATATTTGAACCCATCATTAAAATTTTAATTAACAAAACAAATTTAATATTCATTCTCTTAATTAAGCGATTTTCACTCATTAATCATAAATTAAAAGGTTTTTGTGAGTATTGATTTTGGGTATCGCAATGAAATTAAAGTGTGAATTTTATGGCCCCTTGGGGAAAGGCGATAATTAATTTCAAAATATTACTTGCATGTTTATGTTTAAAAGTACCAAGCGAGGAATCATTATTACAGTAGACGCGCTTTAAATGTATATTTTGTTCTAACGCAATAATGCATTTGGTTCTCTAATTAATGCCACCCAATGATAATAAAACAATATAAATTCCATTATTATTCATAAACATAAAAAAATAAAAAAATTAAATACAATGCTTTAATGATAACACAAATATAAAAACCATTTCGGGCTTGTGTTTATTAATCAATCGACGTGTTTATTAATCAATACATTTACCATTATTTTCAATAGTAACTTAAACGAGCAAAATTAAAACCGATTAAGAACTGAAAATATACAAGGAATGATACAATCCCTTATTACTATAAGAAAAAATTGGTCGCCACAAAATTTACATCATTTTTAGTCCAGTGTTTGACGGCATTTCGCTCAGAATTCTTTCGGACAAAACCGATTGACGTGAAATTTGGACAGAAAGTAGGGAATGGCTCAAGGAACAAATGTTATATATTGCCGATGTGTGCATTTACCCTGGAGAGGTGAATGCCACTCCTTCTCGGGGGGGAGGGACGACGATGGAAATAAGTATACTCAAATAACCACTGAAATCGATAGAGGGATGAGTTCTAAGCAAAAACTATTCTATTAAGGTTTTTCTATAAATCATTCTATGAATCATTTGAGTTATTCGCGATTGAAAATGTTGATCTTTCATCTAAAAAACATATGTTTTAGAGCGATTTTTCACGAATAATTCGAAAACCTTACGTTTTTTAAAAAAATCTTGAGAAGCAAAAATAAAGCTTATAAAATAACAAATCGATTGTTTTTTTTATACTATTCTCTTCTTGTTCGCCGAAAACTGAATTCGAACCTTCCAACGTTAAATAACGGAAAACGACGAATTTTTAGAGGAAAACTTGTCAGACCTTTTTTAAAGTAATTGAAAAACTTTTAAAATGAGAAACCGAAAACTTTCGGAGTTATGATAAAAATAAAATGGCTGTCCTGTTTTTTTTTTCGGAGAAAAATTAATGGCTTAACCGCAACAATTGAAATTAAACGTATTCCATTTATAATGTATATTATTTAGCTATTTAGAAGTTTTAACGGGTTGGATTGCCTAAATTTGAAAAAAAGTTTGATTCAATTTTGAAATTTTTGAAAAAAATTTCGTTTTTTCACAATAACTCAAAAACTAAAGAAGATGCTATACGTACAAAATGCTAGAGTTCGAAAATTTAGGCTTTCCTTGCTTATTTTTGCTTAATTATGTCATTTTTTTTTCTCTGGGATGAAAATTAATAGTGATATCATCGTTTTAAGTTCACATTTGAGTGCGAGGACCACCTTCCCCGAGCCCTGTAAACTCGAAAATCTCAAAAACGAAGCGATCAAGGAAGTTCAACTTTGCAGCCCTTTAAAAGCCCTGCAAAGTTTCCCAAAGTTTGGTTTTTGGAGCGATTAGATTTCTTAAAAATTAAGGAAGTTGTCGTTAAAAAACCAATCGCGTTCTTCGGTGAAATTTTCGGATTCCTCTCAAACATGCATTTTTTGCGAAACATGCGATCATCTCAAAAAATATTGATTTACCGAAAACACTAAATAGAACATTTTTGCTTAGAATTCATCCTTCTATCGATTTCTGCGGTTATTATGAGTGTTATAATATATGCCCCGATATGGGTGGCATCCACACCCAGCCTAAACACACATCGGCGCTATATAAGTTTTGTTCCTTGAGCCATTCCCTACGTACTGTCCATATTTCACGTCCATCTTTCTTGTCCGAAAGAATTCTGAAGTAATAACCCATTTTTACCGTCAAAAACTGGACTATATAAGTCCGTCAAAAATATATCATTTTTACAAACACAGAAACACTTATACACACGATGGTCAACAAATGCTTTTTCTCTTTTATTTGTATAGTTCTCGTTTTTTATATTCAAAAATAAAGCTAGTAACCACCCCTCCCCCCTTTTATTATTTATGGGATAACATAAAATAAAATATAGGGGAAACAAGTTTCATAAGTCACGTAGGCACAAACAATAGGATATAAAAACAGATTTTTAACGTAAGTTTAGCTACTGTTTGTTAGAAATTTACTGAAGGAGTAACATCCGAAACGATTGTAATTTTTATTTTCAAATAAAAATTAAATATCACAATAAGAAAGTGACCAAACCAAAATAATTGTGTTTTGTTATATAAATCTTTTTATTATAGTGATATTAGTTCACGAATAAACAACAAAAATGTTACGGAATATATAATACATATTCGAGAACGCCGACGAGTAATAAATAATATAAAAATGTTAAAGTCTTGGTTTTTATTTTTCAGTTTGTTGCGTAACCATCGCCGCATTCGTTTTGTGTTTTGAATCATATACTTGTGTCTATCGCTGTCCGTATTATTATTATTCTTGTGTTTAATTTCCTCCTATAGTAAACCTAATGTTCGTTTGTTTTTTTTCTTCATGGTATTGTGAGAAATTGTCTATATGGAAATTATGATCGGTGTCACGTGCACCAATCATTCATGTTGATGTGGGTGTATCGTGTAGAGAGAGAGAGGATAATTGTTGTACTGTTGCCTAGCGTCATTCAGTGATCTCGTTTTAAAAATTTTAGAAGAGTAATTTTTACATTTTCATGAAATATTTCGAGGCAAAAGGAAGTAAGTACAGAATAGAAACATTGTAGATAATTTTCAGTATTTTGTGTTTGAAAAAAATGCGAAGTGCAGTAGTACGAGTGAACTGAAAGTTGGAAAATACTCCAATAGTAGTCCTTTTGACAACACTGTTCTGGAATATTTGTTTGTGAAAATGTTTGGTATTTTTTTGAAATATTTGGTTGTTGGTGTGTGCGTGATTACGGGAGTGAGATCAGTAAATCTGGAATTGGACTGCGATAGGGAATGATTTTTGTTCTCGACCACAGACTACCAAAACATTAATTGTGTTTTGTTTGATATTAAATTGTTTTTATAATAAATGATTAAAAGTGATATAAAGTTGAGTGCTATGTAGCAGTGCCATATTTTTTTTCTGATTTTTTTTTTGGGGGTAAGGGGTGCCCCTAAAATTGGTTACGGTATGCCAGCCCAAATGTCAACCTCGCCTGCTCGTGGTGCTTCCTGCTAATCAACAAACGAGTCTTTGACGACCGAGTAACGGCAAAATAACCGACTACCGAGAACTTAGCAAATTATATTCTCATCCAGGACCCACTATCAACTCATTCTGGTCGAAGTGGTAGATGTAACAAGACCAAACAACTACCAATGTAGCACCAAAATAATGAGAGTAATACTCCAGGTGATACGCTGAATTATTCGGTAAATCCACCCTCTGCGGAGGTAGGCTCAATGGATTCTGGGGTGGGCCACTCATTGCTAGCAGAAAATGTGTTTTGAAGGAGGCCTAAACTGGCTAACTCACCACCACCCATCTTAAATATAAATTGAACGAAATTCAGAGTTTTACTACCAAGCTAAGCGGCGAAGTAATGAAGCTCAAGATAGAAAACGAGAAGCTGAAAAAGGCTCTTCAAACAAAGGTTCCGGAGAAGCCGCTGGATTTTATAAACAACACTAAAGAACAAAAATACCTTACCGATGAAGAAGAACTTGAAAGAGAAACCGGACAATACGCCTGGACGTTAAAAACTAATAAAAAATCAAATAAAAAAAGGAAAGCCGAATCCTCGCCTGAAGTTGATTATAGGCAACTATCAACTAGTGGGAACATTAGTAATAAATAAAAAACACCGCAACATAACCTGGTACGGGTTATGCCCAAAGCAAAGGCGGCTCCGCCAATCAATATTATTGGCATTACCGATTATGGTAAGGTGCAATCAATACTAAAATCGGTGACATATAAAGAGTACAACGTGGTGTCTCTTAACAACAACGTATGGAAAATTAATACGCCAGACTCCGACACCTATAGAGCATTGGTAAACAAGCTCAATGAACAAGGAAACGAATGGTACACATATGAAAATAAGAATGCCCAATTGAAGACATAGTGGCAGATCTAAATCAAAGAGGGATGCTAACAGAAAATGCAGTTAATATAGTATTCTTAAAAAAGAACGGAAAGAAAATGCTCAGGGGAGGAAAGTAATCAAAAGGGGGCTTCCATTGTTCATGCCCACCTATAATAATAAACAGAAAATTGAAGATATTTTCAATATAAAAGCTATCTTTAACATGAGAGTCAAGATTGAATCACTAAGAAAAACCATCGGTTTAATACCGCAATGCAAGAAATGTCGAAGTTATAACCATACGCAGAAATACTGGGGCGTGAGCCACGGTGCGTGAGATGTGCTGGTAGATTATTATTATTATTGGGGAGGCCATGCGGGCGATCAGCCACTTCGCACTGCGACCTAAAAGATCTATTGTGCTGGCCTCTGCTTAATTATCCGTCCAGTCAATATTCAGGTTCTTAATGAACCTGACGATACTGCCTCCCGGTACGTGATACATACTATCTGGGCTTATTGCTCTCCCTCCTAGATGTTTACTACAGCATGTAGTTCCGCTAGAAAGACGGTAGCATTGGAGCTCAAGGACCTCGAGAGGGTTGTCCCATTCTCGTATATTCCTACTCCTGCCCCGTATTCCGTTTGATTTTACTCTTACGAGTTGCTCGGAATTGCAAATCACCTGTAGGTCACCCAGCTTTACTACAGGAAGGCTAAATAAAACTGGAGGGTGCCTGGTTTCCAGAGTCCGCATATTTTGGGCTGATTAACCTATCAGCCATTCATCTTTCGGCATATGCTGTTCCACCTTAGATTAGGGTTTTTTGTCAAGGTTTTCTCCTTTAGTGCCGTACTTTAGCCTGTGCCAAATGGCCAAAAATGTGCCAAGTGGCCTTAGTTACCAGTGGTTGCCACGAGGAGGCAGTACGTACACTTGCGAATTGTGAACAGGTTACCCCTTACACAATTGTACCCATCACGCAGCTGCCTAATGACAAGACCAGAACAGCTCACGTGATGCGCACCCTACTAGAAGGTTACGGAGCTGGTAGATTAATCTACTCAACTTTGATCCCCCCCTCCAATAGTCGCCAAACCACCCTAGTGGTAGATATTATGCAAAAGACTGTACGGAGAATGAAAATGTACTTGCAAAATGCATAAACTACAACATCCTGCCAACTACAGAGGTTGTGAAGTAGCTAAAACTTTACAACTATTAAGAAACAAAGCCCACCAAGTTTCACAAAATCGTGTAACATCAAACAGGTGAAAACAAACCATAAAGCAAGTGGAAATTAGACCTTCTACTCCAAAACCACGGGAACGTAAAACATTCTCAGAAATTGTGAAACAGCAACCAACAAGCACTAGTGATAGCGTCCTCGAAAGAATACTGCGTAATGTAGAAGCCTTAAATATGCGATTAGCTAAACAAGAACGACCCTTAAAAAGCTTAAATAAACGAGTAAATATGTATTAAACAAAATGACTAAAACGTTAAGAATAGTCATCTGGAATGCAAATGGACTAATGCAACATATTTCAGAATTAGAAATGTTCCTACACACAGAAAAAATACATACCATATTTTCCTAGTACCCGAGACCCATTTTACCAAAACATCATATGTTAATATACGAGGATATCATTGTTACCACTCCATCCACCCAGCAGGAAATGCTAGAGGAGCATCAACAATAATAATTAAAGATAACATCAAGCATTATGAACGCAACTATGCAAGTTATGTCTATTAAAGTACAAATAAACAATAATAAAGAATATGGTGTCTCTTCAATTTACTGTCCTTCACGACATAACTTAAATGAGGAAGACTACACTACCTTGCTAAAATCGCTAGGACCAAATTTCATCATTGGAGATGATTTCAACGCGAAAAATACCTATTGGGGATCCAGACTTACAAAGCAGGAAGATCAATTAATTGCTGAGTAAACAAAATCATAAAATCAATCCGTTGACTGATTGTTTTTTAATAGCACAACGTAAATGAAAATGGCCGAGCTCGCATCGTTGGAGAAACAACGTGTATATGACAAATCTGGAATACAAATTAGGTCGACGTAAATTAAACAAGTATGGTTTTGAGAAATCTTTATAATCACATAATTATTATCTTATTGTACACAATGTTATAATTTAAGCTACCCGTATGAGTCCTCCAGTGAAATCTACAATCGGAGCTTGTTGGGAAAATATCCTGGAAGAAAAAGCGAAATCTCAACTGGAAAATTAATAATTTGAATATTCAAGCAACTTATCTTATTTATTTGAACGTCGGGAACAGTTAGATTCATTGTAAATTTCCTGAATGGCTCATATGGAACAACATTACCTAAAAATAAGTTAATTTTTTAATATTATAATTTAATAATTTTGTTTTGTTTAATTGAACTTAACTAAATTTTGTTTACAATTAACATCTGTCAAATTAATTGATAATGTAGAGCAAGTGGTAAAGTAGAATATTTTGTAGGTTTACATTAGCTTTATTTTGTTGAGAAAAAATTAATTCGAATTATTTTGGAGTTATTTTTTTCTTAACAGAATAAGCCGTGAAATATTTTTTCGATTCAATTTTTATATTCTATGTTGGTATTTCTTCTGTTTTTCATTCAAGCAGTTGCGTATTTTATTTGTTCGAGCTAGAATTAAATAACTCAAATTTTTTGTTCGAATTATTTAATTCCTGTCACGTGCAATTGTTGCTGTAAATTTCTCAACAAAATACAGCTATTGTAACATTTCATAATTATTCTAGTACCTTTTTTGTTTTTTATAAAATACATAAACTCTTTTTTTGATTCATTTTGTTGTGTCACTGATTTACCCATTTAATAATAGAGACGTCAGGCAGGTGTTTTTTAAAACAAAATAAATTATAAAATAAAAATTAAATTGGGTAAGAACTGTGTTTTTGTACTTTAAAGATAAAAATATATGTTGATTGGCGGTGTGGTATTCTTGGAGACATATATTTCATTTGGCGGTGCGGTATTCTTGGCGGCGTATATTATATATTTTGGTGATGCGGAATTACGGTATCGGTGAGGTTTTTCCAGTGGTTGGATAGACGGAGTACAACTATGCAGCAGTTTTCGTAACACGGTTGTTGGATTGGAGAAAATCCATTAAATAAAATTGAAACCAGCACGGAAAAATAAAGTGAATTTGAAAACCAATATATTGAAATTCGATAGTGGAAATATTGAGAACTCATCAATTAAAGACTTCCGAACCCGCTTATCCCGATTCGAAGCGTTGATGTCTGAATTCACTATAATCGAGCGCAAAATCTTCACCCTAGATCCAATGAAAAATTGGATTACATTTATGAAGAAAAATGCTACAACGCTGTTACGAGCTGGAATAAATGCATAACATCTAGGATCATGTCCGCCAACAATATTTCACCAGGTATGTTTAATGCAACACGCATCGAGAGATCAAACTACCGAAGGTCAATATATGTACCGCCATTCTGGAGACCTCTTCACAAACACCTTTCATCAGTCAATGTCCTTGAGTCCTTTTGATTGATTTCCATGTACGATCAAGCATTAAGCAAGTCTCCCGTATTATAAATGCGAATACCGCACCACTATACCCATGTTAAAACACGGCACCATAACTCTCCCTCACCAAGGAAATATGTATCAACATACTTTGCTTTTCTTGAAGCCAAACATAACAATATTCACCCAGTAAAGAAAGGCGCCACATCGATAACCACATAAGTGTAATAGTGTGAAATCCGCCCCTGGCCAGGCAGCCATCGTACACCTTTTTACAAATAACAAAATCAAGGGATGGGAAAGGAATGTTAGTGAGGACAGACTCGGCCCGGTTACAGACACCTAATAAAGCCGATAGTTAGTGTTTTTTTTTTACATATGTTACGACTGGCATACGTCTCCACTTGAAGCAGAAGAACATAATTCTTGTGAGGATTCCAACCGCTCAAATAATTTGAATTTTTTTGTCGTTATAAAATACCCTGACCACCATGGTGTTTATACCTATGCTCGCTTTTATGATTTCCAAATTTAAATTTAATATTCCCTCCGATTGCTATGTAAACATATTTTAAATTTTTTTTGCATTTACTTGTTTTCTATATTGTCATGTACAAGCATACATATCTCTTGCGAGTTGGTGTGTGTACATGTATTGTGTAGTATGAGATGGAATGTTTACGTTATTAAAATGTTCAATCTGGAATATTCCATTTTTCTTTCTGGTATCATTGGCTTAAATTAACGCGTGATATTTGCTCTGTGTGGAGAACAAGCGATCGGTGTATCCAACATGAATCCGATGCGGCCGTACAGATAAGTATGTACATATGTTCGTCGTCGTTGTTCGTCTTATTCGTTGTATTTGTGTACATAAAAAAAAAAAAAAGTTTAATACGAATAAAGATTTTACACTAATAAAAATAAAAAAATAAACAAAATGATGAAGATGTGCACAAATACAACGAATGAGACGAACAGAGATGCGAAGTGGAAAATGGGAGGGGGAAAAAAATTGCTGATTTTTCTGATTGATGTAAAATATTTTTTTTAGATTTTTAGTCTAGTTTGAGTTTAGTTGACGACAAGTCGAAATTTTTTTATATAAAAACAAAAAAAGTCTAGTTTTGATTCTTGAAAAATAAAGTCTAGTTTTGGATTTTGATAAACAGCGGTCGAGTAAGATTGTTCTCGAGGGCAGACTATCAAAACTTCATAAGTGTTGTAAATTAATTTTTGAAATTAAATTAAAAATTTTATATTTTTTTTTTTTTTCGTTATCATTTTGATAATTATTTTTGTTGCCGTGTGGCATACATATGTATATAGTTATAGTTTTCTATAAACTTTTTTTTGATTAAGTGCCGTGGTGCCGTATAGTTTATAATTGGCGTGTGACCATTTATTATTTAACATAAACTGTTTTCAATGAGCTGTATTGTACAGTATATATTTTTTTTTTTTTTGGATATACATATGTATTCACTATTAAAAGTTAGATGTTTTTTTTGATATACCATATTTTGTTAAATAAGTTTTAGTGATACAAATAATTCGTGAATAAGGGAATAACATTTTTTTTGTTAAAAGACATGTGTAAATTGGTTTTGAAAAAAAAAATATTGATAATAAATATATAAAAGTTAAAATTTGTGTTTGTTATCATTTAAAAAAAAATTATTCTTGAGTTGTATAAAAGCAGATAGAACAATTTTAAACTGCGAAAATAATGATAAGAAAAGAAAGAGAAAAAAAAACAGAAAAGAAGAAATTCACATTCTTAAATCTAAAAAGACAAAAATCGTTGTGATTGCGTTTTCTTAATCAGTGTACTTAAACCAAATTTGAAAAAAAACCCTAAAGGTACACGCCTCAAATATAAAATCTGGGAAAAAATTAATGGCTAATTGTTAATAAAGAATTCGTGAAGTATTTGGTCTTTTTGCTGTAACTGCGTCAATTAGACCGTGATATTGGAGCTGTGTTCCCGCCCGTGGGGCAGACAATCAATTGTGTGAGGGGGATCCTGCGTCGGCGCTGGTTGGTGTGTGGTCGGACGGACCTTTAAATACAACAAGGTAAAACAATCAAGGGATAAACAATCTGGCTAAGCAAATTTTAGTTTCTTAAGTCTGTAACAGTTTGTTTCTCCCTCGCTATTTTTCATTATATTGTACATATATTACTATTTTTACCGTTCGTTTTCGGCGTTTCGTGATGGTGCACCGATTTGGTGAAAACCCCACTCAGAGCAAATTTTTGTCAGGTTATATTTTTTTCCGTCATTTTGATTAATTGCGTTTGGAATTTCCGTTTTTTTCTCTTTGCTTTGGCTCGGTTGTCCGTTTTTGGGTGTAGTTCGACCCCATAACGGTTCATTTCTTTCAGGTATTTTTGTGTTTTTCCTAATTTTCTTAATACAGTGAATAGTGAAAGTGAAATTTAACATTAACGTAGAATCAGTTTTAACGTAATTTAACTTGCCTAATTTTCAATTTTTTCTCTTTTACCGTAACAAAAATTTTTTCTTTGAATTTCTTACTGTAGTGTGCTACGCCGCACCATGTGCGTGTAAACAAATAATTGATCGGATGATGTGAGGTGTGGTCATGTGAAGGGTCGGCCTTTTACCACCCTTTTCCGTGCGTGCCGTTCGTTCCTCCAGGACAGGCTGTGCTGGAGGGCGGCACGCCATATGAGTAAATCGCGTCGGAGTGACGGTCTCCGTTCCGGGGGATTGTCGCTGGGATTGTCATGCGGGCGTCCTTCCCTCATAGTGGCATCGGTGGCCGTCGCGACTGGGAAACAGCATCCCAGTAGGCGGGCCGATGAGGGGAAGCCCGTGTGGCAGTCACGGCGGTGATCGCCTGCGATTAAGACGGTCACTCCGGATCGATCACTCCCAGCTTATTATTTTCTTTTTGCCGCTGAGGCCGTGGCAATTTAATTTTAATTTCCATTTGCCCCTCTAATTTTGTTCTTCATGCGGTTATTCAAGCATGAGAATTATGTCTGAAAACCCCCACGCCACACCGTGAGCTGTAGCCAGCTACTATACCGCATCAGACCGATATTCTCATGTCCGTTAACGTAATCCCCTTGGGGATTCCGTTACACATAACAAAACCAAAGGATTGGATAGGATTATTAGTAGGGACAGACTCGACCCGGTTACTGACACCAAAGCGATCGATAGTTAGTAAATTATTAGTATTATATATAATAAATAGGTTAGCACAAGACAGCACAATCTAACTACATTATTAGATGATCATTTCTCTGGAATTCAGGGCCGGATACTCAGGACTCCCTAAATCTAAATCAGGACTTAAAAATTTATTAATGTTGTAATGTCCCCCTGTCCGCTTTTCATTAATTTACCTGATATAATATTTAAGAAAATTTAAAATTACTAAGCTAAGATTACAAAAACAGCGTTTATTTCATTTTTCATGGTTCTTCTATATATAATTAATTAATTATTACATATTGCAACAAGAATAAAAATAAACATTAAAAACCATTTTAAACAAAAAATTTTACTTAAAACTAATCAAAAATTTCCTACCGATCAATTATTTTATAAAATTTATAATAAATAATTTAAAAATGATATTGTTACAACACCACAACAGCCTAAAATCATCAATAATTCTGTTAGTACTATAAGTATATCAAGAATATACAAATAAAATCAATATATAATTTCCCAGGCAACTCTGAAAACTAATTTTAATTAATAAATCACCATAATATCAAAGTAAAATCTAATTCTGAAATTCAGGATTAATTTAATCCACATATTAAATATTGATTCTGGAACTATGTTATTCTGAAAATTGAATTATTTATTAGCAAATTAAGGAAGAGAAACCTTTAAATATTTTTAAAGTAAATTAATTAATATATATTAATGAGCAAAATACAATATATTACATACAAGTATTACAAAAATTACCATTTTATGAAATTGCCTATGTAAACTCTCCCACTTCTAAGCTAAAATTCTAAAAGAATGTTTAAAAATGTTAAATTATTAAGTTATAATTTAAATTCATAGCACTTGTTCCATTAGTTACCATTCTCCTGTAAGTTAATTTAATGTTAATTAAATTTAATTTAATTTATAATTTTTTTTAGTATAGTCTAATTTAAGGTAATTTAATTGAAGTTTTCCTCTTCTTATTTTTGCAATAAGGTAAACTCAGTTTTAATGAAAAGTGATCTTAATAATCTGGGAAATAGATTAAGTTTGGCGTGTTTATTTTGTTTGTTTAATGTCATATGTTTCTATTTTTGAACATTAGATGAAAAACGTGTTCAAAAATAAATAACGGAATTGCTCAGGTACCGTTAGGCAGGTAATTTCACATCACATACATTGATTTATGTGTGTTTGTGAAATAAGTAAACTAAATTTTTTTCATTTTATTTAATTTTTATTTTTTATCTCTGTTCAAACGGGTAAGCATAAAATTCGAACTTAAATTAAGGGGCCCAAATCACCCCCTCTGTATAGGGCCAGCCTCTCCAAATGCACCACATTCGGTTTACTTCGATGTCCTTTCTGAATAAACCACGTCATTCATTCTGGTGATGACAGGTAAAGGTCCTTCCCATGCTGGTTGCAGCTTCGGTGATAATCCCTTTTTCCGTTGCGGGTTGTGAAGCCATACTAATTGTCCTTCCTGGAAGCCCTGGTTATTTGCTCGTATGTCATATCGAGCCTTCATCCGGTTACTTGACATCTGTATTTTTCCCCGTACAAATTGATGAATCTCATTAAGTTCTTCTTTAATCCTGTCTACATAATCCTGTCCACATAAAGCCGCTGATGGTACAGCCCCAAACTTTAGATCTCCAGGTAATCGTAGGTTATCGCCCAATCTCGTTTTAGCTGGTGTCATTCCGGTTGTGTCATGTATTGCTGATCGATAGGCTATCAGAAACATCGGTATATGCCGATCCCAGTTGTGTTGGTTTTCTCAACGACCTTTGCTAGATATTCCTCCAATGCACCGTCCACCATTGAATCTTTCCACCATACCATCAGACTGTGGATGCAAGGGTGGACTGTGGAGTATTGTCCGCGATCTCGCTCCAAGTTGGTCGGTGTTCCTTTTCCTTCCATTCCATTATAACTGATAAATCCGTATCATCCAATTGCACTTTCCTGATTATTTCGTCGGTCCACTCCTCATCAGGCAGCACTTGCGTAAGCCTAACGTCGATGATGCCTTCCTTTGCTTCAACATGGCCACAATGTTTACATTCTACTGGACATGGCCGTCTTGATAATGCGTCTGCATTTCCGTGTGCACTTCCCTTCTGATGTTCGATTTGGAAATCGTAGCTTTGAAGATGTTCGATCCAGCATACTACCTGTCCCTCTGGATTCTTGAATTGTAACAGCCACCGTAAAGTGCCGTGATCTGTCCGTAAATGAAATTTTTGGCCATAAAGATACTTATGGAAATGCTTGACACACTCCACTAACAATTCTTTCCGTGTCACGCAGTGACTCGCACGAGACGTCTATAATAGGTCCACAATACCAGAAAGCTTCGTAATTCGTGTACATTGTTAGGTTTTGGCCAGTTCTTTACCGCTGCGATCTTTTCTTCATCGGTGTGAATTCCATTAGTCGTTACCAGATGGCTCAAATATTTGACTTCAATTCTGAACAGTTTACACTTCTTTGGACTTAACTTCAATCCGGCGGCCTGTATCCGATCTAAAACTTCCGCCAAGTTCTTTAGATGCTCGTCAAAATCCTTCCCCATAACGATGATGTCGTCCAGATATATTAGGCACGTCTTCCAATATAATCCCTTTAACACGCGCTCCATTAATCGTTCAAAAGTCGCAGGGGCATTACATAATCCGAACGGCATAACATTAAATTGCCAAAGCCCGTTACCCACACTGAACGCTGTTTTCTTGCGATCTTTCTCATGAACTACCACCTGCCAATAGCCGCTTTGTAGATAGAAAATATTCGAGCACCCGATAATGTGTCTAATGTATCGTCGATCCTTGGCAATGGGTAACTATCTTTTTTCGTCACAGCTTTGAGTTTTCGGTAATCAACGCAGAACCTCATGCTACCGTCCTTCTTCTCGACCAATACTACCGGTGAGCTCCATGGGCTGTTAGATGGTTCGATTACTCCTGCTGCCTGCATATCTGTAAAAATCCGGTCGACTTCTTGTTGTTTTGCCAATGGTAATCTGCTGGGTGGTTGACGAATTGGCATCTCTGTTCCCGTATCAATTCGATGCTTTACCATTGAGGTCCTTCCGTTATTATCCGACGTACTACAGAATATGGACATATACCGCTTGAGTAGTTGATATGCAGAATTTTTCTGTGCCTCGGTAAGATCCTCGGTCCATTTCTGCATAAGTTGTTCCTCTTCGTTAGCTTCAACAACCCACAACCTGGGTGACCCAGAACCTCCCTCCAATTTTTCCCACACGATCTTCTCCGGTTCGGTGGCAGCTTCTCCCGATGATCAAGAATAATTCGCCTGGTAGTAGCTCCGGCACTGCTATATTGAAGTGGCAACTCGATGTTATCGTAAATTAAAACTCCTCGTCCAACATCCACCACGAAGCCATTTCCCCTCATGAAGAAGTCCATTCCCATAATGAATTCATCCAAAATATCTGCAATCAGTACTTCGTGTTGGAAAAGAGTTCTCCCGAT
Source organism: Tipula vernalis (assembly GCA_958295665.1). Lineage (NCBI taxonomy): Eukaryota > Metazoa > Arthropoda > Insecta > Diptera > Tipulidae > Tipula > Tipula vernalis. The sequence goes on from OY282558.1 coordinate 266,400,290, forward strand.
CTTTATTTTCACAATCTTTTTGCCTTTTATTATTGAACTATCTCCAGTTGCCGTTTGTAACTTCAATCCATTAGCTGGTTGTATACCGCCATCGATCAGATCTGTACGGACAATCGTGCGATTTGCTCGCGTATGAGTGTGATGATGCAATCCGTGCCATCAATGTCGCCTTTGATTGTTAAGCTGTCACCGCCACTTGCTACTTTCGAAACGCGGATGGAGATTATGGGGCAATCTGTTGTGGGAGTCAGCTTCTGCCCCTTTAAGCTGACTCTTTGTAGTTTAACGACTTTGTAGTTATTTGGCCCTCTTGCTTGTCCACTGCCTGTGCTCCGCTTGGTCGTCGCTGCATAAGAGATGGTGATCTTCCCCTTTTTCTTCTTATTTCCCAGCAGTCCCGAGATATGTGACCGATTTTATCACATGCCCAACATTTGATTTTGCCGCTTCCGTCTCGGTATCTTGGTGTTGATCGTTCTGTGTTTATGCTGGTGTCGATTTCCACTCGGCGTTCCAATGCCGTCAATGAATGCGTCAATTTTTAGCCTTTCCATATAATCGTTCGACGTGTTGGTATGTGCTAGATGTACTAATCGCTCGATTGCCGATGAAAATTCCTGTAGCGATTCTCCTTCCTTTTGGTAGCGGCTTTTAAGTTCCATGCGAAAGATTTCCCGCTTATGGCCACTGCCGTACTTCCTATCCAGCGCCTTCATAATTTCGGGATAACTGTTGCGCTCTTGTTCTGGGATGGTTGGTAAAACCTCTGCTGCTTCGTCTTTGAGGGCCACTATTAATGCCGCGACACTATATTCGTCGTTCCAATGATTTTGATTGGCTGCCGTCTCAAATTGAAACTTGAAAATGACGAAAGATGTGGTTCCGTCGAATGTTGGTGGCTTTAACTTGTTTGAATGGACGGTTTGTACCACTTGCGTCGTTGTATCACGTGCCTTGACGTCAATCAGCTCTTTCGCGAGACGTTTAACCTCCGTTTGAAATTGAGCTTGTAATTTATGTTCCACATCTTGAATCTCCATTTTAAATTCCATTTTAGCGTGTTGAATTTCAGTTTGCAATTCCGTTTGCAATTTTTCTACTTCTTCATGTAGCGAAGTGGATAACTCGATAAATTTCTCTTTCATTCTCTTTTGCCCATCTGCAATTTCCTGGATTGGTTGTTCAATTTTCCCTTTTTGTTGTTTCATTTCGTGTTTAATTTGTTGGTTAGACTGAATTTGTTGTCCAACTGTCGCTCGTTTTGTTGTTTCATTTCTTGGTTTGACTGATCAATTTTCTCCATTTGTCGTTCGTTTTGTTGTTTCATTAGACTCATCTGTCCCATCATCTGGTTCATAGCAACTATTAACTGCGACAAATCGAAACTTCCAGATGTGTTACGACTGGCATACGTCTCCACTTGAAACAGGGAAAAGATTTTTGCGAAGATCCCAAACGCTCAAATAATTTAAATTTTTTTGTAGTTATAAAATACCATGACCACCATAGTGTTATATTTATGCTCGATGATTTTATGATTTCCGAATTTAAATTTAATATTCCCTCCGATTGTTATGTAAACATATTTCAAATTTTTATGCATTTACTTGTTTTCTATATTGTCATGTACAAGCATATATATCTCTTACGAGTTGGTGTTTGAACATGTATTGTGTAGTATGAGATAGAATGTTTGCGTTATTGAAATGTTCAATCTGGAATATTCTATTTTTATTTCTGGTATCATTGGCTTAGATTAACGCGTGATATTAGCTCTGTGTGGGGAACAAGCCGATCGGTGTATTCGACATGAATCCGAGGCGGCCGTACAACTAAGTATGCACATATGTTCGTCGTCGTTGTTCGTCTTATTCGTTGTATTTGTGTACATAAAAAAACATAAATATCAATAAAGATTTTACAATAATAAAAAATAAAAATAAAAAATTAAAATGATGAACGATGTGCACACACACAACGAATGGGACAAACAGCGATGCGAAGTGAAAAATAGAGGGATAAAAAAAATTGACTGATTTTTTTTTTGATAATAAATAAAAATAAAATAGGTAGTCTAGTTTTGTCATTTGGGACAATAAGTCCAAATTTTTTTTATAAAAAGTTAAGTTTGGATTTTGATGGTAGACGATGGCTAAAAGTTTGGTCGTGTTATCAACCGTGTACTAGCTAAAACTTTAAAATTGCGTTTTATTTTTAATAAAGTTACTATACTTGGCTCTTTAACCCTTTGAAACCCATTGTCCGTACAGAGGGACGTTGAATTTGTATGAGAATTTAGTACAAAAAAATATATGCTTCAGTATTTGTATACAGTTTGTATTCCTCTTTTATGTATTAGTAACGATTTCTCGACATTACAGTAAAAACAAATTAGTGCATTTTTTAGTTTTAACAGATAATTTGACAAGAGCGGACTCGTTTTGTAAGGTAAGAGAAATCGTTGATTTTAAAGTGTCATAAAATATTTACAGTTATTTGAAATAAATTGAAAAAAATGGAGGTGTGGCCAACACACGACTTTCTTTTGCGAACAGAGAATTTTGAGAAATTTAATTTTTTTTTTTTAATTTTTAAATTTTTTAATTTTTTTTTTTTAATTTTTAATTTTTTATTGTTATTTGTTTTTAATTTTTGGAAACATTTTGTTTTTGGTAGTTTTTTGTAAACCTTATACTTTTTAAGATATTTACAAAATAAACTTTCTGGACCAAGGGAGTGGCCACTTCCGGTTAGCCGATTTGAAGTAAAATTCACTGGGACCTCCCAATTTATCAAAAAAGCTTAAATCTGAAGTTTCAGTTCGATTGGTTAAACCATCTGGGCTGTAGAGAGGACACAGACAGACTGACAGACTGACAGACTGACAGACTGACAGACTGACAGACTGACAGACTGACAGACTGACAGACTGACAGACAGACAGACACCATTTCGAAACCCACTTTTTTGGACTCAGGGGACCTCAAAACAAATAAATCTCTAAAAATCTCAAGGTCCAAAATTTTCATGATTACTATACTTTATTTTACTAGAGTAAAAGAAAGTAAAATGGTTTCTATATCAATTTAATATTTTATTTTGTGAATAAAGTTTAATTTTACGTTTTTATCATTTAAATTTAGTATTTTTTGCGTAAAATATTAACGTCATTCTACAAGGACAAATCGTTACAACTGTAATGTCCCTCTCAGCGGACATAAATCGTTTTGTCCGCTGGGATGAACATTCCGTTTTACCGATTTTTGAATTAATAATGATTTGATGATTTTTATTTGAATTGTAGAGCAAAGTAATTTTCATAGCAGATTAAACCATGTGGCGAGGGAAAAAATTAAGTGAGGAAGAAATTTATGCAATATTGATGGAGAGTTCTGATGAAGAAGAATTGGATGAGTGTACAGCTAATATAGAAATATTTAATCCAAAGTCAATCCGAAACAACCTTAGTCGTATAGAGTTAGAACAACGCGAAGAATAGGATGACATACAGCAACAGAAGAATGTTGAACAACCAGATGAGTTAAATTGCAACGAGAATAATTTGATCAATTTCATTCCGCCTGCAGCGATTTGCGTTGATCATCAAATAACAGTTGTGGCTTCTGCAGCACTGGATGGAGCTGTAATAATCGACAATGAAATTGATATTCAAGTATTTGATTTTATGAAGGCCGACACAAATATAACCCTTACCGACAAAAAAGATATACAGTGGCGAAAAAAATCGGATTACGTTCAAATTCCGTACGAACCGTCAATTCAATTAGAAGATGATAGTGTTCAGGTCATTGGAGAAAAATCACCCATATCGTATTTTGAAAAATACTTTACGGATGAACTGTATCATATAATGGCATCAAATACCAATACTTATGCCATGCAAAATAATATTACATTTAAGCCAACAGACAGCAACGAAATGAAGCGATCAATGGGCATTCATTTGTTTATGGGTTCAACAAAGTTGCCACAAGTAAGAATTTACTGGGATCGAGTGATTGGGATGGACCTTGTGTCGAATGCAATGACGCGTGATCGTTTTTTTCAACTTAGATCAAATTTACATTATGTTAATGTTCTTGATATCCCAATCAACAACTCCGACATCTATTACAAACTTAGACCTTTAATAAACACGATACGGTCGAGATGTCTGCAAATAAAGTTGGAAGAAAATCTGTGTGTGGACGAACAGATGATTCCATTTAAAGGAAGATTATCGGCCAAACAATATGTGCCAAACAAACCGAAACCGTGGGGAATTAAAATGTTTGTTTTATGTGGAAAATCGGGGCAACCCTTCGATTTTATTTTATACCAGGGTGCTAATACCGGATTATCTGAGTACAATTTGAAAAAAATTGGTTTTTACTGATGGCCCAGTAGTGTTGCATCTTGCAGCAAGAATAGATTCTAAAGATCACAAATTATACTTTGACAACTATTTCAGTAGCTGCCACTTGTTCGAGATTTTAAAAGAATTGGGCATCAATGCTGCTGGTACCGTCAGAATCAACCGATTTTTCAAACCTCAATTTATGGATGATAAGAAATTTAAAAAGCAAGGAAGAGGTTACTATGAGGAACTAAGCTCCAGAAATAAAAATGTTTCGATTGTAAAGTGGCTAGACAACAAGCCGGTGCACATTGCATCAAATTTTACTGGAATCGGAACACCCGGAACTTGCTTACGGTGGGGAAAAAAAATACGTGGAAGTTCCGCAACCGCAGGTGCTAAATTATATAATGAATCTATGGGTGGAGTCGATCTTCTTGATCAGCTCATAGGATATTATCGTGTATTCATAAAGTCAAAAAAATGGCCGTTAAGAATAACTACACATTTTCCGGACTATGCTTATTCCGATAGCTGGATCGAATACAAAATGGACTGTGCTAATCGAGGAATTCCAAGCAATAAAATTAAATCTCTACTAGAATTTAGATTTAGCGTGGCCAATTCATTAATGAGTAGCCAAATCAATCAATAAAAAAAACCGTGGCCGACCCAAAAACGTCGAATTAAATGATATAGCAACAGTCCCTTCCCCCAAGAGAAACACAGTTAGAAACATAGAAGTAAGGCCATACGTAGATTGCCGGTATGATTGTCAAAATCACTGGCCAATATTTGATGGCAAGAAGGAATCCACGCGCTGCAAGTATGAAAAATGTACCAAAAAATCACATGTGATGTGCAGTAAATGCAAGGTCCATTTATGTTGCTTAAAAGAACGCAATGTTTTTTTTGATTTTCACAGTCAATAATGTGATATTGATAAACATATCTATACATGTATATCAAATTGAAAAAATTAAGACTTTAAGTTTATTTTATACAAATTATGTTCCTTTTTTTATATAATTAATATAAGTTTATTGTTAACATTGGGCGCATCTAGCACACGTAGAGTCTACATTTGAGATAGTCTAAAATGTAGACTAATCTTATTTGTAGACTCTACATGTGCTGGATGTAAATATCTACGTATCTATTTTGGTTTTTGCCTTGGATAACTTGTTGAAATTACATAATAAATTAAATTGATATTTTTCTGTGAGTTGTTTTTAATTTTTAACAAATAATTAAAATGGAGAAAGTTTTAAAAAAAATTGTGCTTGACGATTTAATGGACACAGATTAAAATTTTTATATGGTATTAAAAATGTTAGTGCCGTTTATGTCAATGGTATAGATACTCGGTATGAACAGGAAAATATAATTTCTGTTCCAGGGCAAGCTCATACTAGAAATGAAAATAATTACGAAGCGACCATACCGAAGTACAACCTCGATGAATTTAAAGCTCATTTTAGAATGTCGCGGTCCTGTTTCGAGGTTTGTGTGTTTATATTGAAAAACAAAGATTACAATTGGTAAACATATTTTATTTTTTATTTAGAAATTACTTGGGATTATTGCGCCCATCATGAAGCCTAATACTTACGAGTATGTGCCAATAGAGAAAAAGCTACTGCTTAGCATATGGGTTTTAATTAAGCAGGAATCGTATTTATCAGTGGGCGACCGTTTTGGGGTATCTGCTGGTACGGCTCACTTTATTTTTATGCAAATTGTTGGAGTTATCGCCAAATTAAAAAAGTGTTCATTAAATTCCCTATTTTTAAGGAGCAGAAAATAATTGCTGATGTAAGTACCTACATACATATCTATGATTTACGTCATTAGAAACAATATTTTATTGTATCATGCTTTCCAGAGTTTCAAACAAAAATCGCGGATCAGAGGTATAGTTGGTGCTATAGACGGCTGCCATATCCCGATTAAGCTGCCACGACATAATCCCATCGACTTCTACAATAGGAAAGGATTCCATTCCATCATTTTACAAGGCAAGTTTATTTACCAAACCCATTTTATAATTTAATTAAAAATGTTAATTTTTGTAGGTGTCTGCGACGATAAAATGCATTTTATAGATATTGTCGTTGGAATGCCCGGAAGGGTGCATGACGCAAAAGTATTCAAATATAGCCCTATATACAAAAGGCTGGAAAGTGAAACTTCCCCAATAAAAAAATCAAACCATTTAATGGGAGATTCGGCATAGCCGCAAATAATTATATGATCACTCCGTTCAAGGACAACGGTCATTTATCAAACCAACAAGTTTGTTATAACATAAAGTTAAGTTCCATACGATCTGTCATTGAACGGGCTTATGCCCAGTTGAAGGGAAAATTTCTTAGGTTGAAATATACATATGGACGTGGCAAACGGAAATTTCGCAATTAAAGGTATTGTAGTAGCATGCATCCTACATAACTTCATCTTAATAGAAGACGTTACCAATGACGGCGACAGTTTTGTATTTGAAAGTGATGATGATGATTTGCCAGCTCCAGAGAATAACCGAAATAGTAAAAAAAATATATTTTGCTTCACTATTTTAAACAGGAGAATTAAACATTTCTTAATGTAAAAAAATATAATTCAAATTTTTATTAAGCCAATATTTAAATAATCAAACAAATTTTTTATTGGTTTTGGGCTCTTTATTTACATTTATTTTATAGCTTCAAAATAAATTTAAAAGCTATAAAATAAATTTAAATAAAGAGCCCAAAACCAATAAAAAATTTGTTTAATTCATTTATATATTCATATTAAAATAAAAAATAAAAGTACATTATTATCTATACTTTACGAGTAGGTTGTGAACCTAAAATTAATTTTAAAATTTCGACCTTTTCTTTTTGTATATTATTTTGCTCTTTAACGGCGTCCGCTAATTGTTGCATAACGTCAATTTTTCGTTCTTCAATTTGGAGTTGTTCCTGGCGATATTTCCGTAACTCGCTCAATCTTCCTGACGAATTACCTAAATTACTGCATGAATCTTCGTTTTCCATACTTTGTCTGGAGATAGACGAACCAGGCCCTGGTTCAGGCGTGGTCGGCTCCAAGATCGATGATTCTAAATTATTTGGCAAATTCACCGTGAGGTCACTTGAAAATTTCATCAAAAGCGTCGAAGTGTTCCCAGTGAGACCTTCCACGACCGGTTTTATTTCGGGAATTTTTAACATTAATAAAAATTTGGTTTGGATTTCTTTCCATAAATCGGTATTTTTTTTTTTTGGATTCCTAAAATCCTTTTTCCTCTGGCTGTATTCCACAATCAGTAGTTTAATTAGATGATTAGTCCACTTAACATGAGAAAATTTTGTTTCTGTTGTGATCTCTGAGCTAACCTCTGTGGTAGTAACAGGAGTTTCTTGTTCCACAACAATTTCCTCCACAACCGGATCGTTCTCTTCTTGGTCGAGCCTTTCGAATTTCTCAAATTGAATATCTAAAATCCATTAATGAAATATTGAATATTTATATTGTGTATATACCTTTAAAACACAAAAGATCAAAAATTATGTAAAGTTAAGCAAAAACTCAAAATTAGGTTAGAAAAATAATGGCGTCTTTTATTTTATTTTATTATTTTTTTTTAAATTATAATAGCTATGTAAGTATTCATGTAGACTTGTAGACTCTACGTATTTTCGGTAGACTCTACGTGTGCTAGATGCGCCCATTATTATTTATTTCATGAGACTGAATTTTATATAATTTTATTTTATTTATTTTGAAACGCATATCAGTTGAATTTATTTTTACTAAATAATATCGGTTTATTTTATTTTATTTTTTTTTTTTTTTTTTGCAACACTTGAGTAAGAATGTCCGCCTGCATGGACTTCTCTGGTAGGCCTTCCAGAATGGTCCAATTCCATTTTTTTTTTTGCAAGAATGTTTTCTGTTCTCTTTATCAATACAAAGAATATGTCAAACATTTTTTAACTTACATAGAAAAAATTCAGGAGTCAAAGGGTTAATAAAATAAAGTTAGTTAATAGTTAACATTAAGTATATATTTAGTGCCGTGTGGCCATTGGTTGTTTATATAGTTATATTTTAGTGCCGTGCGCCTTTATTTTTTTTTATGGACGATAATTGATGCCGTTAGGCTTTATTCTGTTTTTTATATAATCATGATATGTCACGTATGAGTTGAAAGTGTATGTTTCAAAAAAAAAAAAAATATATAATAGTCAATAAATAAATTGGTTAAGAAAAATAAAACTTTTGCATTTGGTGCATATAAGAATAAAACCCCTAATTATAATTAAAAGAGAACCAATGTCTACAAATGTTTAAGTACGACAGGGTTTTCATTGTTGGGGAAAAGCTTTGTAAATAAAAATAAACTAGATAAATATTAATATAAATAAATAAAATCACCACACAGTGTAATCAATAATTTGATTTTATGAGTTTTTAATTTGAGTGGCTCTGGATGTTATTTTTGTTTTCTTCTACTCATTGGTTATGAGTGAGTGAATGTATGGTTTAAAACGTATATAAAAAAAAACAAGTATCGAGTAAATCTTATTGCCCGCTCGCAAGTGTCGTGATACTGATTTACGGTATACGAGATAGTGCATCTCTTAACGGGTAAAGCGGTTGAGCCGTCTGAGTTTTTTATTTCGGTAACCGGAGGATGTTTGGCTGTGATATTGGAGCTGTGTTCCCGCCCGTGGGGGCAGGCAATCAATTGTGTGAGGGGGATCCTGCGTTGGCGCTAGTTGGTGTGTGGTCGGACGGGCCTTTAAAAATAAAAGGTAAAACAATCAAGGGACAAACAATCTGGCTAACTGTAAATTGTAGTTATACAAGTTATGTAACAGTTTGTTTCTCCCTCGCTATTTTCATTATATTGTACATATATCACTATTTTTACCGTTCGTTTTCGGCGTTTCGTGGTGGTGCACCGATTTGGTGAAAACCCCACTCAGAGCAAAGTATTGTCAGGTTATATTTTTTTCCGTCATTTTGATTAATTGCGTTTGGAATTTCCGTTTTTTTTTCTCTCTTCGCTTTGGCTCGGTTGTCCGTTTTGGGTGTGGTTCGACCCCATAACGGTTCATTTCTTTCAGGTATTTTTGTGTTTTTCTTGGTTTTCTTAAAACAGTGATAGTGAAAGTGAAATTTAACATTAACGTAGAATCAGTTTTAACGTAATTTAACTTGCTTAATTTTAAATTTTTTCTCTTTTACCGTAACCTAACAATTTTTCTTTGAATTTCTTACTGTAGTGTGCTACGTCGCACCATGTGCATGTAAACAAATAATTGATCGGATGATGTGAGGTGTGGTCATGTGAAGGGTCGGCCTTTTTCCACCCTTTTCCGTGCGTGCCGTTCGTTCCTCCAGGACAGGCTGTGCTGGAGGGCGGCACGCCATATGAGTTGATCGCGTCGGGGTGACGGTCTCCGTTCCGGGGGATTGTCGCTGGGATTGTCATGCGGGCGTCCTTCCCTCATAGTGGCATCGGTGGCCGTCGCGACTGGGAAACAGCATCCCAGGAGGCGGGCCGATGAGGGGATGCCCGTGTGGCAGTCACGGCGGTGATCGCCTGGGATTGAAACGGTCACTCCGGATCGATCACTCCCAGCTTATCACTTTATTTTTGCCGCTGAGGCCGTGGCAATTTAATTTTAATTTCCATTTGCCCCTCTAACTTTGTTCTTCATGCGGTTATTCAAGCATGAGAATTATGTCTGAAAACCCCCACGACGCACCGTGAGCTCTAGCCAGCTGCTATACCACATCAGACCGCTATTCTCATGTCTGTTAACGTAATCTCTTGGGGATTGCGTTACAGATGGTAGTTGTGTTGTTTCGACCGACGATTGTTTATCTCCTGTCTTCTCTACAGTTGCCGCATCCGTCATTTCCACGCCAAAATCATGATGGTCAGCGTTCAACCCTTCTTTCTAGATGGCGTCACGTAGTCGCGCTTGTAAAGCTGCTTTACTACCATCAGTGGCCAAACCCCGCTTCTTAAGTTCCCTCTTTAATTCTGGGACTTTTAATTCGTTGAGAATCATTTTCCTTATCTAATTATTCACAATCCCACCGCTGTCACCAATTGTTACGTTTTTTGTCTTGTCAATTAAATCAATTCAATTTATCCCCAACGAATTTATTTATGTCACACAAAAATTTTAACAACACTATTAATTAACGATAATTCACAAAATCACTTTTTATAAATTATTCTCAAATTTTACTGTTCAGTGTTCACTTATAATTTTTATTTCGCACTTCAACACTTCACTTTTTAATTACTTCTTAATCTTAACACTGTCGCTTTCCAAATACTACTAATCCAATTCGACTTCGTTCGCCTTTTTATATACACAAACCAAACTTCTAGAAAGCTCATGATTTTTCTAGTTAGAATAGTGTAGAACAATTTTATCATGGAAAATTCCATTTTAGTACAGTTTAACATTGAGCTATTAATTTAACTTATTCTATTATGTTACAATATTGTAACGGTGACACCTAGTGTGTAATAGAATAAGTAAAACTAATAGCTCAATGTTTTACTGTACTAAATGGAATTTTCCATGATAAAAATTGTTACGTAATGTTTCTACGCTATTCCAACTGGAAAAGTCGTGAGCTTTCGAGAAGCTTTTTTTGTGTATATAAAAAGGCGAACAAGATCGAATTGGATTATTAGTATTTGTAACGCGATAGAGTAAACTTGTAAGATTATTAGTAATATTTGGTAAGCGATAGTATAAAGATTAAAAGGAATTAAAAAGTGATTTAAAACAGTGTTATAGTGCGATAAATAAAGTAAAAGTGATCAGTAAAATTTAAGAGTAATTTATATAAAGTGATTTTGTGAATTTTTATTGATAAACTGTTTTGTAATAAATTTTGTGAAATAAATAAATTCGTTGGTGATAAATTGAATTGAGTTTGTATTATTCACAATCCAGTGATACGAACCTTGATTGACAAGGCAAAAAACGTAACAATATTGTTACTTTATATAAATTATACTTAAATTTTACTGATCACTTTTACTTTATTTATCGCACTACAACACTTTTTAAATCACTTTTTAATTCCTTTTAATCTTTATACTATCGCTTACCAAATATTACTTTTAATCTTACAAGTTTACTCTATCGCGTTCCAAATACTAATAATCCAATTCGATCTTGTTCGCCTTTTTATATACACAAACCAAGCTTCTCGAAAGTTCACGACTTTTCCAGTTGGAATAGCGTAGAAACATTACGTAACAATTTTTATCATGGAAAATTCCATTTAGTACAGTAAACATTGAGCTATTAGTTTTACTTATTCTATTACACACTAGGTGTCACCGTCACACTACCCCTCACCTAAGCCTGTTCGTCCCGAACAGGACCGAAATTACCTCCTCTGTAGAGGGCCAGCCTCTCTAAATGTACCGCCATTGGTTTACCTCCTTGTCCTTTTCTTGTCCTGTAGGGTGCCGTCCATATAGGCTGCACTTTCGACGATGAATCCTTCTTCCACTGTAGAACGCGGTTCCGTTTCAGCCGCTTTTCTCCAAATATTTCGCCGTTGGCTTGTTTGTCATAACGATCCTTTTTATCCAATATCTGTTTAACCCGGTGTTCATTCGTTTCCTCAACAATTGTTTCAGATTTCGATGGCAGCTCCTCGCAATGACTGATTGTTACTCGCCCTACTGTCGTATCCGTACCGTGAAATTTAAGTTTCAGCTCGATGTTATCGCTACTCAATATTCCTCGTCCAAAATCCAACACAAAGCCATTCATCCTCATGAAGTCCGTTCCCAAAATAACCTCGTCCACATTGTCTGTGACCAGAACTTCGTATGGGAAAAGAGTTTCGCCGATCCTTATGCTCACGATCTTTTTCCCTTTAATCATTGCACTCTCCCCATTTGCCGTTCTTAATTTTAACCAATCAACCAGCTGCACTGCTCCTACGATCAAATCTTTCCGAACAATTGTGTGGGTTGCTCCGGTATCCAGCGTAATAATACACCTTCTCCCATCAACACCGCCCCTAACTGTGACACTGCTTCCGCCTCGTGCTTCACTCGTAACAGGGATGAATGTTATGGGGCAATCAGACGGTGAAGCCAGCTTCGGTTCCTCCAAACTGACTTCTAACCTTTCCACTTTACCGACTGTTGCCATCCGCTCATCCGTTCCCTGTTCTCCTCTTCGTGCTCTTTCTACGGAAGATGGTGATCCGTGCCGCTTTCCCCTTGCTTCCAAACAATCTCGCGAGATTTGGCCAATCCTGTTACATACCCAACATCTTCGCTCGCTGCTTCTAGACCTTTGTTCCGACCGTTCCGTTTTTGCCCGTATAAAAGGTGGCGATCTTCTCTCTCCATGTATTACTTTCCGACAGTCCATTGAGATGTGACCCAACTTGTCACATTTCCAACACCTAAGCCTGCCTCTTCCAAGTGTCGGTACCATTCGCTCCATGCTGCCGTTCTTGTCTGAGTTCATTTGGCGCCTAACTAATGACGGTCTGGTGAAGTTCTGCACAGCCTCGATCGTTAACGCAAACGCAACCGTTTCCGCGAAGGTCGCTTTAGGTGACAACATCACCACCCTGCGTGTCTCTGGATCTCGAATGCCATCAATGAATGCGTCAATTTTAAGCCTTTCTAAATAATCGGCCGACGTGCTGGTATGTGCTAGATGTACTAATCGCTCGATTGCCGATGAAAATTCCTGAAGTGATTCTCCTCCCTTTTGGTAGCGGCTTTTCAATTCCATACGATAGATTTCCCGCTTGTGATCACTGCCGTACTTCCTATCCGGCGCCTTCATAATTTCGAGATAACTGTTGCGATCTTTTTCCGGAATTGTTTGTAAGGCCTCCGCTGCTTCACCTTTAAGGGCCACTATTAACGCTGCGACAAGATGTTCATCATTCCAACGGTTTTGATTGGCTGCCGTTTCAAATTGAAATTTGAAAATGCCGAAAGATGTTGTTCCGTCGAATGTTGGTGGCTTTAACTTGATTGATTGGACGGTTTGAACCACTTGCGTCGTTGTTCCACTTGCCTTGACATCAGTAAGATCGTTCTCGAGACGTTGAAATTTTTTTTTCAACCTGCTGAACCTCCGTTTTGATAAGTTGAACTTCCGTTTCTAATTTTCGGTCAACCTGTTGAATCTCCATTTGCAGCTTCTCCACTTCGCCCTGTATGTTAGTAGATAATTCGAGAAGTTTCTCATCCATTCTCTTTTGACCATCTATAATTTGGTCTTTAATTTCCTCTCCTTGTTGTTTCATTTCATGTTTAACTTCTTGGGTTGACTGGTTTATTTGTTTCATTAGACTCATCTGTCCCATCATCTGGTTCATAGCACCTATTAACTGCGACAAATCGAAACTTCCAGATGGTGGTTGTGTTGTTTCGGCTGACAGTTGCTTATCTTCTTCTTTCTGCTCTACAGTTGCCGCATCCGTTACTTTCTCTCCAAAATCATGTTGATCTGCGTTTAACCCTTCTTTCTCCATGGCGTCACGTAGTCGCGCTTGTAAAGCTCCTTTGCTACCATCAGTAGCCAAACCCCGTTTCTCAAGTTCCCTCTTTAATTCTGGAACTTTTAATTAGTTGAGAATCATTTTCTTTTTCTTTTTATTCACAATCCCACCGCTGTCACCAATTGTTACGTTTTTTGCCTTATCAATCAAGGTTCGTATCACTGGATTGTGAATAAAACAAACTCAATTCAATTTATCACCAACGAATTTATTTATTTCACAAAATTTATTACAAGACAGTTTATCAATAAAAATTCACAAAATCACTTTATATAAATTACTCTTAAATTTTACTGATCACTTTTACTTTATTTATCGCACTATAACACTTTTTTAAATCCCTTTTTAATTCCTTTTAATCTTTATACTATCGCTTACCAAATATTACTAATAATCTTACAAGTTTACTCTATCGCGTTACAAATACGAATAATCCAATTCGATCTTGTTCGCCTTTTTATATACACAAACCAAGCTTCTCGAAAGTTCACGTCTTTTCCAGTTGGAATAGCGTAGAAACATTACGTAACAATTTTTATCATGGAAAATTCCATTTAGTACAGTAAAACATTGAGCTATTAGTTTTACTTATTCTATTACACACTAGGTGTCACCGTCACAATATGTTATTGTGACGGTGACACCTAGTGTGTAATAGAAGAAGTTAAATTAATAGCTCAATGTTTAACTGTACTAAAATGGAATTTTCCATGATAAAAGTTGTTACGTAATGTTTCTACGCTATTCTAACTGGAAAAGTCATGAGCTTTCTAGAAGTTTGGTTTGTGTATATAATAAGGCGAACGAAGTCGAATTGGATTAGTAGTATTTGGTAAGCGATAGTATGAAGATTAAAAAGGAATTAAAAAGTGATTTAAAAAGTATTTTAGTGGAAATAAAAATTATAAGTGTACAGTAAAATTTGAGAGTAATTTATATAAAGTGATTTTGTGGATTTTTATTAATAAACTGTATTGTAATAATTCTTGTGTTACATAAATAAATTCGTTTGTGATAAATTAAATTGATTTTGTATTATTCACAATCCAGTGATACGAACCTTAATTGACAAGGCAAAAACGTAACATTATAAGTACTCAAAGGTTTAATTTAAATAAAAACTTAAACATATTTTCTGGTACGAGTATTTTACATTCATAAAATTTTAATCAAAAATGTTCAATTTTACATGGGTTCTTATGGGAAATCATAAAATGTATCCCCCTTAAATTAACCTTCTTTTAAAATTGGTCTTCTGCTGACGGCTTGTATATTTAGGAATGCTTTGTGATTAGTGTGGTTGTGTGCCAGTGTTTCAAAGTGTTATACTAAAATACGGTTGTATATATAACATATTAAATTGAATTACTCCATTTCTTCCTTTTGTGCTATGCTAAAAGGTTTTGGTTTATGTAATGTTATGGTTGCTGTGTGTTTACCGACGCAATAATTTATTTGTAAATTTACACATAAGTAGGTACGATGCATGTGGAAATCATTCGAACAAGTAGATGATACTAATTAAATTTTAATTAATGATGATTACGATTTTCAGAAGTGCCCAGAATTCTGATCCAGCAAACTAATAAATGCTATTTTAGAAATGTGTTGTCATTGTGTTAATAACTGTCTATCTTTAAAAATATTTACTTTGAAAATTATTTTCTTGAACGGCAACGCTGTTTGTACCCTAATATTATGAATGCTTGCTATTATTATAGGAATAGTTAAACTTAGTGATTGATAAATCTGAAATAGACTGATAATTAAATACGACTGTACTACAAATTCTTTATTTAACTGACAAAAAAAAACAATTAGATCTTCAATATTAGAGCCACATTTTTAATTTTATTTTTTGTTTGTTTGTTTCTATCTCTGCAATCTTTTCTGGGGCTCAAGGCACTCTCAACTCTTTCGCAGTTCGCTTTCTACATCCTACCTCTTACGCAGTAGCCAAATCGAGGACGTATGGCTATAGACCCGTTTTCGTTTAAACCACGTTTTGTTTATACCAACCTATGAAAGATGGGTCGGCCCATGGATTCCGCACTATCAATATAGGGGGTCGTAGATGTGTTCATCTTTATCACCGATCATAATCAGATGCCCGCCCCTAAAGGGATTCGAACCCGGTACCTCCCGATCTAACCGCCGCAGCTTTAACCCGTTTGGTCAGTGCGACACATCTTTTTAAACTGCACTAGAAGAAAAGGCCCCTGGATATTAAATATAAATATGATTAAACCTAGCAAAACCTGTACCTATTCACTACTGACACACAGTAATAACTAATAAGATCCAAATCTATAGTGGGAATGGGTTTATTTAATAAATTAACTATGTAGTTAGAAAATAACTGTGCTCCCATTATTGTCCTACTTATTCCTGTGACTGACATCCTAAATCCTTACAAACCTTTTATGTCGAGGATACAGGCAGGGCGTGGGCCCGCATAATTCTGGAATGTGATGCTCCCAGATAACATTTTTGATAATGGGTTGGGAATACTCCTGGAATGTGCTATACATAGCTAGGATCGTTATTATGCATGGTTGGCCTATTGTAGATCTACCTATATAATCAACAGTGGCCTTGTGTGGGTTAATGTGACTCAATTTTGTAATTTTAGAATAAATACATAAAGATATTTGAATTCTACTAGTTTTTGATCGGAAAATGTTGATGTTATTAGTTTGTTCCTAGAACGACGATATGGATGATATGAAGAGATTTGCGTTTCATTTTTCTCTGGCTTATGTATCATTGTGATCACAGATATCTTCCTTTTTGGAGGAATATAACTAGTTTGTATGATCGCGTAGAATACAAATGTTATTATTTTATCCATTTATCTGGCAATTCATTTATCATTTTTCCAGTAATGAGATCATGCCCTGGTGCCTTTTTCGGGCTTAGGCAATTTTTAATTGTATTCTTAACTTTCTTCCAATTATACTTTATAGGTTTGTAGGATAAACCATCATCCTTTTGCTGCGGTAGCATGAAATAATTATCTTCTTCATGTGATACGGGATACTGTTGCTAGATGAGCAGCAAAAGCATTGGCTTTTCCTTCATCAATTCTCGCCCAATTTCCAGTTGGTAGTCTAATCGGTGGATTCGAATTTGTTGGCCTTTTAACATTTTTTGTTGCTTTCCACAAAAAATAATCTGTCCTTTCGGTTGCCGATCGGTTGCAGATCACTTAAATAGTTCTTTACGTGCTGGTTTTCTTCTTCCCGCAAAGCAAATCTTAGGGCCTTAATAGCTCGATTTAATTATCATTTTAATAACGGTGATTTTGTTTGCTGCCATTGACGGAAAGAATATTAAGTAGACAATTTTGTTCGACTAGCCTCCTGTATTGTTCCCAATTAGTTCGCTTGTTTGTAAGACGGTTCGGCATTTCGTTCCTTAGGACATCGGTACTCACTGTTACTATTACCGGTGAGTGATTAGAAGACAGATCATAGTAATCGGTGGCCTTAGCATATGTACGTGGAATGTCCTTAGTTATACAAAAGTCAATTAGGTGAAGTTGGGTTACCGGCAGATAAATAATCCAGGTAATGTTCCTCTATAGCATCATAAAGTTGTTTGCCTTTCGGCGATTATAATCTGGAACCCCAACGAGTATGTTTAGCATTGTAATCACCCCCCCCCCCCTCCAAGAAATTTATTACCCAGCGGGCTGAAATAATCCAAGAACTGGAATTTTTTTATAGCATGTTTTGGAGGACAGTAGACTGCCGATATGACACAGTTTCCTGACCACTCCTGCAGACAGATGCTCGTTGTTTGTATATGTTCTTTCTCATATTTCGTAAGTTCGTAATGTTTTAATCTTCCCTTAATCAATACAGCAGTGCCTCCATGTGCTTTACCATATCTGGGTGCTTGGAGTCATAAATAGAGTACCCGTAATATAGAGTATAATAATGGTTCAATTAGTAATATTTGCTCGATAATGTTGTCAAGAAAGTTTGCCTGTACAAGAAAGGGCGCTACAGTGGAGTTGAGCGTCATAGCCTAAAAATGTTACAGAATTGAGCACTATAGCCTAGAAATATTACACCCGCTTAAATTTAAAATGTGGAAATGTGCGCATTTACCGGAAAATATAAGAAATATGTCTATTTAATTCAACTTCTACATACATTTACCACACACTTTGGTGTATGTGTACATTCAGCTATTTCGCACATTGGCCGTGACATATCGACAATCACAGCAATGATTCAAGATAAGCTATAGACATAGTGTTACGTCACAAAAACTATTTATGATTCTTTATTGACGAAACAAAACATTATAGATGGCCTTCTACAAATAATTCAAAAAAGTCTGAACGTTTTTTGTTCTTTGATTTTCTAAAAATGTTAAATTTAAAACAATTGTTTTTATTTGACCAATCAGATATTTAGTCTGACAACAACACTGACACTGTTCCATGCAAAACAAATTATTTTGAATAAACTCTCTCATAGTAATTTCCTATTTGTTCGAATTAAGGCGACGTCCCACGCACAAACGGCAAACTGGTAATTCAAACTGTCAAATCCAATGTTTGACAAAATTGCTTTCCTTGCAATATCTACATTTTTTAATAATTTTGTTTCTCTTTCGTAAAATAATTTTGATATTGCAAATGAAACAATTATGGCAAAACTCTTGACGGCTTAGAATTCCTGTATAGGAAAGAAGTTCCTATCGATTTCTGTTATAGACTTCTTGTTATTTCGCATATTTTTAATTTACCTTTTTCAATGATTATTATTTCTTATTATTGTTAAATTTATTTTTACTCGATTACCGGTTTTTATTTTTTTTATTTTTGCACCCGTAGCATTTTAGTTGGTTAACTTGACAAAACTTTTGCTCAGGCAAAAACTCTCGAGCTTTTCAGGTTTTTCCGTGCAAATTTTATCTTTCAATAATTTATTTCTCATTTCAATAATGCTGATGATTATTTAATTATTGGTCGGAAACTTTACATTACCATGTTATTTTCTTTTTCTTTGAATGACTGTGGTAGATGTTACTTTCGTGTCAACCTTTTCGTTTATTCATCCGTATTTCGAAGGTTGCTCAACCTTCTGTTTTGGCGCTAAAGTAAAATCAAAGTAAAGTTAAAGCATAGTATAAATACATATTGTGACGGTGACACCTAGTGTGTAATAGAATAAGTAAAACTAATAGCTCAATGTTTACTGTACTAAATGGAATTTTCCATGATAAAAATTGTTACGTAATGTTTCTACGCTATTCCAACTGGAAAAGTCGTGAACTTTCGAGAAGCTTGGTTTGTGTATATAAAAAGGCGAACAAGATCGAATTGGATTATTCGTATTTGGAACGCGATAGTGTAAAGTTGTAAGAATAAGTAATATTTGGAAAGCGATAGTATAAAGATTAAAAAGGAATTAAAAAGTGATTTAAAAAGTGTTTTTGTGCGAAATAAAAAGTAAAAGTGATTAGTAAAAATTGAGAATAATTTATATAAAGTGATTTTGTGAATTTTGATTGATAAACTGTGTTGTAATAAATTTTGTGAAATAAATAAATTCGTTGGTGATAAATTGAATTGAGTTTGTATTATTCACAATCCAGTGATACGAACCTTGATTGACAAGGCAAAAACGTAACAATTTGGTGACAGCGGTGGGATTGTGAATAAAAAGATAAAGAAAATGATTCTCAACGAATTAAAAGTTCCAGAATTAAAAAGAGAACTAGAGAAACGGGGTTTGGCTACTGATGGTACTAAAGCAGCTTTACAAGCGCGACTACGTGAGGCCATGCAGAACGAAGGGCTGGACGCGGAACATTATGATTTTGGAGAGAAAGTAACGGATGCAGCAACCATAGAGCAGAAAGCAGAAGATAAACAACCGTTGGTCGAAAAGACACAAGAACATTCTGGAAGTTTCGATTTGTCGCAGTTAATAGCTGCTATGAACCAAATGACAGGACAGATGTGTCTCATGAAACAACAAAACGAACGACAAATGGTGAAAATTGAGCAGTCAAACCAAGAAATTAAGAATGAAATGGAACAACAAAATGTGCGGCAGTTGGAGACTATGAAACAATCAAACGAAGAACTTCAACACCGGGTGGAGAAACAAGGAGAAGAAATTAAAAGCCAAATTACTGATGGTCATAAGAGAATGGACGAGAAACTTCTCGAATTATCTGCTAACATACACGGCGAAGTAGAGAAGCTGCAAATGGAGATTCAACAGGTTGACCAAAAACTGCAAAAGGAAGTTCAACTTGTCAAAACGGAGGTTCAGCAGGTTGAAGAAAAATGCCAACGGCTCGAGAAAGAACTAACTGATATCAAGGCAAGTGGAACAACAACACAAGTGGTACAAACCGTCCAATCAATCAAGATAAAGCCACCAACATTCGACGGAACAACATCTTTCGTCATTTTCAAATTTCAATTTGAGACGGCAGCCAATCAAAATCATTGGAACGACGAACATCGTGTCGCGGCATTAATAGTGGCCCTCAAAGGCGAAGCAGCAGAGGCTTTACAAACCATCCCGGAACAAGAGCGCAGCAGCTATCTCGAAATTATGAAGGCGCTGGATCGGAAGTACGGTAGTGATCACAAGCGGGAAATCTATCGAATGGAATTGAAAAGCCGCTACCAAAAGGGAGGAGAATCACTTCAGGAATTTTCATCGGCAATCGAGCGATTAGTACATCTAGCACATACCAGTACGTCGGCTGATTATATGGAAAGGCTAAAAATTGACGCATTCATTGACGGCATTCGAGATCCAGAGACACGCAGGGCGGTGATGTTGTCACCTAAATCAACCTTTGCGGAAACCGTTGCGTTTGCGTTAACCATCGAGGCTGTGCAGAACTTCACCAGACCATCAGTATTTAGGCGCCAAATGAACTCAGACAAGAACGGCATCAGGGAGCGAATGGTACCGAAAGGCGGAAGAGGCAGGCTTAGGTGTTGGAAATGTGACAAGTTGGGTCACATCTCAATGGACTGTCGGAAAGTAATACATGGAGAGAGAAGATCGCCACCTTTTATGCGGACAAACGCCGAACGGTCGGGACAAAGGTCTAAAAGCAGCGAGCGAAGATGTTGGATATGTAACAGGATTGGCCACATCTCGCGAGATTGTTTGGAAGCAAAGGGAAAGCGGCACGGATCACCAACTTCTGTGGAAAGAGCACTAAGAGGAGAGCAGGGATCGGATGAACGGATGGCAACAGTCGGTAAAGTGGATAGGTTAGAAGTCAGTTTGAAGGGACCGAAGCTGGCTTCGCCGTCTGGTTGCCCCATACCATTCATCCCTGTTACGAGTGAAGCACGAGGCGGAAGCAGCGTCACAGTTAGGGGCGGTGTTGAAGGGAGGAGGTGTATTATTACGCTGGATACCGGAGCAACCCACACAATTGTTCGGAAAGATTTGATCGCAGGAGCAGTGCAGCTGGTTGATGGGTTAAAATTAAGAATGGCAAATGGGGAGAGTGCAATGATTAAAGGGAAAAAGATCGTGAGCATAAGGATCGGCGAAACTCTTTTCCCACACGAAGTTCTGGTCGCAGACATTGTGGACGAGGTTATTTTGGGAACGGACTTCATGAGGATGAATGGCTTTGTGTTGGATTTTGGACGAGGAATATTGAGCAGCAATAACATCGAGCTGAATCTTAAATTTAACGGTACGGATGTGACAGTAAGGCGAGTAACAATCAGTCATTGCGAGGAGCTGCCATCGAAATCTAAAACAATTGAGGAAACCAAAGAACATCAGGTTAAGCAGACATTGGATAAGAAGGGCCGAGTTGTGCGAGGTAGAGTGCGAGTGTCGGGCGACTGGATGAGAACTCGATGTGCCATACGGGCAAATGGCCAGGGATTAAACGAGGGGCAATTAGTGTGGCTTCACAACTCGCAACAAAAGAAGGGGGATTTATCGGCGAAAGTGCAGCTTTTATGGACGGCACCCTACAGGACAAGAAAAGGACAAGGAGGTAGACCAATGGCGGTACATTTGGAGAGGCTGGCCCTATACAGAGGAGGTGATTCGGTCCTGTTCGGGACGAACAGGCTTAGGTGAGGGGTAGTGTGACGGTGACACCTAGTGTGTAATAGAATAAGTAAAACTAATAGCTCAATGTTTACTGTACTAAATGGAATTTTCCATGATAAAAATTGTTACGTAATGTTTCTACGCTATTCCAACTGGAAAAGTCGTGAACTTTCGAGAAGCTTGGTTTGTGTATATAAAAAGGCGAACAAGATCGAATTGGATTATTCGTATTTGGAACGCGATAGTGTAAAGTTGTAAGAATAAGTAATATTTGGAAAGCGATAGTATAAAGATTAAAAAGGAATTAAAAAGTGATTTAAAAAGTGTTTTTGTGCGAAATAAAAAGTAAAAGTGATTAGTAAAAATTGAGAATAATTTATATAAAGTGATTTTGTGAATTTTGATTGATAAACTGTGTTGTAATAAATTTTGTGAAATAAATAAATTCGTTGGTGATAAATTGAATTGAGTTTGTATTATTCACAATCCAGTGATACGAACCTTGATTGACAAGGCAAAAACGTAACAATATAGTACTTCCATGCAAGCTTCATCGGTGAAGTGTTAGATGGAGATACTGATATCGTTTTCGATTTTTGAAAATATTTTTGTATATAAATCCGCCCAAATATATGTTCGAATTAATACGCCCAAATGTCATCATATTTTTCTAACCGTTCATTGAATAGTTAAGTGTGTAAAATATAGACATATTCATAGATATTTGTTTATTTCGTTTCGGTTCAACCAACACTAAAACAATATTATTTATAAAAATTTTTATTTATGCACTGATGGTAAATTTTAATGTTGATGAAAATTCTTGGCAGTGCTATTTGATTAAATATGTACAATATCAAATTACCCATAAAAACCATATACAAAACATAATTTTGTTTTTTTTCTTTTAATTTCTATTTGTATGAAAAATCCTAATAAAACCATGAATATCAACTCTACACAATAATATTTGTAAACAAAATCAGCTGATGTTAGATTTTTCGTGTTAGTTCATCTTTAGAGAGAACAAGGGACCAAAGCATTTATTTCCCTTATGATGGAAAGAGAAAAACATTTGATGTGAAAACTAGTTTTTATAGACGGTTTGTAAAAAAACTTGTGCGGGGGCCTTATTCTCGAATTCCACATCCATTTTCAACATGCGGACATCTGTCAAAATTCATCAAAACGTTCTGAAATTTTAATTCGTATATAAAACACATGGGGCATGAACATATTATTTTTGGAGAATTTCTTCCACCTGCTTATACCCATTCGGAAATATTCCCTTAGTACCAAAAAAATTCAATTTTTATGAATTTTGACAGATGTCCACATGTGGAAAATGGATGTGGAATTCGAGAATAGGGCCTCAGGTTTTGACCTACTTAGCTCTTGTTTCAGTATTGGTATAAAAAGTAAAACTAAAAATCAAAATCAAAAATGTCTAGTATTGTTCTAATATTCTTACCTAGGCCGTGCCCGAATACTGTGATAATACCGTAATAAATATTAATTTGTGACATTTACTTGAGAAATTTTCCCCTTCGCAGACACTTGATATTTTTACTGCCCGAATTTAATAATAAGGCTATGTTTCAAACGAATAAAAATCCGCATAAAATGTTAAAAATTTAAATTTTTGACAATTTATTCACAGACCAGTTAAAAATTTCTAGCTTGTATTTTACTTTTCTCTCGCTTTTTTCACGTTAGAATTTTAGCCAGTTCCATTTAATACACCAAAGCGATTACAAAGTAAGGAAAATTTAATATTTTTCACCACATTTAACAAATGTAACTTTTTATCCGATTGAAATACAGCCTAATTTGTACGTGATAATTTTCTCGCCTACTTTTTTTAATAAAATCAAATTGAAAATAATAATAAAAAATACGACTACATTATACTCCGCGGTTCCACAACCCGATTATTGGTGAAATATTATCCTGTAATGATGAGGAAACGAATAAATACGTAAGGATTTCTGGGGATTCGTTTCACGAAATCACAGATTTTTTACCACGCAAAACGCATGGATGGCAACGTTAGTTACAACTCATGGCTTTTTGTGGCTTGCAAGTGGGACAAGGCATAGAATGGTGGGAGCTGTTAATATCAAATTATATTATTGTTAATACCCAAATTATATTTTATTTAATATTGTAAAAAATAATATGTTCTCGCTCTTGTTGATTGCTGTTGCTAATAAAATATTCAAATCACATTCAGTAATAAAATATTTCACATGGATCTATCAAAATGTATCATTGGGAACGACTGTAATAATTTGGATGAGTATAATATTTAACAAGGTATTCAGGCACGGCCTAAATTAATGTTCGTGTAAAACAAACCAAAACAAGTTGTTGCTATAGTTTGAAGTATTTCTATAAAGGAATTTTGAAACTAGTTTCGTATGTATAAATTTTATTTACATTTTTAAATTATTAATATTAAAATAGTGTGTGTTTATAAAACTTATTTAAACAAAAACGGCACCAATGCCACAAGAACATTTTTTATTGTGCCACAGGACAATCGCTGTAAAGTTTGGTTGAAGCATGGTTGTGTGTGGGATAAACTCCAAGAGTGTTCAAAATACTATATATTACATTTTGTGAAAAACACTTCTGTGTCAGTGAGATTAAAATAACTGGGTATACAAAAGTTTTGAAAAGAACGGCGCTTAATAAAATATTTAATAGTTTTGTTTGTAAATGTAAAGACAATTAAATCGACGTTGCTTGTCAAAGATTAATAAATCTAAAACTTTATACAACTCCTATTTCAAAAAAACCTTTGCCGCCAACCATTACTTTTAACACAGAGTATTCTGAGGTTGAGCCAGTACTCTGAGTAGGGCTGACTCGCCACCACTCAAACTAAAATATGAAGCAGGGCCCCCAAAAACGTATCTAAGGAATTATGATATTCCACAAGTTCCTTTAGCGTGTCCTATATCGCCCTCTCAGTTCCTCAGTCCACATCACCGAAGGAGGACCGAAACCAATCAAGAAAATAAGCAACTGAAAAAAATGTCGAGGTTCCTTTTAAACACTCCGCCTAAAAAGAAGCTCGCATCCGTGGATATTGTGGTAAAAGATTTTATTAGCAACTTACTTGAAGAACGGCCAGAAGTGAAAACGTTTGTGTTTAAACAAATATTCCACAAAAAAAATTCGACATGGACACAAACAGAGCAAAAGTAATTTCTAGGATTTTATTTTAAATCACCTGCTTTTTTAAGAATAAGGATTTGTATACCAAATTTTAAAAATATGATTTGTAATATTTCACATAAGTAGCTATTTTATTTTATTAATTTAAAATTAATTTTTTATTTTTATTTAAATAGCTGTGCAACCAGATAGGAAATACTTCATTTTGTGTAACGAGTGGGATATTGCTCGCTTCGCTTATTTCGAAAATCACACAAGTTACACAAAATGATTATTCATAACGTTTCGTTACAAAGATTTTTTCTAATTTTTGTAAAAAAAAAACAGTAAATTATTGAATTTTGGCAAAAAAGTCTTAAAGTCGTAAAATTCCAAATTAATTTAATTTTTGTTTTTTTTTTGTTTTAAATCAAATAGACACAAACTGGTGAATATTTCATCACCAGTTGTGAAATAAGGCAGTGATACGTGCAACGTGTTTCCATGCTGATTTGTTGAAATAGCTGTTACTTTTTTAAGATCATGTATTTTTGCGTGAAAGGCAAAAAAACGTTCTGTGTACAAAATTGAACAATGTTCAATTTTTGCCTTAATGCCGCATACTTGAAATCTACCAACGGTAACTTGGTAATTTCAAAGCAAAAGAACTTGACAAAAACGTCACGACAAAAAATTATAAACTTAAGAATTTTAGTGGAACCAATATTTTTCGATATTTGTTTTCAAACCAAACTTTCTTTACTTTTAATAAAATAAACTTGAATATTTTAAACTATTTTACTGTGGCATAAAATAAAAAACTATTAAACTACAAATTGTTATTGTTTATGTGCAAAGCAAAATGGGGCTACATAATTCGCCAATCACAAAATGTTGACATTTTTTACCTTTTAGGAAAAAATACACTAGACAAATTTTTTCAAATTAACAAATAAATTGATGCCTCCGTTAAGCCTAGAGAAATAAAATTTAAATAAATAAATAAAATTAAAAATCCATTTACATATTCCTTAAGTTTGGATGCAAAATTACGAAGCTTCGTTAAATTTGTTAAGTGACATTAATTTTTCGCTGGGCGAGAATACAGAAATGCTATCTACTCCATTTTTAAGTTTTGTTAATTCTTAATTTTTAAGTTTATTAAGTGGTAACCAGCGAAAAATTATAAACTAATTAAGAATTAACAAAACTTAAAAATGCGGTAGATAGCATTTCTGTATTCTCGCCTAGCGAAAAATTGACGTCACTTAAGAAATTTAACAAAGCTTCGTTAAATTACATCTGTCAATTAAGAAAAATTAAGAATGAGCGATTTTGCGTCCAAATGTAAGAAATAAATAAAAAAAATAAATACATTTTTGATGCGGTAGATGCAAAGATTTTTATTTCATGCGATTTTATTTATATTCAATTCATGAATTTCATCAATTTAAATTTAACTTTTATAGGTTTTATTGTGGTATTACACTGTATATATTCTTCATTTCTTATCTAGTTATGAAAAATCTGCCGTTTCGCAACCTACTACAGTAACCATACGTTATATTAAAATGAAAACCAAATTATAGTATACTTAATACTCAGTCATATATTTTTTTTACTTAGGAATATCGACTATTTTGCGTTGGCATTCGCTAACAAGATTTGAAAGTGGAATATCCAAGAATATAATTAGTCTTTTAAAAAATAAATGTGACGGCATGATTGAAATAGACCAACGTTGCATTCTGTGATGGATAAAATATCAATAAAAAAAGAATTGGAATATAATACAGCAGATGACCTAATCCATGGATACCAGGACCTTGGTGGACTTGGAAGGGGCAATTTGATTTCCGACAAAGCATTTGTATTTATGCTACGTGCACTCAACCGCAATTGGAAACAAGTAGTCGGTTATTACATGGGTTCACCAAAAGGCGACCAACGGAACAGAAACAGTTGTCAACAAAGTTCACAAAACCGGTTTGCAAATAGTTGGTATCAAATATGGTCAAGGTAGTACAAACAGAAAAGCATTTTCAAGTTTAGAGAGCCATGGGCGAGGTTTGGTCCACGAAAAATATTTTGTTTTTACGACATCCCTCACCTTTTTAAAAGTGTTCAGAATTGTTTATATTCTGATAACATATTAACCAACGACTGCGAAAAGACAATATTGTGGCAGATACTACAAACACTTTATTCTATGGAGCATGGATCAGTGAGAGTTTTACATGACCTCACTCGTAAGCACATTTGCCCCGATATTTTTGAAAAACTTAAATTAATTTAAATAAGTCGCGTTTTTTTATTCGCTCCGGATAGCTGCTATCGAGAGATATCATATAAAAATTGGCTCCCGATAGCGCTCCGTATAAATAGGTAGAGCCAAATATTTTTTATTTGAAGATTTTGGTAAACAATTGAATTAAAAATGATAGTTTGATGTTAAATAAGTTTAGTTTACCAATAAATAACGCGTCAAATTTAAATTTAGGCGTATAAAAATGACGGCTCTCGATAGCAGCTATCCGGAGCGAATAAAAAAACACTACAATAGTTATATAAGGAATATAATACATACAAGAAAAGGTACAAAAAAATGTATGCAACAGCTAAAGGAAGCTAACATATGTTTTGTTCCTAGATGTTAAATTATTATTAGTACTGCAAGTTGACAATGTAGATCTGCTCTCTAGTATATTTAACAGGGTTTTTCAGTAACAAAGTTACTAAACAGTTTAATTGTAACAATTGCTCAATATTTGCGGTTATATACATATACAATATGTATATACAAATAATTAAGAACGAGAAAATTACGCTCTTTAAAAATAAAGACCCATGTAACTGAAAATACGAAATCAGCTGCATGCATATGGAAATTTGTGTCCTCCGTCGAATTCGAAGAATTCATCGAAAACATATTAAATACATTTAAAAAAAATATTTAAAATATGGGTTGCGAAGAAAATATTCTTGACAAACTTTTTACGAAGTTTATTCACGGGAAATATCCACATCGATTAAGTGATGTGGACGCTGCTCGTATTACCAAATATATAATTGCTGAATTTATACGTCTTAGCTTAAAGCAAAAAAAATGATGAACTAACTCAAGCAACCGAAAAGGCATCAAAATAAAAATTTTCAATTTAGAAGAAAACGAAAACTAAAATTCTACTAATATTTAACTTTTTTTTTGTTATTTTGAAATGGATTTCATTGTATTTACTTAAAATGTTTATGCTACCAAAACAAAATACAAAAGGTCAATGACCGTGTGAACCGCAAAAATAAAAATTATCTTTTCTCATTCCTAAACAATTTTTTGCTCAATAGAAATTACATATCTACATATTCAATTATTTATTAAAATATAAAAATAAAAATAATTAGTGAAAATTTTAAATAAAAAAAAAAATTGAGTTGAAATTAAAAAATGACAAATTGATTTTTATTGCCATTTTGGTCAGTTTTAGGCAATGACCTTCAGTATTTAAAAAAAAAAAAAATTATGTTTGAGTAGTACGTACAACAAAAATACACAATTAAAATGTGTATTTAAAAGGATGTGTATTGTGTAGTCGGCTATGAACATATGTTTATTCGTTACTAAGGCTGGAAACACACCGAATTAGACAAAACGTTTTTTTCTTGTCTTAAAGCGACTTGCGGCCAAAATGCATACGATTGTATAGCGCTATGCACACTGAATCAGGCGAAACAATTTTACGTCAAACATTTTGTTTCATAAAACATAGAACGGCAAACATTGTATTGTGCTTTATGAGTCCATTCACACATAATAAAGCAAAATTGTGTTAAGTCAAATTTGACTAATGAAACATGATTGAAGGTGTTCATACTCCATAAATCAATGTGTTAATTCACACTGACACAAATCAAAGCAACACAAGACAAAACTGATTGAATCAAAAAAAAAGTGTTTGAAGTCGTTTCGTGGTCGCCGTTTTATAAATCAAATTAATAAGGATTTTTATGGTACAAAAAAAATTGTATTAAATTACAATATACATACAACAATATACATATTTATCATATTTATATATAAAATAATATGCACATAATACAAAATCATCCTCTAACTCCGACGACATTTTGTATTCTATGAAATCAATTCACACCAACCTATAAAGCAATACGAGACAATTTGACTAAAAACAATTTGTTTGATTGTATGTGCACTATGTTTAGAGAAATCGTCTTGCCTACTCGAAGCAAAAACGTTTTGACTAATTCGGTGTGTTTCCAGCCTAAGTGTTAGAGTAGGATAAAACTACACGTGAACAATTCGAATTTCAGTTGTATGTTCAATTAACCATACAAACATTTAGGCGATGGCCAAAGTTTGTATATTAACTTTATATGCGATCGACGCGACATCTGGAATTTCACCGATTAAATATTTTTTTTCTATGATGGTAGTACTATATGTATTTATACTATGGTTAAAGTAAATAAAAAGTTCTAAAACAGTAGGATGAAACAGTATCCTATTAAGCAAGCACAGCGAATATCAATATTCACTGAAAAAGTTAATAGTATGGGAGCCAGAGTTTTTTTTTTGCCAAATTTTTAAAAAGTTGGATTTTTTTTTATTCTGTTATTCTTTATATGTTACAAGTTTTTAAAATGAATTCCTACAGGTTCACCAGCCAGACTGTGTTTTGCTGTAGCTTATCAGTTACATAATATATATAAAAAGTAGTATCAACTACCAAGGATATAATTGTTTAAAGTTGAATTTTTTTAAATTTTGCCATATACTAAGAAAAAATAAAATATCTTATTCAAACAACCTGTAAATAGGAGAGTATACTACTGCCACCCACATAGACATATCAAAAAATGTTTGGCAATCTTTAAAAATGTTTAAATTCAAAAAACTATTACAGTCACTTACACATTGGATGGGACAGCGCCCCGGCAGGAGCAATCAAAAGCTGCTCTGTTAGTTACCGTTATATGGGTAGGGATACATTTTTACTACCACTCACCAATTAAAGATACTTTAAAGAGCAATTGAAAATACTTCATTAATTGCATTAACGAGAGATTAATGTAATTTCAAATAAATACATATCTTAAGGCGTAGATTTTTTTCGATGTCTCATTAAAGAGTCTATTCTTTAGTATGTTCATAGTTAAATGTTTAAAACACAATTGAATTTGCGGTTTTACGTATTTTCACCATTTATATATTAATTTCTTTCATATTATTTAAATATATTTTATTTAAAAAAGCCTATTTAAAATATCGTATGAGGTTGATGTACGTGATTCGTGTCACTAAGACGGTCTTCTCCCTCAAAACCCTCGTTATCGCTGGATTCTCTGTCACGAAGGCCACACTCACATGATAGTTCTTGTACTAGTAGTGCTTGACGTCGGAGCTGCCATTTTTTGGGACCTAACTTATTCTATCGTGGATTAGATAGGCTGAATAATGCAGTGTTGCTGTATTGGTACTTTTGTACTGAATTTGATACTTTTAACTTTTTTGTACGTATGTGTTATTTTTTTTATAAATTTTATGTAAAAATGTTTTGTTCAATAATTTACAAATAAATATTATAATCTTGTTTTCTAAGAAGTAATTAAACTTGAAAAATTCAGTTAACCTTTTAAACAAAAAAACATCATAATCTGTATACTTTAAAACAATCAACTCTATTTGTTTTTGTGTAGCGCTTTTGACTGGTCTTGCCGGAGCGCTCTTTCGTCAAATAACTGGCAGTAATAGTTTTTTTGAGCGTAACTACGTAATGAAAACGTTTAGCGAAAGAATTTTCAATTTTCGAAATTTTTCACAATTAACAAAAAATTGATGACATGTTAATGTGAGCGACAGGAGTATGCCGTTCTACATACAGGGTGACATGATATGATGTCTTATGTTTTTTTGTTGCTTCCAATTAGCGTAAAAAAATCAACATTAAGCATTTAAACCTTCGCTATAATTCTTACACCATATCACATATTAGATAAGCAACCGATTAAGCATTGGTCTACTAATCTAACGGCAGGAGTTGATTTTTGCTTATAATCCAGCTTTAAGTATGCCATCTAGTAACCGAAAGCTTAAATTTACTGGCGATAATTTACACTGCTATAAAGATATGAACCTGCATAAATTATATGACACTAATTGACCAAAATGATGTATTTCCCAAAAGTCATTACTGATAAATATGAGAATTTGTTTTGGGAAGTGTAGTACATATGTATGTCTATAGGAAATTAACATGTAATGTACTTGCAAATTATATTATGACTAATTGGGCCTTATATACAAATGTGTGTACATGTGTATGTTTATATATATATATATATATATATATATATATACGAGTATATTTAATTCTTATCACATTGATTGCAATTTAATTAAAAAAGAAGTATTTTGAAGTCCAATTTCACATTAGACAATCATAACCTTTAACTCTCTCTCTCTCTCATATTTTTGTTATATTTCTGTTATCAATTACGAGAAATTTTAAAAGTACATAAAATATTTTTTTCTTACTCGTTTCTTATAATGCAATACACACTCTAAAACAGAACCTATGAGTAATTCCAAAACCATTTCAAAATATTGCTAATAAAGTCAACTTTGCCTAAATTGGACGACATGAACCCCAAAAAAATATCCAAATTTTTTAAAGGTTGACAAAGGTCAATACTTGGCTACCTCTATAATTTGGGCAATTGTTTTGGGTTCATGGTGTCCAGCCTAGATATGGTTGCCTGTATCAATTTTATTATCATATTTTGGAAATTGTTTAGGTCAGTAAATTATTTATTTGGGTATCACAATATACTTATAAATAAAAAGAAACCTAATAGATTTCGTTAGGAACTAAGTACACAGCAGTACGTGGTGGATGTAAAGATTGTTTGGAACCAGGACATTTTCTGGATAATTTGTGGTCCTCTTAAGCGTTTAACCTGAATTTATTCGCGGTAGCGTTTTTCGTGTTTATAAAATTGTAGATATCTCCAGGAGAAATTTAATTATTTTCCCAATACTCCGGTGTATCAGTGCATAACTTAGACTGATCTAAATTTCGTATAAAAGCACAACAAGAGCTGCAACAAATAGAAGTACAACAAGAGCTTTTAGATTTGGAATTATTGCTGGTGTATTGGCACACACATTGCTTTTAAAAAAAAAACCAAAGAAAGAAATTTGATGACTTACCGTTACAGTATTTTTTACTTACAGCACCTCTTCAATGCTTTCATCACTAAGAGCTATACGATGATGCATATATGCTCTTAAGTCAGCCACTGCACCACTTCTTCGGATTTATGTACGTCATTTAATATTGTATGCTCAGTCGGACTATTATCTGTCCTTTCCTTAGCATCACCCTGTGTAGGCCTGTATCACCGGCCTTTTGTGCTCGCTTTTCAGCATAAATACTGATTTACATTCAACGATTCTCGCAGATGCAGATGTCAAATCAAAAATTTGTTTATAAAAAATAAATTTAAACGAAAAATGTCATTAACCAATACAAATGATTGGTTTTCTTGTTTATGTAACCTTATTATAGTTATTTATTCACGCATCGACGATATTACAGAAAAAAGATGAAACTCGACATCTGCAAAAAAAAGTAGACGACAACTTTTGGGTTTGTTTCTTGGGTTTCAATTGATTTTTTTAAGCAGATGATTATTTTTTCTCTTTTTGTCTTTGTACTTTTTCCTATGTTGTGTTTCAATTTTTTTGCGGACGTCGAATGCCGTTGAATTTAAATCAGCTATTACTTGCGTTAAGTTCATTCCGTTTATTTTTGTACGTTCCAGCTTTTTCACGAGTTGTGCTCTATTGTTCTCTGATGCTGAACACAAAAAAATGGTGTGTCGTGCGTCATCCAGTCGGTGCCCGCTACGATATCACTCTGTGGTTTCACTTCTATTGAACCATTATAGGTACCGATTGAAGCAGCCTTGATTTGATAGTGCCTTGGCAAGATAGTAGCCGACTTGTCCGTGTACCTTGCCGTCCAATTCACGTTGGGGATAAGACTGTTGTCCGTCATTCTGCAGCATCACGACACCTACGTGTCTTACATCTGTTCATTAGCAATTGACGTGCTTCTCTATTTATAGCCTGTTTTCCATGGTCCTTATCGTGATTCTCTTCAGTCTATTGAAGTTATTTGTGACTCCGGCTGATCAGTAGTAGATTGGTGTTTTTTTTTTTTGATACAATATGAGTCTCATGGCGCTTTACCTTTGAACTCCGACGTCTCCTCCCACCTTCTCTAAGACCGCTGTCCATATTTTCGCCGCGTATAGTATGTTAGAGTGTACCATGCTGTTCGGCACTTTTGCTTTCCATCCTTAGGTTTACCGATGTTCGGTTCAGCCTTGCAGTGCTGCCGCCGTCGACGCTACCTTCTCCATTTGTCTGTAGCAATACTGCGATGTTGACGACAGCCGCTATGGCGTTTACGTTCATAATCTTTTCCGAAATTCATATTGTTTTTTGAAAACCCTTCATTGCTTTCAATGTGCATCTCAAGTTTTCCTAGTACCAGCCTCTCTAAGAGTTTCCTCAAAGTCAATGTGAGGACGGCTTCTATAATGATTTTCGCCGTTACTAAGTATGTCTAGCTTCTGTCTCTTCCATTTTGTTAGGAAGACTTCTTTACGAGAAAAGCCTTAGAAGTTTCCAATAAAAGTTCTGGCGATATCCTGTAACGAAATCCGAAGATTTCGTTATCAGCCACGGAATCAGAGGTATGGTGCGGTCTAGTCGCTGGCTTGAGCTCTCGGTGTGTCGTGGGGGTTTCCAGACATGATCCCATGCTTGAATAACCGCATGAGAAGAGAGAATTAAAAGACAAAAGAAAGAAAAACGAAACATTGCTTGCCACATCCCTAGGAACTGAAGCAAATCATAAATAGGGTGCAGTCATTCGAGACGGCAGCACAATCACGCTTGATCTCCTATCAGTCTGCAGAGAAGGCTCCCCATCATCGGCCCGTCTACCGGAGCGCCTCTCTGGTGACGACGGTCACCGAAACCGATAAGATATAAAAGGGCGCCTTCACTACAGACCACTCGGCGACCTCACGGGGCGGAAACCAGCATCTCTTAGAAACGACTAACACATATGTCGTGCTGCTCCCTCCGACAGCTTGTCGAAGTAAGTAATACGACCAGAGACAAATTCGATCACACCACCAAGAATTACTCCTTCGTGGTATGAAAGAACATTATCTCACTATAAAAACAAATAACAGCAAAAAAACAGAAAAGAAAGCTTCCTCAATACGAAAGCAACCAGAGATAATAATAAATTTGTAAACATACACCGGAAAAATTAGCCACGGAAATATTACGGATGATTTTTGTAGAAAAAGAAAGAAAATGTAACTTTAATGCACTATTGCGAGTAAACACGCAAGAATCAATAACTGTAAGTAACAGAAAAACTTGTGAATAAAAACTGGAGATATAACGGAAAATACGATACAAGAAAGTAAATGACGGAGACTATAACAAACTATAGATCCAGATATGGTGTGTATGTGAGCACGCGATTGCGACAGCTGAAAACCAGAACGTTATATAATAAAAAAAAATATAATATTGAATATACTGATTAATAACACGAAAACGCATCTTCGCTTTTGGTATTTCCAACACCTCTTTCAATAGATATTTATCGAGCCTCCGTAATAGTAATCCTCTTCTTCTTACTTGCTCCTCGGTAGCGATTACATCTACAAAGATCCGGTATTCCCCAACCATTAAGCCCAGGTTTTCTATTATTTCAGGCAGGACTCCTCCTCTGCAATCCAATTTCATGGATCCCCATTCTGGTGACTTACAGTTGAAGTTCCCTATCTCTAGCAATTACCCGCTTTTCGTTCTGAGGTTTTCTTCCAGCTGGTCAATCTGCCTTAGAAATTCTTCAGGTCCGAGTTTAATGAATATAGCAGCTGTAAACACGTACCCCTTCTATGTCGACCCATACGAAGTAATCTTCCTTATTCTTACGTCTCCGTTTAGTGCCGCCCAGCTGCTGTGTCTGCTGGGTCCTCAATCATATTATGGTAATCAATTCTCTTTACTGGCCTCTAAACGAGAACGTCAACACATTATTCTGCGGCCGCTTGCCTCATGAGGTCCTATGCCTCAAGCCCCTAATCCCATCTACCCCTTCGTTTTTCCGGACTCTTCCGGAACGATTGTTACATTGCGCTACCGATAATGTGATTTGCATCCCCTTAGCTTTTGCAGTCCTTCGCCTGGTGGTTTTTCTTCCCACATAACCTGGCTCCTTGCAATTGTAGCAATAGTTATAGTAAAGGTGATAATGATAGTGATAATAATAATGATAGTGATAGTGACAGTGAAAGTAATGATGATGGTGATAGTGATGGTGGTAGTGAAAGTGATAGCGATAATGACGTTAATGGTGACGGTGATGGTAATAGTGATAGTGATAGTGATAGTGATAGTGATGGTGATGGTGATGGTGATGGTGATGGTGATGGTGATGGTGATGGTGATGGTGATGGTGATGGTGATGGTGATGGTGATGGTGATGGTGATGGTGATGGTGATGGTGATGGTGATGGTGATGGTGATGGTGATGGTGATGGTGATGGTGATGGTGATGGTGATGGTGATGGTGATGGTGATGGTGATGGTGATGGTGATGGTGATGGTGATGGTGATGGTGATGGTGATGGTGATGGTGATGGTGATGGTGATGGTGATGGTGATGGTGATGGTGATGGTGATGGTGATGGTGATGGTGATGGTGATGGTGATGGTGATGGTGATGGTGATGGTGATGGTGATGGTGATGGTGATGGTGATGGTGATGGTGATGGTGATGGTGATGGTGATGGTGATGGTGATGGTGATGGTGATGGTGATGGTGATGGTGATGGTGATGGTGATGGTGATGGTGATGGTGATGGTGATGGTGATGGTGATGGTGATGGTGATGGTGATGGTGATGGTGATGGTGATAGTGATGGTGATAGTAATGGTGGTAGTGAAAGTGATAGCGATAATGACGTTAATGGTGACGGTGATGGTGATGGTGATGGTGATGGTGATGGTGATGGTGATGGTGATGGTGATGGTGATGGTGATGGTGATGGTGATGGTGATGGTGATGGTGATGGTGATTTTGATGGTGATGGTGATGGTGATGGTGATGGTGATGGTGATGGTGATGGTGATGGTGATGGTGATGGTGATGGTGATGGTGATGGTGATGGTGATGGTGATGGTGATGGTGATGGTGATGGTGATGGTGATGGTGATGGTGATGGTGATGGTGATGGTGATGGTGATGGTGATGGTGATGGTGATGGTGATGGTGATGGTGATGGTGATGGTGATGGTGATGGTGATGGTGATGGTGATGGTGATGGTGATGGTGATGGTGATGGTGATGGTGATGGTGATGGTGATGGTGATGGTGATGGTGATGGTGATGGTGATGGTGATGGTGATGGTGATGGTGATGGTGATGGTGATGGTGATGGTGATGGTGATGGTGATGGTGATGGTGATGGTGATGGTGATGGTGATGGTGATGGTGATGGTGATGGTGATGGTGATGGTGATGGTGATGGTGATGGTGATGGTGATGGTGATGGTGATGGTGATGGTGATGGTGATGGTGATGGTGATGGTGATGGTGATGGTGATGGTGATGGTGATGGTGATGGTGATGGTGATGGTGATGGTGATGGTGATGGTGATGGTGATGGTGATGGTGATGGTGATGGTGATGGTGATGGTGATGGTGATGGTGATGGTGATGGTGATGGTGATGGTGATGGTGATGGTGATGGTGATGGTGATGGTGATGGTGATGGTGATGGTGACGCGGTAAAGGGTCGGGTATCAACCCTCTCAAAGCTACTATGTGTACTACCATGCTGTCGGGAAAAGTTATACATAAATTTTACTGAATAGTGTCAAATGTGTTGAAATTTGATTCCATTATGTTGTAAACAAACAAACTTCTTTTTATGATTAAGCCTTAAGGCATTGCCATAGATATTTTTCGTGCGACGCGATTTTTTTCTATTTTCAAATTTTACTGGAATTAAAACAAATTTGATTGTAAATATTCGAAGATGTCAAATTCAATTTGAATCTATAACATCTTTCAATAATTTTTTTGGTAAATAAATAATTTTTATTGATATTGATTTTAAATTTTGTCGAGCGAATATTAAAATTTCGCGCGCGGACTTTGAATAATTATTATTTGTCAATAAAAATTATTATTTTCCAAAAAAATTATTGAAAGATGTTATAGATTCAAATTGAATTTGAAATCTCCGAATATTTACAATCAAATTTGTTTCAATTCCAGTAAAATTTGAAAATAGACAAAAAATTGCGTCGCGCGAAAAATAGCTGTGACAAT
Source organism: Tipula vernalis (assembly GCA_958295665.1). Taxonomy (NCBI): domain Eukaryota; kingdom Metazoa; phylum Arthropoda; class Insecta; order Diptera; family Tipulidae; genus Tipula; species Tipula vernalis. Next base: position 266,437,906 of record OY282558.1, read on the forward strand.
GCCTTTAGGTGTATTTTTATATGATCCAACCAATATATCTATATGTATCTAACGTAGTTCCGATTGATTGTTAATACATCGTATCGTTACTAAGAAATAATAAAATATGATCTCATACAAAAATGCATCACCTATTATAACCACAGGTAAACCGCTGCCATTCAAAAATTGTTTTATGTTTGCATTTGTATGTATTAAAAATTCGAAATTTTTATTATCTTAGTCATTGTGAACATCTAATAAAGAGCATGTATAAATTTGACAAATATTTTTGAATTGTTGACAAATTAATCATGCTGCTTAAGTGAAATTTATTTTTAAGGTTATTTGAGGTGATCTAATATATGGTTAAAATTGACTGATGTCATGAACATTTTACCTTTCGGAGGGCTTGAAAAACTCAAATTAATATGAAATTTGAAATAAAACATTAGCTAAAGCTGGAATACTGTGATAAATATTTTCTCAACATCAAATATTCCCCTTTAAGATAAATAGAGTTTTTGTTCGATTTAAACTTTAACAGGTGAAATTATTTTTGCTGAATTATTACTAAGTAAAGCTATGCTCATAGTAATACAATATATATATATATATATATATATATATATATATATATATATATATATATATATATATATATATATATATATATATATATATATATATATATATATATATATATATATATATATATATATATATATATATATATATATATATATATATATATATATATATATATATATATATATATATATATATATATATATATATATATATATATATATATATATATATATATATATATATATATATATATATATATATGCTATGGTGACGGTGATATATATATATATATATATATATATATATATATATATATATATATATATATATAACTAAAATTCATGCAAATTGAAAATTAAACAAGTTATTATAAAATATGCTATGGTGACGGTGATATATATATATATATATATATATATATATATATATATATATATATATATATATATATATATAACTAAAATTCATGCAAATTGAAAATTGAAAATTAAACAAGTTATTATAAAATATATATATATATATATATATATATATATATATATATATATATATATATATATATATATATATATATATATATATATATATATATATATATATATATATATATATATATATATATATATATATCTATATATATATATATATATATATATATATATATATATATATATATATATATATATATATATATATATATATATTTCGTTTGCAAATAATTTTGAAAATATATATTTAAAATTTTATAAAAATTATTTTTATTACAAACAAAAAGAAAATAGAACTTAGAACTAAAAAAAAATCAATACAAGCGATGCAAACATTGTAATTAGGAGAATCTCAAAGTTTGAAGTGAATTGTTGAAAAACATTAATTCAAAAGAAATCGTATGTAATCGAAATTGTATGTTCACATACAATATATTTGTTTATTTAACATTCCGCTGTAATAAAAAATTTGGGCTAATTGAAAACGAAAATTCTCACCATTTACTAAAACAAAATTAAATAACTTTATTTATGACTTTTATTTTATTCAAAGCATTTATTAGCGGTAAGTTGAATTTTAAATTTCACCAAATCTAAATGTTAAGCTATATTTTGAATACTTAACAAACTCACGAAAATTGATATTTGTACCTTGAGAATTAAAACAAGTTACATATTTTTTAAACAAATTATTTCGGGATCATTGTCAAAAGCACAACGAAAATTATTTCCAAAATGAGTTCGTTTTTATATAAAAATTCCATTTAAAACAATCAAACATTTGTTACTAAAAACCGTTTTTTGATGAAAACGCACAGCCTGCAGTACCAATAAATTAAATCGATTATTTTTCAGAAGCGATTAATTCAGCCAATAATATAATAAAATTTATTTTAGAAAAGAAGTAGATTTCAAAATTGCTTTTTTGGACACTTTGTTAATTCAGTAACCAAATGGCAAACTTTCTTGTGGTTTGTATCATAAAGGCACCTGGTCAGGCAGATATATAAATTTTCATTCTTGGCTCGCCATCACTTATAAAATTAACACTATACAAATTTTAACTCAAAAATTATAATGCTTTCCGATAGGGTTGTAAAATTTTCATGGATGGAGATGGTCGTGTTTTAGTCTGTCTCCTTAAGTGAAATTTATTTTAAATTGGATAAAATGAAATAAATTAATTAAATTAGAGCTACGATGTGTTGTGTTGTTGTGAAAAGTAATAGTGTGGTGTTTTGATGTGATGTTTTGTATTGTGTTAAGTAGTGAAAAAGTGGTTTTGTTTTATTTTATCTACATACATACATACATACATAAGTATAGTGAGTGTTAATTGTGAAAAGTTGTGTAAAGTTGTTCTGTACTTATATAAAAAAAAGAAAATTTAAAATTATGTCAATAAAAGTGTTTAGTGCAATTTTTAAAATTTTCTTGTGGAAATTAAGTGTTTATTTTTTTTCAACGTATTGAGTGATGATTGAACAAGGTACAGGATTAATCTTGTTCAAAAATTGATTAACGGTACTTCTATCATTAGACAAGTAATCTCACGCCACTTGCGTTTCGTATGTGGTAGTTTGTTATATATTAAATTTATATATTGATTTTGTGTAGGATTGTATGACGATTCTGATTTGGTGTGTATGTATATACATATGTGTGTGTATAAATTTTGATTATTTTATTATTGAAGAATCCAGTTTGTATTTTGAATGTATTGCTTCTGCTATAATTACTGTTATCTGTAGAAACAAAACCAACAAAAATTTCTATGATGTTTTTACGGTATAAACCCTTATGATATAAAGAAGCATCCTTTGTATATATGTATACACCAATCTGATTTGTTGTTGTTTAAATAGTATAAGATTAAATGTTTTATATCGCGTTGTATGCAAATGCATACAAATATGAGGTCATATTTGAATGCATTCTTTTTACGGAAATTGAAATAGCATTGTTGGGAGTGAACATGTGTAGGGCGTTAGAGGTCTGTACTTTTGGATGTAAAATTGTTGAATATTTACAAAAAAAAAAAAAAAAAAATAAATAAAACATAAAATTTTGTTGTTGGTGGTTCTTGTGATTTGTATATTTGTTTGTTTGTTTATTTATCATTTTTGACAATTTTTTTTTTTTTAACTATTTTGATCTAAAATAATAAATTAATTAAATACATTATTATATCTCGCTAAGTAACTAAATATTAATTTTTGCTTTAATGAATAACTTTGTGTAATAATATATCTAATACAGGTACCAAGTTTATTCTACTTGGAGATTTTAATCTACCATCAATAGAGTGGAATACAAATAATCCCTTGAATATATTTGCATCGAACTGTGAAGAGCGCACTGCGGCATCCTTAATAGATACTCTTGAACTAACTCTGTTGGCACAATTCAACCATGTGAAAATGTTCAGAATCAAATTTTGGATCTAGTTCTTTAAAATATTGATGCGCATGATTTGAATATCAGAATATATGATTACTTGTTAACTAGAGTTGATAATTATCATCCTCCAATCATAGCCTCGGTTAGATATAATAAATATATATATATATATATATATATATATATATATATATATATATATAGTATATCTATTTTACGAAAGCGACCTTCCACTTCTTTCTCGCGAATTAATTTCCATAAACTAGACTATCAAAATCTGTCCGTTGAATTAGGAGGTATTGATTGGTCTGCATTATTTCAGAACTTGGTTCCAGATGATGCTGTTGCATTATTTTACAATACAATTTTCTCCTTGATCGGTCATTCTGACCATGTTACTAGTAAACAAGACCGCTACCCGAAATGGTACTTGTCGAGGATTGTGATCTCGACAATTTATTAAAAATCTGGAAATAAAAATAAAATTAATTTATTTTTATTAAAATTTTTATTTGCGATGCACATACTCACCATTAAAACAAGAACAATTATAATAAAGCAATACCAACACGCAAATTCGAGATCGAAATATTACCCACGGAACAACGTTTTCTTTAGTTCATGTGCTCGCTATAATATAAAATTTAGCGTAATCATCCCTTCCTTTTTTTGAGTAAATATTCTTGAGTTGGATGGACGTCAATGTTGGATCGCGTCCATATACATATATGTAATAAATTATAATTTCTAAATATAAGTGAAAATAGAACAAGGTAAATTATTATATTAGATGTTATTTATTTTAAATTATATTATACTTATATTATATTTATTGTAAAACAGTTTATTTATATATATATTTTTTATTTGTTCAATAAATTAGTCCCCTACAACGAAGATAAATTTTTTTATAATTATTCGGGGTTCAAGATGCGAGTAAGTGGATGCATGCTACAAAATAGTTGGACTGAAATTTGGAACACACAACTATATTGGTGACCCCGACGTGATCAGTGGAGAATTTTGAGAAATTAAGAGCACTAAAATCCACGCATCAAACCGAATAATAATAATAGAAGCAAAGGGACTTGGAGCTATTTTTCACAACCGATATAAGGTAACCAAAATTTTTTTTAATACAAGTAAAACGCGAATAAATAATTGCTCGCGAAAATACGAGAAAATTCGCGTTAAAATTCGAGTTTCACGCGCATGGTGACAAGGTCGTCACATTTTTCACCGGTTGTTGAATCAACGCATCTAACGGTTAATCAAAATACTGTAACAACACACCATTCCGTAGATGAATGGTTTTTGAAAATTTTCAACGGGTGATGTCAAGGTCAACATTTATCGCAGTTTGTTCAACGGGTATTGCCGTTTTTATGTGTGCGTGTAAAAAAATAGAAAATAATTAAATGCACATAGTGTTTAATCAAAATAATTTTTCAATTAAATATATTCATATATATAATTTTAAATATAACATATTTATTAGTTTTAAGTAACGTTTTAATAATTTTAAGTATAAGTTGTAAGATAACACGATCCAAGATTGTCTGTTCAATTGTTTGCACCGCGTTATGGTTTCGCATGTCGATTTTGAATGTATTGAGAGGCGTTCTTATATATTTGTGTGTTAAAGAGTGTTGTGTATTAAAAATTTTTTTTGGGTGCAAAGTTCAACGATGAGTAGCCCTACCAAAAGTATCCCCGGTCAAAGCGAAGGAAAACATACCAACAGTGATGATTCGATGAAGAACGATTCTTCAGTATCCGCGATAACAGTGAAATTGCCAACATTTTGGGCAACGTGTCCTTCGGCGTGGTTTATACAGGCCGAATCACAATTCAGTTTGCGGAATGTGGTTCAAGATCAAACTAAATTTGATCACGTGGTTGCATCACTTCCTCAAGAAGTCATTTTATCGGTACTAGATATAGTTCAGAATCCCCCGAGCGCGCATATGTACAGCACTTTAAAGAAAGAACTAATTGAGAGGCACTCATTAAGCGAAGAGCGACGGTTAGAATCACTCTTATCCAACTCACAAATGGGCGATCAAAAACCTTCCGAATTTTATAGATCAATGGAGCTTTTAGCGGGTCCATCAAAGTCTTTTTCTAGAGACTTGATATTAAGATTATGGATGCGACGTTTGCCCTCTAATATTAATATAGCTCTAGTTGCGACGGGAAAAACGTCTACTACCGAATTGACAACAATCGCGGATAAAATTTGGGAGACTTCAAACCCAATGAACATCGCGGGCATGACATGCCGAGAATCAACTCCACCGGTTGCTGGTAACAACGAGATCATCGGTCTATGTGCAGCTATAGCGGAAATGACAAATAGATTTAGAGCAATGGAGAAAGAAATAAACGAGGTCAGGGGTTTGGCCCGTTCTCGTAGTCGTTCCCTTTCACAGATGTCAAATCGAAACTATCGTGATCGCAGCCGAGGTCGTAGCAGTTCTAATGGAGGTAAACCATATTGTTGGTATCACTATAGATTTGGTGATAAAGCACGGCAATGTCGCGAACCGTGTCAATACAAAACGCAAGCCAGTTCTACCAGTTCAAAAAACGCTTAAAGGCTGCTGATACGGCGGTAATCAGTAGTTTACCCCATTCTCGCCGCCTTTTTCTATTTGATCCAATTAACAAACTAAAATTCCTCATAGACACTGGTGCAGATATATCAGTGGTTCCATACACACGATGTGATAATATTAAACAGGACATTACAAATTTACTTTCAGCCGCAAATGGTTCTAGCATAAAAACGTTCGGGACGAAAATGCTTACAATTGATCTTGGACTACGGCGCGAGTTTTCACACGTTTTTACAGTAGCAGATGTTTCTCGTCCTATCATTGGAGCCGATTTTTTGACAAAGTTTGGTTTGGTGGTAGACTTAGGAAAGAAACAACTTCGTGATAGTGAAACTTCGATATCAGTTAACGCGATATATGCTCGTGAAGACGTTCCCACCGTGAAAATTAATAGACTAGATGAGAACGAATTCAGTAAAATTCTGCGTGATTTTCCTACATTAACACAAAATCCAAGATATGATCTTCCAGTTATGCATAATGTAGTGCATTATATAGCGACAGAAGGAAGATTACCATTTTCGAGACCTCGACGACTCGTCCCAGTTCGTCACAAAGCCGCGAAACAAGCATTCGATGACATGGTCAGCCTTGGAATTTGCAGACCATCTTCATCTCAAGCATCCTCTCCGTTACACATGGTGGCCAAAAAGAGCGCGAACGACTGGAGGCCGTGCGGGGACTATCGGCAATTAAATGCAATTACAACGCCAGACCGATATCCCATACCGCATATCCAGAATTTTTCTAGCAACTTATTCGGTTGCAAAATTTATTCGAAGATTGACCTTGTGCGTGCATATCACCACATACCGGTAGCGGAAGAGGATGTTCATAAAACTGCGATCACGACTCCATTCGGTCTATATGAATTTGTACGAATGCCGTTCGGGTTGAGAAACGCAGGCCAATCGTTTCAGCGGTTCATGAACCAAGTGTGTCGTGGGTTAGATTCGGTGTTCATTTACATTGATGATTTATTAATATTCAGCCGAAGTCCAGAAGAACACTGCGAACATTTAAAAATTATTTTTCAGCGACTTACAGAATTCGGAATCACGATAAATATGCAAAAATGTCAATTCGGCGTTTCGAAACTAGATTTTCTAAGCCATGAAGTGTCAGAGGACGGTATAGTTCCATCGAAAGAAAAAGTCGAAATAATCGAGCACTTTCCGACTCCGAATAGCATTCGTCAAGCCCAACGGTTTTTAGGGATGGTAAACTATTACCATAGGTTTGTTCCGCAACTAGCAAATTATTTAGCCCTTATTGACGAACATTTAGCTAAACTACCAAAAAAGGGTAAATCTAAAGAATTTTCATGGCCAGAAAATTGTCAACGGGGGTTTGAAGAAACTAAGAAAGCTTTAGCGAACGCAAGCATGCTCGTGCATCCAGCCGAAAACGCCGAACTTAGTATTACGGCGGATGCGTCGAACACTTCCGTCGGAGCTGTTCTGCAACAACGAAGAGTCAATAACAGTTGGGAACCTCTTGGTTTTTTTTCAAGGAAGTTGACAAGTGCTGAACAAAAATATGCAGCTTTTGACCGCGAACTCCTTGCTATATTCCTTTCAATAAAACATTTTAGATATTTTGTGGAGGGTAGAACTTTTACAGTTTACACAGACCACAAACCACTAATAAATGCTATTCTCTCCAAAACAGAACGGAGTCCTAGACAGTCTCGTCAGCTAGACTATATTGCACAGTTTAGCACAGATATTAAGTATATAAAAGGTGTAGATAACGTTGTTGCTGATACTTTGTCTAGGGTGTTAGACAATAACGAAGAAGCAGCGATTGATCACAACAGTTTCTCACTTGAAAAGTTGTCAAAACTACAACTCGACGACGAGGAACTCAATAATTTACGGGAGAAAACAAATACGAGTTTCAGACTATTATTGGTCAACATACCCGACACAGACGTTAAAGTATGGTGTGAAATTGGTACAGGTACAAGTCGACCATATATACCGAACGAACTTCGTCGAATTGTATTCCACTCATTACATGAACTATCTCATCCTGGTGTAAAATGCACTCGAAAATTAGTCTCATCCAAATATTTCTGGCCAGGCATGAATAAAGATGTAAATCTTTGGTCGAGAGAATGCCTAAAATGCCAGCGAGCGAAGGTACACCGTCATACTAAATCGGAATACGGAAAATTCGAAATACCAGATCACAGGTTTGAACATATCCATATGGATATTGTTGGTCCGATGCCTCCGTCAGAAGGTTATTCATACCTATTGACTTTGGTGGACAGATATACCAGATGGCCCGAGGCGTATCCAATGAGGGACATGTCAACGGCAACAGTTGCAAAGATTTTTGTTTCCGAATATATATCTCGATTTGGTTGTCCAAAACGCATTACAACTGATCGTGGAACTCAGTTCGAATCACGACTTTTCCAGGAACTGACAAAATTACTCGGAATTAATAGAATTCGCACAACATCGTACCACCCGCAATCAAATGGTTTAGTCGAGCGGTTTCATCGAACGTTGAAAGCTTCCATTTACTCCAAAGACAATGTACAATGGACTAAGGAACTGCCTATAATTCTACTGGGAATGCGAGTGGCAATAAAGGAAGAAATGAAGTGTTGTCCAGCTGATATGGTATATGGGCAATCGTTATGCGTTCCAGGGGAACTTTTCACAGGTTCATCCGATATGGTGATTTCGCAATCTGACTTTGTCGAAAAACTCCGCGAGTATTTTAAGAAGGTTCGACCGTCCGAATGTAGAAACAGTGGTCGTCCTACTGTATATATTCCTACAGCGCTCGAAAGCTGTGATTTTGTATTTGTAAGGGTTGACAAGATAAGAACTGGATTGTCACCGCCGTATGAGGGCCCTTACAAAGTCATTCGAAAATTACGGAAACAGTTCATCGTAGATGTAAATGGAACCAATCAAAACATTTCCATCGATCGGTTAAAGCCAGCATATCTGCAAACTGACGCGACTTGCACGAATGAATCACGGAATAACAAAAAGTCTGTTCGATTCGATTTGTCACATAACCTGAAGTATTAATTTTATACCGTCCTAAAAATTTTCTATCATGGAATCATCATAACGCGTATGATGAACTTAATGAAACTTAAACAAAACGATGTTGATTTATGGGAAATGAAATGGCAACAAATTAATCACGCTAAATCATTTCATATTTTTCATGTTTAACATGAAACATTTCACCACCGATAAATCAATTATCGTACGCTGTCGCTGAAGGGGGAGTAATGTCGAGGATTGTGATCTCGACAATTTATTAAAAATCTGAAAATAAAAATAAAATTAATTTATTTTTATTAAAATTTTTATTTGCGATGCACATACTCACCATTAAAACAAGAACAATTATAATAAAGCAATACCAACACGCAAATTCGAGATCGAAATATTACCCACGGAACAACGTTTTCTTTAGTTCATGTGCTCGCTATAATATAAAATTTAGCGTAATCATCCCTTCCTTTTTTTGAGTAAATATTCTTGAGTTGGATGGACGTCAATGTTGGATCGCGTCCATATACATATATGTAATAAATTATAATTTCTAAATATAAGTGAAAATAGAACAAGGTAAATTATTATATTAGATGTTATTTATTTTAAATTATATTATACTTATATTATATTTATTGTAAAACAGTTTATTTATATATATATTTTTTATTTGTTCAATAAATTAGTCCCCTACAACGAAGATAAATTTTTTTATAATTATTCGGGGTTCAAGATGCGAGTAAGTGGATGCATGCTACAAAATAGTTGGACTGAAATTTGGAACACACAACTATATACTCAAGCAATCTAGTGCGCTTGATAAAAACCAAAGATAAATATTGAAAATGCTTTCAATCTTATAATAATCGATTTGATTATTTGATATTTTCAAAGTACAGGACTAAAGTGAAAAGGCAAATGGTGAGGTTGTGGATGAACAAGGGCTTTATATAGCAAATATTTACTGTTTAAGATTTTTGATGATAGGTATAAAAACTAACAAATTTCATCAATAATGAGCGGAGAGACATCTATAAGAACTAGTTGGAGTGAACTTATGGTTCAAAATTTTATTTCAGATGGGGTATGCTGGAGGAAGAAGAATTTAATATAATTGATCCTTAATGTTTTTAATGCCTTAAGGCTTAGAATTGAATTATGATTAATAAATGGTAATGTTATTTTTAGGGATAGGAAATATTTATTGCTGTAATATTTCTCTTAATTGTTGAAAGCTAATACTTAAATATTTGAAATTATAGAGCGGTTGGAAGCACCAGTTCACTAAGTGAGAGTAGAAATAAATAACCAATATGTTTTTTGGTTTCAGAAGAACATCGAAATATATTTTATCATCAATTTTGTTAATCGGAAGTTTGGTGTATTATATAAATATAAATTCTAGTTTAAGATATTATTTCAGATCGATCAGGTTCCAACGTATTATCATTAATATTTTAATTGTGTTGTCATTGTGCTGTCATAAAATACTAACTATCGGCTTTATTAGGTGTCTGTAACCGGGCTGAGTCTGTCCTCACTAACTTTCCTTTCTCATCCCTCGATTTTATATGTAAAAAGATATACGATGACTGCCTGGCCAGGGGCAGATATCACACTATTAGACTTGTGTGGTTATCGATGTGGCGCCTTTCTTTACGGGGTGAATATTGCTATGTTTGGCTTCATGAAAAGCTGAGTATGATCTGTTCCAGAATTATAATTTCAAAATTGTGGGATATGCAGCCATAAGTCTAAATGGAAATATTTTTTCCAAAATTAAAGGCAAGGACTTTAAAAAAATAATCAAATGTGGTTTACCAAGTCCGTTGTAGTTGCAACGCTACGTATACTGGAGAGGCAAAAGAATTTTTAGAAACAAGATTTTATAAACACAGATATGACACACAGATATGAAAAATTCAAATCATTTGACCAATTTAGATAACGTCAAAATTCTCCATAAACAAACCAGTTTTAGAAAAAGATCGATTTCGGAAATGTTACATATTAAATCAAGTACAAATTCGATAAATATTATGGAAGATTATGCTCATATTGGCAACTCGTTTGAATTATTTATATAAGTTTTTTGTCTCATACTCATTTTATTTTTATTCAATTGTACAACGTTTCTACATGAAATGGCTTTAGCCAGGATTTTTTTTTTTTTATTGAAAAATTGCTAGGCTGTGCTTTTCCATGATAAATCGGTTTTTAGTAACAAATGTTTGATTGTTTTATGTGAAATTTTTATAGCTTTTGACAATGATCCCGAATTGGGATTGAAAGCTCAAGCTTAAATATGTAAAAATAAAGAGCCCTATACCAATAAAATAATTTGTTTAAATATCAATAATTGGCTCAATATAAAAATCACGTTTTTAACAAATTGTTTATGCAATCACCAAGAAAGCAAATAGTTTCAATATGATTTTTCAGTTCAAAAATAGTACTTTGCAGGTCCATCATGTAAAATCTTTTACTAAATAAATTTAATTTAATTGTATTTTAAATAATAAATTGCGTACAGAATTTTATACACAAAAACAATATTTTTGATTAGCAATTTGGTTCAGAAAAATAAATACTTTATACTTCCAATTGCTTTGAAATTCTATGAAAATACCAAACTTTTCATAGTTTTCATAGCTCATAAAACACATAAAACATATGGAAAATCACTTTTTTTCCAAAAACCATTTTTTCAATGAAAACCTTACACATTTTTAATTAAGGTTTCTGAGATATTTTCATAAATGTTGGAATTTCAACATATATGAATGTCGTTTAAGTAAATCGTTTCCATTTTTTTGTAATAATTGATTTATTTAAACCAAAATTTAAAAAAAAATCATAACAACATTCTGGTCAAATGGAAATAAAAGCTTACTACAAATCGTGTGGTGATTAAGTCCTTATACAGGGGTGACTGAGACGAAGTGTTACCAAAACAAAACGCCACAGAATTTTTATTTTTTGATGAATTTTATTGAATCAAAGTAAAAAATGTTCACAAATATTTAAATTTTTGAATTGCATTAGCAGTTTTCGATTTGGCTACCCTTAGCCGCGGTTATGGCCTTTAAACGGCCAACAAAGATATTGCATGCAGCACGAAAGTGGCTCTGCGGTATTTTGGCCCATTCCCAGCGAAGCGCTTGCTTGAGATGATCGACACTTTGGTATTTTTTGGTCCCAACCTTGCTCTTCAAAATACCCCAAACAGAGAAATCTAGCGGATTTGCATCCGGTGAATTTGGTGGCCATTGGGCAGTGGAAATGAACCGCGGAACGTTGTTTCTCAGCTAATCTTGATTTTGATACGCGCTTTATGACTCGGCGCCGAGTCCTGTTGAAATGTCCAGGCTCTGCGACCGAAATGTTTTTGTGCCCGAGGCTTCAACGCTCCCTCCAACACATGATCCCGATAAATTTGAGCATTTATCTTGATGCCACGGTCCAAAAAAACGAGATCACCATCGGCGGCGCTTGGTTTCGAGTGGCAATCCGTTGGTCCAAATTTTCAGTAGAACGGCCGGGCAAGTAAATCCGGTCGTTTTGCTTGTTCACATATTGCTTAATAACGAACGGTGACTCATCGGAGAAAACCAAATTTGGCAAATCGCCACTTTTAGGTTTATATTTAATTAAAATAAAATTGTACAAATTTTCTTTTTCCTTGTATGGCTATGTGAAAAATGCAGTATAAAATTATAAAAACGAAATAAATGACGTAAGATCTTACTTACTATTTACCAAAGATTTTAAAATACAATATACTAGGAATAAACTCCTCATAAAGGAATAAACTACGCACAATCACTTTTAAACAACATTAAAAACTAAATGGTTTATTTCAAAGCTTACCTAAATATACCTAAGTATATTTAGGTAAGCTTTGGTTTGTTTACATGAAAGAAAAAAAGTTTGTTTCTCCTCTTTAGTTTAACGTCTTTGCTATTCATCGACATTTTTCTATTATAAAGGGCTGAAACCCCACCACATGATCAAAAATTCGGTCTGTATTACGTGCGTTCGTGAGATTATATCAAGTCAACTCAAACTAACTCCCGAATCAATCAATCCCTTACTGAAGCCCTTACTCAATCTAGACTCAATCTCCAACTGAACTCCTTAATCCCTTTACAGTCTAACCTCAATATCCAACTCAATCTTACCCCCTCCCTTGAACCCCAAACTTGCTCCTAAACTTAACCCTAATTATATTTTCCTCGTTCAGTATCCTAGCTCCAACTTCCCCCCAGCTCCAACTTTGTAATGACGCCCACGGTTGTTGTGGTTCCTATCCCTGCTTTTTAAATAAATTTCGCTTTATTTATAGTTCTGGGAAATTTTATTGACCTAATAGAGGAAAAATTAGCTATAAAATGATTTGCAGACGATAAAGCTTAATGCTTGCAAAAACAAATATTAAGTAGATCAATCTTTCAAAATATATTTTCATCTGATTATTTGAATATGTAGCGCAAGAAGTTGAAAAGTAAAAAACTGTAGTTTTTAGTAACGACAACGACTTAAGTAACATTATTCATAAATTGTATATTTTGTGGAAAAAGAAAGAATAGTTAAATAAAATATACCTTAATTTAATTTTAAAATGACTTGAAATGTAGGTTTAATATGGTAAATTTAACCATTTAACAGGTAAAATATTTTTACGGAAGCACTCATTCCGTTCAATATAAGGACGCTTCGTCCTATATATATATATATATATATATATATATATATATATATATATATACTCGTATATATATATATATATATATATATATATATATATATATATATATATATATATATATATATATATATATATATATATATATATATATATATATATATATATATATATATATATATATATATATATATATATATATATATATATATATATATATATATATATATATATATATATATATATATATATATATATATATATATATATATATATATATATATATATATATATATATATATATATATATATATATATATATATATATATATATATATATATATATATATATATATATATATATATATATATATATATATATATATATATATATATATATATATATATATATATATATATATATATATATATATATATATATATATATATATATATATATATATATATATATATATATATATATATATATATATATATATATATATATATATATATATATATATATATATATATATATGTATATATATATACATATATATATATATAGGGTGGGCGATCTAACTTTTTTTTTTTGAACTAGCGGTTATTTTGAGTATGGTAAGGGTTATGTCACTTTTGATTTGACAGAAAGTTAGTTTTATCCTCCTGCTGAACGAAAATGGTTGTGTATTCGCTTGAACAACACTGGGAAAGATTGAAACATTACTTCGAAAATCTTGGCAAAAAAATCATTTTTTCGGATGAGGCGCATTTCCATCTTGGCGGCTATGTAAACAAGCAGAATTGTCACATTTTGGGCACAAATAACCCGCACGTGATCGTAGAGAAGCCAATGCATCCTCAACGGGTGACTGTTTGGTGCGGATTTTGGTCCGGTGGCATCATTGGGCCATTTTTTTGGAAATGAGCAAGGAGCCGCCGTTACTGTCAATGGTAAGCGCTACCGCGCAATGATAAACGATTTTTTGTTCCCGGCACTTGAAGAGGAGGACATAGGCAACATTTGGTTTCAACAAGACGGCGCTCCATGCCACACAGCACACGTTTCAATTGATCTTTTGCGCACTGTTTTCGAAGATCGAATTATCAGCCGAAATGCTAATGTGATTTGGCCGCCTCGGAGCTGTGATTTGACGCCGTTGGACTATTATCTTTGGGGTGCCGTCAAAGATAAGTGTTACGCCGATAAACCAGCAACGATTGACGCTCTCAAGAACAATATTCGCATTGCCATTGAAGACATAATGCCGCATACCATCGAAAATGTGCTCTAAAATTGGACTGACCGTATGGGGTACGTTAAGGCTAGCCGAGGCAGTCATATGAATGAAATGTTATTCCATAATTAATCGGAAGGATTGTTCTTTACAATAAAAAAATAAATTTGAAAAAATATTGAGAATTTTTGTTTTATTGCATTTAAAAAAAAAAAAAATTTATTTGGCCCACCCTGTATATACACCTAATTGTTTAGAAAAATTTATGTACAAATATAATCATTAAAAAGATGGTATTGTTGTAAAGAAGAAAATTAGTTAGTGTCTTTTAAAAAATAAGAATAATTTTGTTACACGGTTAAAAACAATATTAGTTTTTTAATTTGTTAAAAACATTTATTTTATTTTATAATTATGAATTATAATTTTTCACATTCATTTACGAAAAAATAAATAATTTAAAAAAATAATTTAAGAAGAATTTCCTTTTATAGTAATAATTATTTTATTTTAAAAAATTTATGGAAAACCTGGTTTCGGAAAATTCTTCCTTCATCAGTTCCTTCAACTGACTTTTCCGAAACGAGGTTTTCCATAAATTGTTTAAAATAAAATAATTAACACTATAAGAGAAAGTTCTTGTTAAATTATTTTTTAAATTGTTCATTTTTTTCGTATGTGAATGTGAAAAATTATAATTTATAATTAAAAATAAAATAAATGTTTTTAACAAATTAAAAAACTAATATTGTTTTTAACTGTGCGTTTTTGCCATCTTTTTAACATAAATAATTTTGGGTTTATTTTCCCTTGAAAATGATGTACAACATTGAAAATTTGGGAAAATAAAAACTTTAAATATTTAAAGACGTAAAATTGGTCTATAATTCAGCCGTGAAAAATTAATTAAAAATACAAGAAAACCAACGAATAATATTACTAATAAAGTTTATTAAAATGTTTGATATGATGTCATTGTGAATGTTTACAATTTTTACTCTTCTATTATTTGGTTATTTTATTATTATTAATTTATGATTTATTTATCAACTTACAAAAAATTTCACCAATATTAATTATTCCTGAAATAAAAATTGTTTTTATATTTAAAAATTAATGCTCCAACGTACACATCAAATTTCATCATAATCGGTTGATAAATAGATAAGATCCTTTATACTTTTCCATATTCCAGAACTTCATTGAAAAATCATTTTAGAATCCCATTTTTTATGTGCAAGCCGAATTTCATCATAATTGATTAAAAAATAGGCAAGTTCCATAGAATGGAAGTGTAGAATCCCATTTCCAATTCCCTTGACCATATTCCAGAACTTTATCCAAAAATCATTTTAGAATCCCGTTTCCAAAGCACATGTCAAATTTCATCATAATCGGTTGATAAATATGCAAGTTCCATCATACTTGGCCATATTCCAGAACTTCATCCAAAAAACATGTTAGAAACCCTTTTCCAACGCACATGTCAAATTTCATAATAATTAGTTGAGAGAAAATGGAGATGTGGTCATAAAAAACTGGAGGTGTGGCCAACACACGACTTTTTTTACGAACAGAGAATTTTGCGATTTTTTTTTTTCAATTTTTAAATTTTTAAATTTGTTTTTTAAATTTTTTATTTTTATTTTTTTTATTTTTTGGAAACATTTTGTATTTAGTAGTTTTTTGTAAACCTTATACTTTTTAAGATATTTGCAAAATAAATTTTCTGGAACAAGGGAGTGGCCACTTTCCAGTTATAATTGATTAAGAAATAGGCAACTTCAATGATACTTGGCCATATCCCAGAATTTCATCCAAAACTCATTTTAGAATCCCATTTCTATCGCGAAAGTCAAATTTCACTGAAATCAGTTACGAAAATATAAAGGGCTGAAACCTCATAAGGTGATCAGAACTTCGGTCTTCATTAATTCTATTCAAAAATCATTTAAAAATCCAATTTCGAACCCACATATCAAATTTCATCATATTCGGTTGTGAAATAGGCCAGTTCCATCATACTTGGCCATATTCCAGAACTGTATCCAAAAATCATTTTAAAATCCCATTTACAATGCACAAACCAAATTTCATCATAATTGGTTGAGAAATAGGCAAATTCTATCATACTTGGCCTTATTTCAGAACTTTATCCAAAAATAATTTTAAAATCCCATTTCCAATGCACAAGATGAATTTAATTTCATCATTATTGGTTGAGAAATAGGCAAGTTCCATCGTATTTGGCCATATTCCAAAAATTCTTCCAAAAATTATTTTAGAATCACATTTAAAATGCACAAGCCGAATTTCCAAAAATCATTTCAGAATCCCATTTCCAATGCACAATTGGTTGAGAAATAGGCAAGTTCCCTCATACTTGGCCATAAATCATACACATATGTTGTACATACATACAAATACTCACTTATACAGATTGCTCAACTGCTCACTAAACGGTAATCCAACCCCAACTCAACCCCAATTCAACCCGCAAACGACCCCCAACTCAACCCTCTACCGAAACGCAAACTCTCTTTCAATTCAATCCTCAAACCAGAATATATAAAAATTAGCCAACTGCTCACTATATCTCAATCCAACCCCAACTTAAGTCCAACTCAACTTCAACTCAACCCGCAAATTGACCTCTGACTTAACCTTCAACTCAACTCCAAACTCAAAGCCAACTCAATATTCAAACCAGCATATATAAAAATTTGATAAATATTTCTATAACCAGGTATTTTTGGTAAATTCGTATGGCAGGAACCCGACCCTCTTGATGCACAGGTTCCTAAAGCTTTTCAAATCTCGGCCTTGACCATATAAACAGATTGGCAAAAAAAATTCTAAATTTAACATGCCGTTCTCGAGATATCATGGGTACAGACCAACAGACATCCAGACAGACGGACGGACAATTTTTTTTTGTTTGTTTTTTTAGACTCAGGGACTTTAAAAACATTGAGAAAAGTGGTTTTGGACCAACCAAATTTTTGATCATTTTTGACAGGATTTCAATACTTTGGTGTTTTTAGACCGAAGTAATAGATAAGTTCCATCCTAGTTGGCCATTCATTTAATTTGTTAAAGGTTTAATTTTAAATGTAAAATTCAATTTGAGGTTTGAGATATTAACAGAGACCTTTCATAAGTCTTAAACAATATTTGTGTAAGGTTTGGTGCAAATCGGTCAAGTTGTGTGGATTTGTTTTAATATTATCATACACATAAATAAATACCCAACTCAATATTCAAACCAGCATATATAAATGATTGGTAAATATATCTATAATCAGGTAGTTTGGGTCAATTCGTATGGCAGGTACCCGGCCCTCTTGACTCACACATTCCAAAAGCTTTTCAAATCTCGGCCTTGACCATAGAAACATATTCGTAAAAAACAATTCTTGAGATACCATGGGTACAGACCAACAGACATCCAGACAGACGGACGGACATTTGTTTTTTGCTATTTTAGACTCAGGGACTTTCAAAACGTCGAGAAAAATGGTTTTGAACCAACCAAATTTTTGATCATTTTGACAGGATTTCAATACTTTGGTCTTTTCAGGCCGAAGTAAAATTAATCGAGTTCCAATAAAGAATTGGTTGTTTATTTCATTTGACCCAATAGCGTCAAATGTAATAGACAGTGGGAGAGGGTAATAGTCTGGTGGCCTGCACTGGACAAAACTGTCAACCAAAAGCTGTTGACAAAAGTTCAGAGAACAATCTCACTGGAGACTGCTGTTTTTGACCTTGTAAGGAGCCCCGCATCGTACATTGGCTTCATATCGCAGTAGTCAGACCCGTAATCTTGTATGGGGTAATAGTCTGGTGGCCTGCACTGGACAAGACTGTCAACCAAAAGCTGTTGACAAAAGTTCAGAGAACAGCCTCACTGGAGACTGCTATTTTTGACTCCTCTAGATATGTTGGGGAAACAGTTGTCAGCTTGTACTGCCATACGACTGAAATCCATCTTAATGTGGATCTGCAACAATACAGGACACTCATCTATTTTGTGCAACAAACAAATCCCCAAGACCACCAACTATACTGTCCCGTCACTATCTTTTGATACAAACTTCCGGACTAGGATCCTTTCCAGGGAGGACTGGATGAAGGGTACAGTTTTGGAACGAGGAGTTATAAACTTCTTCACCGGACGGGAAAGTCGGGGCTGGAGTGTTCTGAGAGGAACTTCGGAACCCTCCCCCCCCCCCACCCCTCAAGGACCTGACGGACCTCTGTAGGATGGCCGTCAGGAGTATCCAGAGCTTTGTTAACAGCTCAAACCTAACCTAACTTAACCTACACCTACCTAAATTTTATTATTAAGAATAACTTTTCTAAAAACGCGTCATTATTTTATGTACTTTTAGTGCGGACCTGGCAAAAATAACTGTAAAGAAATGGTAAGGGCCACAACAACATTTTTTTTTTTTTTTTTTTGGATAATTATATAATTAATTTTAATTTAAAAGTGCACAATTTTAATTTCGTATAAACTAGAATAAAACATACAGATGAAAATAAATTCCCGGTAATTTCTTGCCTTTAATGTTATGGCATTTTTTTGATTAAACACTTCATTATTCACAAATGTTTTTTTTTTTTTAATAGTTTTAAACAAATAATAATTAATTATATTTTTTTGTTAATTATTTTATTTTATTTGATAATTTTTAATTTTCAGGAAACACACACAACTCCTTTTTAACAACAATAAAAACTAAATGGTTTGTTTACATAAAAGAAAGTGCAACCATATATTATTCGTAAGGACCACTGGAAACAGTAGATTTTGTATGGAAAAAAACGTTGTTTGTACTCTATATACTGAAGTTAAGGCACATACACAGGAACATATTTGTCGGGCCGGCGGTCGGTCCAACCAAATCAGGTGTTGCATCCAAACGACTCGACAAACCAACTGATATTCATTTTCACTTTTGTTTTTGTTGATTACAAACGATAAAATTTTGACATTTGTGGTTTTTGTGTCTTAACAAAAAAATGCGCTCGTGGCGTGTTTAAATATCAGTGGTAAAAAACGCCAAATATGGTCAAAAAATGGTTATTACACCGTAAGAAATTAAGTTATGTTCTGCTATTAAAACAGTTAGATAGTGATGACTTCCGAAATTACTTACAGATGGACCATAAAAGAAAGTCGCATATTTAATTACCACTTATCTAGAGCAAGAAGAGTAGTTGAAAATGTTTTTGGTATACTATCGGTACGTTTTCGTTTTTTCCAGAAGCCTTTATAAATTAATTTAGAAAACATTGTTTGGGTCGTGCTAGCAACCTGCGTTCTATTGTACATACTTTTTTAAGGAAAAAATCGAAAAACTATACGACTATATCCAATATTTGTGTAGACACTGAAGACATAATAAATGATACGTTCCAAGATGGTGACTGGCGAGAGCAGAATAATATGTTGCAGTTAAATCAAAATACCCCCAAAAAGATTAACGGATGATGGTAAAAATGTGCGGAATATATTCCTCAATTATTTTAATAATAAAGGTAGCGTACCATTTCAAGAAAAATTGATAAATGTGCCAGAGGTGGGGACCAGAATTAATTAGCGAAAGAATTGATAGATTTTTATGATGATTTGTAACTTGTTTTTTTTTAAAAAAAATGTATTTAATATTAAATATTAAATTATTATTAAATCAAAATTAATATTTAATATTAAATATTCATAAAATTTGTTTATTAATTTATTAATTATTTTATTTATTAAAAATACGCTATGCACAAATCACACACTTTGATTAATTTTGACACTTTGACATACCCAATCATCTAACAAGGCTACACAGAACCTGATTTGGTCAGGCGGTCGGGTAATGGTTGGATGGATTTTACCTTCTGACATACCCGACAGAAATTTTGTCATATGGCAAAACTAAACACGACCTAATTTTACAGCTGATCTGGCTGACCAAATCAACCCGACCGCCTGACCAAATCAGATCGTGTTTAGGCTCCTTTACATATTGGATCCAAACATATCCGACCGATATGTGAAGTGAAAATTGACTGAATAAACCTGTCAGTCGAAAGTTACATATGTTTTCCATTTTGTGACCGAAAACTAATACGTCTAGTAAAAGATCCACTCCATCTCTGACCACTCATTTCTTTTTTAAACTCATTCTGTGTTTTGTATTTCAATTGATGAATTTATTCTTCTAACATCTAACCTATAGTATATAAATAAACTTGTGAATTATCATTTCAGTCAGTCCGAAGTTATATTACACCGAAAATTAAAACTGACTCAACCAACCTAATATTTATTGAAGTTACATGTTGAACGAAAATGATTATCGACTAAAATTTAACGAAAAGTCTAATATGAAAACTGCAACCCAACCGAAATTGTGACAGAAATGGTGACCGAGTCAGTCAGTTAATATTAGGTTGGTTGAGTCAGTTTTAATTTTTGGTGTAATATGTAGCTTCGGGCTGACTGAAATGACATTTCACAAGCTTATTTCAAGTAAGAAGTTAAAAGAATAAATCACCAATTGAAGTACAAAGCACAGAATGAGTTTAAAAAAAACCGACGAGTTTGTGTCTGAGACACGATCTATTAACATAGGACTACGTACAATTGAGAAGACTTTATTTGCACAGTTTAAGAGAAACCAAAACTTAGAAATTACATATTTATACGTTGAAACGTGTTGTTATCTTCGACCTTTAACAATTAGATCCAGTTATACATCTCTAGAATTGACCGACCAGACTCTTCATTCAGTGCTTGGCATCACTGTGTACCATTCAAAAATAGAAAATAATAAAACACAAATAATACAATATCAGAATTAACGTTGCTTATCTTTTGTTACCGAATCCCACTTCCTCGTCACATATCATTTCACTTTATATATCTCCCAGCGCCCTTCTCCTAAACTTGCTCCACCCTAATGGCGTGATATTATTTTAAAGGCGTCCCATAATAATTTCCTATTAAGGTTAATAATATCTTCAACGCTATTTTAATAAAGAAATATTCAAAAATAATGTATCGATCAATATATCGTTGAAATTTCAATAATTAAAATGTCACAACATGTTAATAAAACGTCAGAGAAATGTCAACGTCACAGAAATGGGAATGTCTTCCTTTTAAATATTGGCAATTCAAATGACGTATTAAATCAAATTAGTTTCCGGCCACTTGGAAACTTTGAAGTCCCATAACTCGCAAAACTAAACATTTTTAGGCCTGATCTTTGCGAGTATACATTTTTCTAGGATTGCATAGGTTAAACAGCATATACATACATTCAAAAAATGTACGGAATAGTTTACATAATGAGAATAACAATTTTTTGAACTTTTTTATTTTAATTTTATAGCTTTAAATCAATATGGCGTGCGGCATGTTTGATCAAGTTCATCATTATTTTTACTTATGTTATTAATAATTAGTTGTTTTAATTTTTTTTCAATCCACCAATTTTTATTTAACTTGGTTTGATTTTTACAGTTTTTAAAACATTACATTTATATTTAACAAGAGGCAATGAGCTTTAAGCAAATAAATTTCGTAAATACGTCAATTTCGTGACGCGCATCATCACATTGAAATTTTCGTTTACCCCACATACATAATGAAAACAATGACGTAGTCCTACGTCAAAAAAGAAATTTGTGGTCAGATGAAGAAGAGGAAGTTTGGCTAGATGTGTTGGCTTTGTTTTTGTTTACTTTAATTTGGTTTTTATACGATTTGACATTTAAACATCACCTCGGTCACAAAATGGGAAACACAAGGGGGACTGAAAGGTTCGTTCAGTCAATTTTCAGTTCACAACTTGGTCGGTCATGTTTCGGTTCAACATATACCTTCAGTAATTAACTGACTGACTCGCTCATCATTTCAGTCACAATTTCGGTTGATTGCAGTTTACATGTTAGACTTTTCGTTAAGTTTCAGTCGGTCATTATTTCAGTTCAACATGTAGCTTCAATAATAGTCTTTAACTCTATGTTTGTTCGGCACAAATGTTTCCTTAACATGATTTCTATTCAATTTTTTAGTTACTTCTGGCGCACCTTTCATGTCAGCACTATAGGTCGGCATGAAGCAATGCAATGTGCAGTTGGGAATGCCTCGAGCCCCAGAACAGATTGCAGAGATAGAAAAAAACAAACAAACAATTGTGAATGCCCTCCGACAGACACAAACTAGCTAATCGCGAATTCCAGATTACCTAGTTATTTGTTTCAGTCTGTCACAATTCGAGTATACTGCTTTCCAGAATACCGTGCTTAATAATTCGATTATTGTAATCTAGTTATACAAACTCGATAAACATGAATTACAAGAGAAAGTGAAAGAAACTGTAAGTGAAATAGAATTATGTTGTTTTGATGTGTTTTGAAAATTAAATTGAAATCGATATCTGAAATTATCGCAATAATGTTTGTGTCTGTCAATAGTATAAGGGAATATTTTTCAGGTTTTGGACACTGGTTTTGGACATAAACTGTGGTTGAAAACGTTAGAAATTTTATTTTGTAATAAATGAACAAAATTTTTTAAAATTATTTAACATTTTGTCATTTTAATTAATTTTTTTTAAAATCTATGTGAATTTTTTGGTTTTGATAAGAGTTTTGCGACCTTTACGGAAGAATATTTATTTTATTTTGACAATTGTGTTTCGTGGTTTTCGTGTTATGGATTGTTTTGTTTCATTTTTTGGATTTTAGAGTTCTGTATTTTTTTTAATAAAGCGAGTGTATGCGGTATTTTGTAAAGTCGAATTTTGACGTCAATATTTTAATATAATTATTTTATGACAAAGCATTTTTTTTCTGAACAAAAGTTTTCTTTTTTTTTGTTAAAATTGTGTATACGAGTTATTATTTGTACAGACGTTACCACGAAAAAAGTTACGGCACTCAGTTTTCGAAATCATAGCAGTTTGTCAAAATATGTTTCTTAATTAACAACACCGGCTGAATCATAATCAAAAATTGTATTGTATATAATTGAAATGTCTTATGCACTCGAACTCTAAAAAACAGTTATAAAATTTCTGCCTAAATTAATATTTTGGCCATAATCCTTCATGATATAACTGCGGTTAGCCTTCTTGGCATTGAATTGATTAATCCGGAGACAAAATCGTTATCACTACGCAGTGCCTCCCATTTCTCAAAAAATGGTCGCAATAGATTATCTTTGTTCCGACAAGCTAGTGGTTCCTAATTTCTTACTATTTTAGCCCGCACATGCTCAATAGGGATTAGGTCGGGGCTGTAGGGTGGCCACTCCAAGAGTTCAATTCCGGAATTATCAGCGAAATAATTCATTTTATAAGCAGACGTGTGCACTGGCGAACGTCCGAATCGCGAACGTGGATAAAGAATTCTCGTGCTCGGTAACATCACGTCATCATGAATTGTTGTGTATTCTATACTATTCAATCGGCCAGTTAATGACATAATTCGCCAATGCCTCCTCCACTAATCCACCCCAGGTCCCACAACTGATTCAACCAATTTTTTGAACCATTTGCACAAACTTTTGGTTAAACTTTGAGTTTTTGGGTCGGTTTAAATGGAGATTTTGGTCCGATGGAATATTTTTCGTCTGAGAATAAAACTTTGCTCTGCTAGTCTCTGCAAACGCCAGCCTCAATAACTTGTGCTCATCGGTCAGTATTACTTTCACTGCCGGTCTGTGATAAGACATACAATTTTTTTTTCTAGGTCTTACTTATGGTTTTATTACTGTTCTGTTGCTGTGCTAAATGTATGCTGCTGTATTGGGTCGCCTCTCGATTGAATTTGTTTGGTTGTGCCTGCGGTGGGTAACTGGCATACATTAATCTAATATAAAAACACAGATATATTATAAATGCGACCGATTGCCCCGTTTGATCTACTTTTATGAAGAGCAATTGTTGAGCAACGAGTCTCTTGTGTTGTTGTGAGCAATTGTGGTCTACTATTTTTCCACTGCTTTTTGGCAGACAAATACAAAATAGTATTTGTAACTGTAGTCTATTTTATTAGAAATATTGAGTATTGAAGCATAATGAACTACCATCAAAAATCGAAAAAATTACATTTTCAGATTTTCAAGTAACTCTTTTTATGGAAACGATAGTACCTACAAAGCAATTTTTTCTGAACTCACAGTTATTTTTTGTATGTTTTTTATGCACAAATTATAATTTTTTTGTGCACAAATAATAATTTTTTGTTCAAGAATATTGCAACTGTATAAAACTTTATCAAGGAGTGGATCTAAGTTTGGTTGTAGAAAAAATAACGCTGTTAAAACAAATAATTACCTACTCATGTAAGTTTGTCACTTAATTAGCGGCTACACTATAATATAATACCTATAAACCTAAACGTTATTATTAATGTTAAAATTTTTCACTAAACGAATATCCTATCTATAAATTTAAAATATTTTTAAGATGTTTCTCTGTTGTTAGAAACTTTCTTCAAATGGTCCAGAAGGCCTTGAAGGCCTTGAAATAATCTTTAGGATACTATACTGGGAATAGAACCCGAGACCACCAAGTTGTAAATGAAGCAAACTGCTAGTATATGCATGCATGGTTCAGTGAATTTTAAGCTCTTAAAATGTATAACCACTTTGCCATTTTAAATGTAAGCATTGACAGGTTGAATTTTCTATGAGGAATATTTTGTTGAAATATGTATTAATATAGAGATTTTTTACGATTTTGATTCTTCGTTTTAGCTTAATGACCCGAGGTTGCTCTCCTAATTCATATAAAGACTACATAAATCCCAATTGTCTGGCTTGCCTAAGATCTAACCACTTGCCGTTAAAGGCTTTGGTAAAAGATTAGAATGGGAGATGCTTCTTAATTTTAGTCTAAGGACTACGATTGTATGATGACAATTTGTGACGTCTCAGAAAATTTAATTTTAGAAGTTTCGATTTTATTGTACGGATTGTATTTAACATTGCAATTTAAAACGAAAAATCGTTCCTAAAACGAAACTTACATACGCGGCAACTCTTTTATCTAACAAGTTTCGTGTCACAATATCACATCACAATATCATCGTAAATCTTTCAATTCAAAGATCAAAATTTGGATCGTATGTTGGGCTGTTGGCAATGAAAATGTGTTCATATAAAACATATATAGGTTTAAAAAGTTTTGCATTTACAAACCGGCGAACGATCAAAAGTACTAACACTCTTATAATGTAATTTCATTTCATTCAATAAAATATCTCTTCTATCTCATCTTGAGTTTTTTTCTGTTTTTATTTTAATTCATCATTGCTGTTTGTATGCTGTTGAACAATATAAAATATACTTAGCTTAAAAGTAAATGAAAAAGATACAAAAACAAAAATTATCGTTCCGATATTCCGAACTGAAAAGAAAATAAAAAAAAATTCTCAATTTTCAGAGTTTCTTCAGTATATCAAACGATACAGACACAGAAAGTCGCGAAGAACTTGTCTTGACCATTTTTTTTTTTTTAAATTATCCGGATTTGTGCGGCTTAATCGGTTAGGAAAAATTAAATATTACTAAGTGAATTTGTTTAATTATTTACTGTGTTTGAAAATCTTTGAGGTGCTTGTGCAAAGTGGATTTTGTTTAGAATTTGATTGTTCAAAAAAAAAAAAAAAAAAATAAAATTAGTTTGTCTGTTGTGTCTATTAATAAAAATAATGTGTCCTATGGAATAAAATGTGAAAATTCTGTAAGAAAAAAATTTAAGAAGAAAAAAATTCTCTTATGTTATAAAAGCGTGCCAAAAATTAAAATTAAATTTTAATAAAAAAAAAATTATTTATACGATAATTTCGTTTAATTTTGAGTAGTTTTTATTGTTATTTGATGAAATATAAAATGTCTAAAATTTATAAACAAAATCGAAATTTGTATGAATTTAAAATATTTGTTGAAAAATATTATTTTAAGTACATAAAAAATTAATATTTTTTTTTAAAAAAATCAAGTTGTGTGATTTACTTTTTTTTTGGAATAATACTACACAAGTGACTAGATTATATAAAAAAATGGAATTAATCAAATTTTTAATTTTAATAACGATTTGTGTTAAAACTGTTTACATGCGACATAATCATAATTTGAATTCGATAGGGAATAGTAATAGTGGTTTAGATAAAATAAATGAAGCTAAACATCCATTTCATCCGACACATCGTCAACATCATTTGAGGCACGGTCATATGCATCATAATGTTACTAGATCTTTTGGAATTGTACCCCAAACGACCAGTACCACAAGTACGACCACCGTTAAGCCAAAAACAACACAACATCATGTAAATGAAAACATTGAAAATAATCAAGAAAATCAACAAGATAGTTATCTTAAATTTGCTAATGATAACACAGATAACGACGATAATGATGATGAAGAAGATGATGATGAATTTGATTATGAATATGATGATGTAGTAACGTCAACTACAGCCGCCCCTACAATAAGTACAACAACACGAAGGCCAAGAACTACAACTGAGTCACCGATAATTAAACCAGTCAAAATGGCGTATGAATCGCTGCGCAACTCAAACGATCCAAATTACTTTTATCATCACACAACAAATCATAATATAATTAAGCATTACAATAATCACCATAAAAATCATCATCGTGGTTCAACAACAACGATCGAAACAAAATCATTAAAACCACTAACATCACACCAACGGAATGGTGATAGTAAATTGGCTAAACGATATTTATCAAATCATCAACATAATCATCATCAGCAGCAACATAATCATCATCAGCAGCACCTTCATCAATCGCATGAATTTGCATTGCAACATGATGAAGGGATTCGGAGTAACGAAAATAATGTAAGTCTATTATTAGCGTATACTATTCTCGTGTGTGACTCACGCCACAAAAGTGGCAGAATTAGGCCGGTTGTGAATGTGTGTTACTTTGTACTGGCTGTATAGAAGCATTTTTAATTCGAATAAATATTAAAAGTGACCTTGACTGACTAGAGATAATTTTTTTTTATACATGTATATTCTAAAATTAGAACAAAATTTTCTGTTTAGTTTTTGTTGATACGGGCAAAATATTGCAGCAGAATGTTTCTGGGAATATTTTGGAATTTTTTAGGCATATTTTTGCAAATTAGAGACAGCAAAAAGTATTTTAGTGCAGAATAAGTTTTAGGGCCATTTTATCATATTATTTTATTGTGGAGGTTTTAAATTTAAAAAATTTCGGATATTTGGGTAGACACAAATTTTTGTTTACCAAACTATTCTTGAGTTTACCTTAACAAAGGTTTATCTTATAATTAATTGTGCATCTCACAATACCTTAAATTGTGATTACTGGAAACTTAACATTTTTATAGTTTATTCGTGTACAAAAATCACTCTAAAACTTTTTTACACAATATCAAAACACAATTATTTTGGTTTTGTCACTTTCTTATTGTGATATCTATTTTATTTAAAATTCAAATTACGATTGTTTCAGATGTTACTCCTTTGTTCAATTTCTAAAACACTCTAGAAGTTAGAAATTGGACAAAGGAGTAACATTTAAAACGATCGTAATTTCAATTTTAAATAAAATAAATATTACAAGAAAGTGACAAAATCAAAATAATTGTATTTTAATATAAAAAAGTTTGCTTACTGCTTCTATGAAAAATACAAACTTATTGTCTTTATTATGTGTAATATAAGTTGTGAAGTACTTATGTATGTAATTAATTTCGAATTAGAATATCTTCGGTTTATCTATTAATACTAACAAATAACTCAAAACTTATTTATTTATTTAATCACGAAGGTTTTCTCCATGTTATAGTATACACTAGATTTTGAGCGTATAAGCTCATTTATAATGTAGTGTACAACAAATGATGAACCACATAATTATTAAACTATGTATTAAAAAACAAATATTAAGGGTTTTTAGCCAGGATCACAACACCTCATAAATGCTGGATGTTCCTCCTTTCTACTCGCCGTCAAAGGACCTCGGCAAGGACATCATCGATTTAACGGATTAACAGCGGTATAACTCGCAATTTAAAATAAAAATT
Source organism: Tipula vernalis (assembly GCA_958295665.1). Classification (NCBI taxonomy): domain Eukaryota; kingdom Metazoa; phylum Arthropoda; class Insecta; order Diptera; family Tipulidae; genus Tipula; species Tipula vernalis. The sequence continues at coordinate 266,467,065 of OY282558.1, forward strand.
GTGAAAAAATTCAATAAATTTACTAAAGAAAAAAGTTTAACGTCCTACTGACTTGAAAGTCAAAGCTAGCTAGTCAAAACTTAAGAACGGCTTTACAGATTTTGAAGACACTTTCGCTATTACTTAGGTCATATAGGCTATGTAGATATAATATCCCTTTCTTGTGAGGAAGCTGACCAGTAATCAAAAATGTTGCTTTCGCAGCATATAACAACAGCAGTCACAGAAAAATTTTCGAGTTCGTTGTTTTGTTTTTAAACTTTCGCATTTTATTGTTTTAGATTTTGAAACTTACATATGTGTATGTGTTAAATTTTAATGAATCACTTTTCTCTATAATTTGCATTTTCAATATGTTTCTATTCATGTTTCGGGAATCATAGAAGAAAACATTTTTACATTTTCATGTTGATTGTAAAAGGAAATCTACTTATTCCTTTTTCAAAACCATACTACAACCATAAACTTTTTAAAACACAAAGTCATTTTAAAAGTAAACTCTATTATAAAATTTACAGTATAAAACTACATATTATCAGTGAAAATAAAGGCTTCTTTTATTTTTCTTAATAAGGGCAGCAGCAAATAACCATGTAAAAGTGGCGATCAAGCAACTTTTGGGGTGGAACAACGAAAAACCATTTTGTTGAAGTTGGGACTTTCCAATTGGTAACGCTATCCGATGGTTTTCATCATAATGTCTATATAAAAATGGTGAAAGAGGTTGCATCTATCCAAACCATTTAAATCAGCAGGAGGTTGAAAAGCCACTGAAATCATCCTTGATTGTGATGTTCCACAAAACTTTATTTGAAACCTCATGGCCGAGTTTATACAATTTGTCCAACAAACGCCAAGTGCTTATTTTTAGCAATGCCGGCCCACATTATCAATGTTGGCCCTTCTGTCGGAAAATTGAAAATGGTGAATAATGAAGCTTGTGAAATATTCAGAGAGGCATACAGATATAATAGAGAATATAGCGGTAAAAGTATATTAGAGAATTGAGCTAATTGGGAATTATTTGATTTTAGATGAGGCATACGAGTAAATGGGAATTTTACAATATTTTGGAGTCGGTTGTAGAATTTCCATTGAAAATTTTTCCAAACAATGAACTATATTATATACCTCAACGAAGTGCTTAGTTATATGGAAAAGCATTTTCCAATAAGCAATAAAATGACAGCATCAAAAAGATTGTTGCTCTTATTCAAAATAGTCTCCTTATCCTACAAATCATTTGCAGTGTGATCATAAAATGTCTAGATTTCGAGTAAATAATAAGATATTTTGTAGGCAATGTTTATTGTTGCTTCACCGTTTTTTCGTAAAAATTATGAGCGAAAGTTAGTAAAAAATTAAATTTGGACAGTGACGAATATAATTAAAGCTTGAACTCTCTCTCTCAATTAAATCACTTTATATGACATAAGCTCCTCCTACTTGTTCCTTACTCGAGTTGAAAAATATCTTACTTTGAACAAAGGGTAGCGCAGGGTTACCAACCAAAAAACAAAATTATTAGCAATATTTTGCACTTAGTACAAAACGTGCTAACTAGTTTATGTACAAAAGGCGCTAAATAGCTTTTTTTTGACGTTTTATGAGATTTGATTTTCTGTTATTTAAAATTTGATGTTGATGCAAATAAAAATTAAAAATTACAAAATATTAAAAAAAAATAAAATTAATTATGGTGAATTAAAAATATAATTAAATTTAATAAAAATTAATGAAACCCGGTTAAAACAATTAAATTAAAATGATGCCAATAAAAAGTTTAATAAAGGCAAATTTAAAGTTTATAGGCAAAAAATATTAAAACTAAAAACTGAAAAACTTGTAAAATTAACTAAAAATTGAAATGAGAAACAAGAAAATAAATTAAGAACGTTGTAGAAACCCGACAAAAAATTAAAAATATTTTTAAAATCTCACAATAATCACAAAACTATAAAAAAATTTGTTATTAACACTTGAAATATACTATATATGTAATGAGAAAAATCACAAATAAAATGACGTACAAAATAGACAAATATTTTGAGCAAAACCAACAGCTACTAACTTCAACTTAATACTATGGTATTTTTCCTATGTCGCTGATGTTATGAACCAAGCTTAGACGAAAACCAATTTTAGACACATAGTTTGCAAGACAACGTTAATTGATAAGTAAGTGCTTGAATAAATCGAGAGTAATTATATTGAATTGCTGCTATGTACTTTTAATTATTGACATTCATTATCTAAGCGGGTAGACACTTAACCGATTACGCCATACGCCTAAGTGGTACAAACTGATTGAAACCTCCGTTCATTCACTAACTTTAACTTTTCTCCAAAAATTAATTCAATTTTGTTTGTTTTCTAATGTCGAATTTGAAATAAACTACTAATTATGATTTATGCTGAAATTATTTTGTTCAATAAAGAAAGAGAAACGATATCGCTGGAAGAAATTGTTGTTTGTTGTAAAATGACACTCTATTGTGACTTGCTCAATATAGAGCGTCCAAAAAAATATGTCGATATTAAATCAATAAACATTTTGCAGGAATTTCAATCTCTAATATATACATACTATATATACAATTTTTGGAGGTAAGGTAATTCGTAAATAAAATATTAAAGTTACATATTTCCATTCGTTCCATTTTAGTTTATTGTCAATGATTAAAAGTAAATAATTATAGTAGCAATACTCTCAATTTTCTGACTATCAAAAGATACCTGCAAACTTTTTGTTATGAAAGTGAATAATTTTAGTCTTTCAACTAAAATTTGTGCTTAGGGAGCTATATTTTAATCATATTTAGGTTCTAATTTATATCATTTTTCAGTTCTTCTTCGATATTACAGGCGCATGTATTTACAGCATCATTTGCGTACAGCTGTTTACTTCTTTTCCTTTTCAAGTTTGTAATGCCACTTATACACATTTTAAAAAGGGTTGGTTTAGAATCGATCCTTGAACCGCAAACATTTGCTCATATTTCCGTAGTCATCGATAGTACTACCAATCTGTACGGCTTATTTTCTTTGGTCCAAAAATGACGCAAACAATAAAACCTGTTTTTTCCTTAAAAATTTCCAATCAATAGAAAACATAACTACCTTATGGAAATAAAGCAATAAATAATGAAAAATTGCTTTAAATGAAATATTAAATCAATAAGATTAGTTAATGATACTTTTTATATTTTTGAAGTAAACTCTTTAAATAAGAAGCCAATCCATTTCATAATGATCCTCCATATAATAATCGTTGCGTTTATGAAATATTGTAGAAGGTGCAGTGGCGTTGGGCGTTTGATTAAAGTAGAAATACATAATTTATAATTTTATGAATTACTATTTACATTTACCTACAGAAATTAATTTCCTATAGCGCCCTAATATTCCTATAACTGTTTGGATAATAACTTTATGGGAATAGTACTTAAACTTATTTCTCATAATTTGCCCTAATTTGTTTTATTTATCACAAACTGCACTAAACTACATGTTCCAAAATAAAACAGTAAACTTGGTTATTTCAATAATTAAATAATGTTGGTTTAAAAGAGAGTTGGCAGAACCGTATTTATAGATAAAATGTCTTTTCAATTTAGTCAAGCTTATTAATTGCCTGAACCTACTATATTTATTATGTGGCAACTAATATCAAATAGGGGTCTGATCTAAATAATAAAATATCTATCCAAAATAAAAGTTATTTAGAATATTCAACATAGAATATAATGGAAAATTACATTTACAATTATATCGATTTTACCAATATGATCGGAAAGTATTTCTAGTAACTTGGGAAAATTACTTTAAATCCACGAAAAAATCCTGAATTTTAGTTTTCTATATTTTATTTGCTTAAGAGCAATACAAATTTTTCTCAGTGTTTCTCAGCAATACACATTTTTCTCAGATCCCACAATTGTTTTCTTTTTGAAGATATTAATCTTGAACCGCTTTGAATATGTTTGGCGTTGTAGCTACCTTTTGTTTAGCTACCAGGGCCTAGATTCTGATCAAGTGACAAATGACAATTTTTTGTGACTTTGTACTAAAATTTTAACTGCTATAAAATGACAATATAGTTGTGAGTTCTAAAATACGATTCTGATGAAGTGACTTTTTCAAAATGTCACAAGAAAAAAAATGACAAATTAAACAAAATTGTCATTGATTTAGTTTTCCGTGACAAAAGTCAGCTGCATTTTTAAATAAAATATGTGTGAGTATATTTTGTTAATTTTTAATAATTCTTGTTATAAATTTTAATTGTTTATATTTTAATTAAAATAAAACAATATTTTATCTATTTTTATATATGTATACATATATAAAAATAGATAAAATATTGTTTTATTTTAATTAAAATATAAACAATTAAAATTTATAACAAGAATTATTAAAAATTAACAAAATATACTCACACATATTTTATTTAAAAATGCAGCTGACTTTTGAAACGGAAAACCAAATTAATGACAATTTTGTACATGTACATATATGTATATACAAAATAAACCTTAAAATATAACTGCGGTAAACTAGAAATGTAATTGCTGTAAACTGCCGTTAATGTCATAACTCATTTCATCAGAATCGCAAATTTTCCGTGACAATATTTTGTACTAATAACAAAATGTCACGAAAAATTGTCATTTCATCAGAATCTACCCCCAGGTTTTGTTTTGGAGTTGCATGGGTTTATTTATGTTTTGGAGAATGATCTCTATCATTTGCTTAAATATATTAATTGATTCAAAGAAAGTATTTATCACTTTACAAATTCCCTGGTAGTCGTTTGAAGTTGGACTAATGGAATTACCTCTGACTTTGGAAATTATCGTTTAGGGCTTTAAATTAAATTTAAGAATCCATTGAAGAATTTCAATTAGTTTTTCATTGTGATATACTAGATCATATCGGTATACATATAACAACATTGTCCAGATACACGAAACATTTGTAACTATTTAACCTGGACAAAACTTGGTTCATTAGTTCTAATTTGTGAATTATTTCTGATTTCAGTGAGTATGGCAATCTGTATTGTTTTTTATTTATATAGGTTGAGAATTTGGCAAAAGTGTAATTTTATGAGTAATTACATTAGTCGCCGGAAATTTATCTTCCTCTAGATAAAAAATACAATTGAACTCGCGATAAATACTTTTTCTCTTTATTATTCAACTGGCTTGTATCTTTTATTTCGTCTAATCTGACCACTGAATGCACAAATACGGGTGGCGATGAACCCCCAAAAAAATCGACCCAAAAAAACGAATCCCAAAAACTAACTAAACCCATTTTTAACGGGACACTTTACTTTGTATTATTTTGGGGATTTTAATTGTTGCCATATGCCCCATAACATGCGGCGAACTTCCCAGCCCAAGTTTAAGATCTCGTCCGTGTATGGACGGGCGTTGTCATGAAGCAACATGACCGATTGCGTTCCTTGGCCCGTGAATGTTCTTTTTTCCTCTAATGTATCAGCCAATTTGTGCAGTTGAGCTTGATAACGTTCAGCCGTGCTCGTATGACTCCCAAGTAACAATTTGGAGTTGCCAAAATGTTGTGCCATCTAAAATTCACAGCAATTTAGTTATAATAACTTCTTAAAAAATAACCAAAAACGTCAGTTTGTTGGTTTGTCGACGTAATAGCAGCAAAAATGGTAATCGTAGTTTGCTTGCTGATATGTTGTAGTAACGTCAAACAGCAAACTCGTAATAAATGGTAAATTACTTTTGAGACAGCAGTTTGATTTATTTAAAACTATAGGTTCCCAAATAGCAAAAAAATGATATTTGCAGTTTCGCTGTGCTCCACGCCAAATTGTTACATAAGAAAAATTAATGGTTTTTGCAGCAAACACATAGTTAAGCGAATCGGTTTCAAAATAGCAAAACAGTCACAAATAACTAAAGAGTTATTATTTTGGAAATTATTGCAACAAAAAAATTTGTTGCTAAATGATTGGTAAAAAACATATTTCTATAATTGCATCTACAATTTTAATGATGTCATTCTAATTATGTTTTCTATACTTCAATAATATATGTCATAAATATTTTATGAAATATTGACAGGGCAAAATATGATTTTGCTTGTGATTTTTAATCGTAAAAAACACCGGAAACAAATTTCACCGACCAGTTTGAAAAAGTAGGTCAGAAAAGGAAAACGCGACTTAAAAATATTGGATATTAATAATAAAATTAAAATCAAACATTTTTTCGAAAAATTAATTTTTCCTGAAAAATAAATCCAAATCTCTTAAAAAGCTTCTTCTAGTCAACCAAAAGCTGAAGATTGGCGTTTTTTTAATATTTGCATGTGATAAAGTTGTTTTTGTCGAAGTTTTTTAACCAGACAAATGATGCAGCCATTTTTATGAGAATAAAAACTAAATTAAAAGATGGCTTTAATATATGTAAGAGCTAAATAGCATAATATATAACCATTTTAACTATTTGTCCTAAATTAAATATTATTACAGTTAAAGTGTCTTATGAACTTACGAAAAAGTAACCAAAATATATTAAAAGTTTTAATTAACTAATTAGCTTTTGAATGAGAAAATCACAGATCATAAAACATTATTGTTTTGTGTTAAGCGTTTTAGCTGTTGGACTTTGCATGGAATATTATTTACTTTAACCTCTAGCAGGCAAATTTTTCTGATTGGGAAAATTATGGTAGGGTAACTTTAATGTGAAAAAATCGAAAATTAGGTCTAAAAATGTCTCAGGTTAAAATTACTAACATACTATATTACTACATTAACAAACATTATACGAGTATAATACAAAAACATCACTAATTGAAATTCTTAGTTCCGGTTAAACTGCAAAAGCACCAACAGCCAGTCAAATAATATTTGGTCTCACGAATGCATACTAATATTTCAGAAACACAAGGGTCCGTTACTCCTTCCACTGTTGCCTCGCTATGTCAGCTAACATCGCTCACACGACGTATCGATGTTTTCTACATTTTACATTATTAGCTCTTTGCACTCGACGTACTCCTCCCAAGTACTGTCAACATTTGGCGTTGTACTCGAAAGGTGCCTCTCAAGCACGCCAAGAATATACTGCACTGTAGATCAGAATATTATGAACATTCTATCTTTCTACTCTCTGATTTCTACGACAAGAAAAACAAGACACTAATAATATTTCTTGTACACTTGGACATTGTGACGCGACAACTAAATTTTGTCTGCCCAATTTTGTTCACATAAATATTTAACTGAAGTGTTTGAATTACGCAAATAATAACCGTTAATGCACATACACCTATAATATTATAAACACTTATAAAAAACTAAATCTGTGCAAAGAGTACAACAGCAAATAATAATTTTCTATTTATTATTCATGTTTTTTGTACTCCGTCTAAAAGCGGAAATAGCGGAAGCTAGAGGGTTAACAACATTGTTTTAATTATAACTTTACATATAGTACACATATAGATTCTGCGGTGTGTTAAGCAGTTTTGCTGTGTGTTAAACAATTTTGCTTTGAGTTAAGCAGTTTTGCTTTTTTATCCACGTTTAGTTTACTCATATAAATTTCGCTGTGTGTTAACCAGTTTTGTTGTTAGATAAGTAATTTTGCTTTGAGATGAGCAGTTTTTCCTTTTCCAAACCAATTGGCATATCAAGTTGGATTTCTGTAATTTGTTATTCAACAATATTGTCAGATTAACGCGGTAATTACTGAAACAGTACATTTTATCTTTAATAATGGTATGTGTTTGCTATGAAATCATTTTTTTTAGTGATTTTAAGTTTATTTAATATTATAAGAGTATTATTTAATTATTTTGTTATGATTATTAGGTTTTCTGTGTTTTCGAAACTGTAAGGAAGAAGGAATTGTTTGTGTGTTCGGCGTGCTGGTTTGAAGGAGACGAAGTTAATGGTATCTTTCATTATCCACCGGACACCAAACAGTTCCTCAAATATCAAAGGGTTACAGAGCAAAAAACCGATAATTCATGGTGCTCAGAACCAGCACGCTTGCTTGCCAAATATTCGGAGTACCAGCTGGCACTACAGGGTATGAAGAACGAGTTAGAAGAACGAGCCACTTCCGAAGAGAGCCGCTGGGATGAAAAGAATTTCAGAAAAGTAAATGCATTACGTAGTAATGCAAATAAAGCAAATTGTTTTATTAATTTTTGCTAATTTTTTAATGAATTTTTTTAAAATTAATATATATCAAATATTCCTTCGGTGTAAAATGTAATCGATAGTCGCAAAAAAATAAGGGGAAAACCACCAAATCTTACTGTTACGTTACACCCATCCGCATCAATTGGTACTAGTCAATTGCAAGATGGCCCTTCAAAGAGAGCATTTAAAATAATAATTTAAAAATTTAAAAATAATTATATAAATCTTTCGCCATTATATTCGACTTATTTGATTTTATGTCATAAAGCGCAAAACTAGACCGCACAGCATATGGATTTTTGTATCCGTAAATAATCATAGCCGAAAAAACCCTTTTTCACCTCCAAAATTACTTATAAATTTCTTTTTGACTTGTTTTCTAACTATTTTGTTATATTAACACAAATTTTGATTAAATGCAAATAAGTTTGAAAATTATACAAAAAAATAAATAAAGTATTATAGCTGTCATACTTGTTTAGTTGACTACCACAGCAAAATTGCTTTTCTCCCGACTGTTATGCTTTATGGTATATAACAAAATCCCTGCTGGAAAGTCTTATATACCTATTTAAGCTAATTAGCGTTTTTTTCACTGCCTCAACGTTTTACAACTCGTTGAATATCTATTTAAATTTTTAACTAATTTTAACGACGTTGTAACAGCTTTGTTTTTGCTGTCTAGGACAACTTACCTTACCGTTTTCAATCGCAAATAACTGAATATTGATAGTGTACTAATTTCTGCTCCGACAAGGGGTGGCATCCACCCCCAGGGTAACATTACACATTTATACTATATAACTTTTGTTCCTTGAGCCATTCCCTACTTACTGTCCAAATTTCATATCAATTGAGTTTCTCCGAAAGAATACGAAACCCATCAAACACTGGACTATTAATCCATTTTGAAATAAATTTAAAGCAGTTGACTCATTGATATTTTTTATTATTTCAGCATTCGTTAATATGCTTGAAATGCAAATATCATCCAATTCATACAATAATGACTCAACTTTAGAAGCAAAATTTTTACCTTGAGCGATACCCACTAACTCGGGCAGGTATATTTTTTGAATTATTTGGGATTTCATCATTTCAATGAGTGCTAAATTAGATAAATTCAATTGTTGCCTGGAATTTTCACTAACACTTAGCGATCTTTAATAATTCGACTTAATTATTTATTAGAGATGGTTGCTTGATTTTCGTGGTTGTTTGCAGTAAATATTGAATGTATTATACAGTCGATATAAATAAATATTGAATATTCTTTTCAATTAGTTCTTATAGGTATATATACATACTTTACAGATGCTTTTGAGATTTTCACATTCGGTTCAATTTAATGTTGCGTTGGGAATACTTACTTGTGCAATTGCACAATTTTATTATTTTTGTGGAACATTAACGCCAACAAACACAGGTAATTTCTACTAATGGAATTCTTCACTATAGGTTATTGCAATAAAAAATCAACCATTTCGAACTCTAATAAAACAGAACTAAATTAATTTTTTGGAAATTTTATTTTATGTTCTAAAAATAAAGTACAACATCATACGTCAAAATTACTCTCATTGATGTTTTTGTTTGGCTTGGTGTTTTTAAAACATTAACTCGGAGTGCATTGGAATCCGTCACTCCAGGAAATGCTGTATATAGTAGTCCATGGAAAAAAACATGGCTGGGGAAGATTTGTCAAGCTTTTGCAGTTGGAAATTGCAACTTCCAAATGAAAACATTCGAAAAAACCGTTATTCCATCCAGAATAATTGTAGTATTCAGGAAGAAATGATCCTTTTTTTACCGAAATATGGATCGCATTAAATCTCTATTTGGCTTGCGTGCACAATTGTTCATTGAATGAACAATTTCTTCCAATTATATTCGCGGAAATAATCTTTTGTAATGAATATTCCAGAAATTCATCCAACAATTAGTTTATAATCCAATTGAATAAGCAACCCAAATTTTATCGTAACCGGTCAAGGAAGAGCCTAAAGAAACTTGAGAGTGATTTAGAATTATAACCGGCCAATATAATGTTTCGACAAAGGAATTTATTTGCGTTTAAAAACATAAAGAGATGAACAATTGAATTTGATAAACGAATAAAACAGAAAAAATGTTGTCTATGGTAATTTATCGTTTGTACGCAGATTCACGATTGTTTAGCAAGCAAGCAATTTTCGTATGGAAAAAACAAAATAATTTCGAACCAATTTTTATCATTAGTATTCATGTGCTTATTTTATTCGTGAACCCAAAAAATTGCTAGCAACTATATTTTGTGTTTTAACAAAAGAAAAAAATATAATTCGAAATGATCTAGTAGTCATATTTATCGACTTGTGAATTGGGATTTGCTATCCCAATGCAGTTGTAAAAATTCAATTTGTATGATAATTGATATAGAGAAGTTGATCACTGAAGTTCATAAAAGCACTAATTCCACTAGATTCCAGATCGAAACTCAATAAGAAGTCTGAGTTATTACCCCGTATTCTGCCACCATAAAATCAATGTTGTTATTCTATTTCCCCGCTTCCAATTTGTATTTATATTGAAAGAACAAAAATAACATAACATAACATAAAATTTTAAATAGCAGATTACGGCCTATTAGTTAATTTTCAACCTAAATGTATCTGTTTGGTGTGTGGATTTGGTTGCTAAAAGGCTTAAATTGTACCAAACCCCATGGGCATATCTAAAAGGCAGTTTCGTTTAAGTTCAAGATTATTAATCCCCGTTCTGGGTTCAAAAATTTCAGTTTTCTGACTGTTATGGCTCAAACATTTAGATTTCTTTCACAAAATCAAACGCACAAACAAGAAAAAAGTAGCATGAAAATGGACGATTAAATTAGTAACCATATGTAACGTGAATAAAACCTCTTTCAGTCCAAACATGCTAAGGCTGCATACTAATTCTCGGGCAAATCAATTACTAGGGTAAACGCCGATATTATGTTGTTTTTTCAATTTTTCGCAAAGTTAATTCGTAGAACATTAAAAAGTTAATAATCTATACATCTACTGTTTTTTTTATTCCGTTTAATCTCCTTTTGTGAAAGATAAAGACGTTTCTAAAATTTTTCTTAATATAAATTCATCGATCATATCAATTTATTCTCCTTACAAGTAGATCACGTACCACACTAAATAAAAACTAGAAATATTACGCCAATAAGTATGTAAACAACAATATAAATAATAAACTTGGTTTCTCTTATAATACTGAACACTTTATTTTCTACAACAATAAAATTAACAAACATCACCGACAAATCATAATAAAACCATTTACAAAGTCATAAAACTCTAAGACACGAAAAAATGTCTAATTAAAAATGAAAAACATGCCCAATGTTAGAAAAACACCTTTCCAATTAAGTTACACCGCAATACAGACAAAGATTTTTGAAAGGCAATAAAAAATGTTCGGTTTCTTTAATATTCACAATCCAGAGCCTTTTCATATCTTGTATCTGGTTTTATATTTGAAAATCATTTAATCTTCTCTATATGCATAATCACGTGTCAAACTAATTACTAAACGCTTTTATGAATAGAATATATATTAATTTATGATATTTTAAAAGAAGTAAATAGTCAAATTGATATATTTAACACTTTTTTCGTGGTTGGTGAACTGTTTAACCAGTTGTGATAAGTTTTGCCGTTTACGCACAAAACCGAGTAAACATTTACCTTTCACGCTTATCCGGTTTAAACATTTTCTATATTTGACTTATTAAACGAAATTATATCAAAGAGAGTATTTATAACAAAAATTATTAAGCTTGTTCACACCTTTCATCCGTCATGGTCCGTCAAATTGATAATTTGAATAAATTGTGTTTTTATTAATAAACCGTTCTTCTGTCTTATTTTTCTGTTGTTTACCACACGAGAAATTAATTTTTAATTTTATTTTGTTAAAATAACACATGCAGCAGTAGCATTCATTCAACAAATACTGCATGTACGTTTACATTATTAAAAAAACAATTCACTAAAAATTCAAAGTGATTATTTTATTTTTATAATTCACTCATCTTTTGATAAAAGAAGGTTTTGTAGACTGAAATTTTTGTACATATTCACATTGCGCCTACGTAAATATTAATATAAATCCCTATAAATAATAAATTGACTAATACCACTTTTAAAACTACATATGAAATGGATACTGGTATAGTGTAGTTAGATAATAGTCGCAAATTCTCTGTAAGAGAGGTTAACCATTAGGTTAGTACTGGTCCAGTTTAGTAATTCGCGTTACCGTGCTAAATATTTCCCATCGGCCCCTTTGATTTATTTCCATTGGGGAAAGAAAGACAAAATTGGCACCGTGCGAATTATCGAAAAGACCCAAAGTGGTAACTCTGAGTTGCTTGAATAACATAAAAATTAGGTACTAAAAATATCTAATTCTATTATGCTTAATCGAAACTCTTAACATAAATTAATCGAAAGTGTCTTAAACTTCTAATCGCTTAAGAGTAGAGAAATTGCTCTCTCTCTGACACATCAACCGCAGTCGTTGAGTTTCAATGATACAGCTAATTGAATATTTTTAGATTTGTTGTCCTGGAAAGGAATCGCATGGTTGGTATCCGCAAATTAGAACAAAATGGTTTAATTGATTGTACTTGTATTCTAAAAATAATTAAACGCATTTGAAAATTTTTATATTTACAAAAGATAAACGGTAGGAATGTTTAAATGTTACTTGTAATATTCTACGTAATAAAAAAAGTACTGAAATATGCCGATACAAATAAATATATGCACATATTTGTAATTCGGGGAAATATTTCTATATACTTTCGACTTGAAACAGTTACTAGTTCAAACACCTTTCAATGATATAAAAGATAAGGCACACACTACTTCAATAATCAATCGAATATCGTGTCGTGATAAGAATATAATTACTCTAGACAATTTTATCGAATTGCTTATATTTAAATGGAATTGTATAAAACTGTTATAGGTTTTAAGGTTGCACGCAAACGGTATATAAAGGCACTCCACCTAAACAAAGCAACATTTTAAAACGGAAACAGCCATTGTAAAAAAGACTTCAGCCTATAAAATGAAACAATAAATCAAAAAGAACTATTACAGTAAAAATGCATACGTACTCATATAAAAATTAAATGATCATTAAGTTTTTATGGTGCGTGCATAAAACCACAAACCACATAAACACAAATTTAGTTTGATTGAATCATCCACTTTTCTCAAGAAAACGCAATTCCTTTAGATTGATAATTAAAACCACTTTCTTTGAGACTGCTTACGAAATGTTTTGCTTAAGTATATATGAGTCAAAAGACGATTGATTTTGAATAAAATCGAAAAAGAAAGGATTACAGTCTTAAGACAATTAATAAACAGATGTGGTTGAAATAGTTTTTTGTGTGTGCTAACTGCAATTTGTTGTTGCTTTACTCATAATTTTAGAGTTATAAACGCGTCCATAAATTAACATTAAAATATTAATATGTTTCTCTTTAAATTCGTAAATTCTCATAATATCCAGTGCAATGTGTATATAGATTTACGAGCGCTCCTTGTCTTTTCTTTGCTGAAGTGAAGAAAATTGATATTGAATAATTTGTAAGAGGTTTATCAAAAGGCGTATACAATAAATACATAATGTAGTAGACAACTCGCAAAGACATAATTATGTACGACTATTATGATGGTTGGTTAATGCATGGTGTCGAAAACCTTAGAAGATTAATCATAATGGCAACAACAACAACAAAACAACAAATAAATAATAATGTCTATACGTCTGCTATAAAATAAATTAAATATTTTTAGTTTATGCTGTTGGATGAAATATATTAAATATATTTTAAAAGAAAGATATTTTGTGGTAACGCAGATTTAATCAATATGCGGGAAGCACAACCTCGATTTTATTTATAAACTTCAACATTTAAACAGAAGCTATTCCAATCATTGCTTCTATGTTTAATTGATAAGTTTCTTTTTAAAATTGTTTACTAAGGAATATGCAAACGATAAAGGTACGTATCTTACCGAAATTATTTAAATTTGGTAATGGAAGTAAACTAAATATAAAAAGATTTTGTATAATAAAACACAATATTTTGGTTTTGTCACTTCATTAATTACGATCGTTTCGGATGTTACTCCTTTATCAAATTTCTAACAAACACTCCGAGTGTTTGTTAGAAATTTGATAAGCGAGTAACATCCGAAACGATCGTAATTTCAATTTCAAATAAAAATAAATATCACATTAACACTAGAACTACCGACCGGTCAAAATGACCGATTATATATTTATTATATTTATTTTATTATGTTAATATTTTTGTGGGAATCTGTGATGACTTTTAATATGAAAACAATGTAATTATGTTAAAATTCAACATAAACTTAACCGTAACCGGTCATTTTGACCGGTCGGTTGTTCTAGTGTTAAGAAAGTGACAAAACCAAAATATTCTGTTTTATTATATAAAATCTTTTTATTAGTGATATTAGTCAACGAGTAAACAACAAATATGTTAAGTTTACAAAAAAATACCTTGCTTAAATGTTGTACAGCATATCTGTTTGTAGAAATAACTTTGTAAAGAGAGAGACACATCTTCACTTCGAGGATTTTAATTCCGTATTAATTCCGTAAAGGCAACGCCCTTAATTATGGCATGATAAATCCATATTATATTATGCTATTTCTTCGCTTACTATTAGAATTTGTATTAAAAAACAGAAATAACATAACATAAAATTTTAAATCTCGGACTACGGCCTATTATGTTTAGTAAAAAGTAATGACTTAAGATGGTAAATACATTTTTCGGTGTTTTCATTCACAAGTAACACCGGGTGTTCATGCTTGCCCATAATGTTCGCAAAAAATAACATGAAACATTATTTATTTTATGATTATATGTGAAAAGAGGTGACAAATATTTCAAATTTCAATTTATGATTTAATTTTAAATAATAAACTATTATACGTGAAAATTATTTTTTGCTGTACACATAATATGTTGAATATATGTATGTTACTGTTCAAATTATGAAATGTTTTAATAACTGAATAAATTGATCGTAAAAAATACGGCAACGGCGACGGTAGGAAATAATTTGTTGTTGGTACAAATTTCCTTTTTAAAATCGTCCAACCTTTTCTAAATGATTTTAGTGCGCATAATTCATTTATTTATCTAACACAATATATTGCGAATGTCGTAAATCATCTTCATTTTTTATAATTCTATAATGTAACATAACAAAACATGATTTCACCTCGATTAGTTTTGATGTATGACCATCTTCTTCTGCATAAATCATAAGGCACAACCAATTCGTTTCGGTTACTTCATAATACTCGTACAATGTTAATAAAGTAACGCGAAAGAAGAAGCAGCCACAGCAGTAATAAAAATTGAAAAACAGCGCGATCTACGGGTTACATTCAAGTTTAAACTTTGAAAATGTTTAGAAATATAGACATAAAAAAATTCTCCAATAATTCGCTGATTAGAAATGAAATAAATCAAAATATGTATTTAGCTTCAGTGAAAACAATAATCGCACTAAAGTATTTACAGCACAGAGAAGAGAAATAATCAACATTAATCTTGTCATAAGAAAAACATTTTTTTTTTGTTTTTTTAATCAATTACTACAAAATCAACGAATAAATAAGAAAACAATCTTTTTTTAACTAGAGGTTTTAAACAGCTAACTGAAAGTCCTACCATAAAATTGCGGGAAAAGTCATTACTCATTCTTAGGATGTGGAGTCAATGGAGGAGCTGTAGTAGGAGCCGCGGAGATCATTTATTTTCTTATTTTTAAAAGAGCCGGAGCCGGAACGCGAACCGGACCCATGAGGAATCGACCGACTCTGGTTCCACATAGCTCAATAATTTACACTTGCATTAGCGCAGTTCAAATTGAAATTTGGGAAGTTTCTTCTCTGAAAATCGCATCTCGATAATCTCGAGAAATTTTCGTCTTTTTTAACTCCCGAAATCTCAAGAAATGTAATTTTAAATTTTTCGGAATTCTCATTTCTCGAGAAATTTGGATTGAGATTCTCGAGAAATCTTAATTTATCCCAATTTTATATTAAGCGTGCAAATCTTATTCGATATTTTGTCACCACCAAAGATCAAGAAGAATTAATAGAAACTTATGGAATCTGAAAAATTTCAAACATGAGACGGGTAGCCCTTCTCTGCAAAATGGTTCATGGAGCGATTAGAAATCTTAAACCCATTAAAAATCATTAAAAATTTCATCGAACATTTTTTGCTTAGAATTCATCCCGCTATATATTTCTGCGATTTTTTTTAGTGTAATAATTACCGCCTCCGATAAGGGGATACATCACTCCCCGGGTAAAACACGCACCGGCACTATATAAGTTTTGTTTCTTGGGCCATTTCCTATATACTGCCCAAATTTCACGTTAATCAGTTTTGTCCATAAGAATTCTGAGGTTTTATCGTGGTTAACCTATTTTATCGTCAAACCCTATCCTAATTGCCGTAGTAGCCAAATCGAGGATGTGCGGGTATAGACCCGTTTTGTATAAACCACCTGCACATTGCATTGCTTCATGCCAATTTATAGTGCTGACATGAAAGGTGGGTCACCCCATAGATTTTGCACTCTCAACAGGGGGTCATAGATGTGTTCATCTTCATCACCGATCGTAATCAGATGATAAAAAATACCTTTCACATCCCGTCCCTATAGGGGTTCGAGAACCCGGTACCTCCCGATCCAACCGCCGCAGCTTTAACCACTGCGCCGTTTGCTCCATGTCGTTGGACTCTACACTTTCGCGGCTAAAAAAATAATTAGTGGATCTGCTAGTACTATCGCTAATTTTTCATATAAAGTTTGAGAATTTGAAGCACTATAATTCTTTAAATGATTCAAAATTACTAAAATCAAATGACGTTTTACTGGGGCTGGGACGTAAAGATAAAATTTCATTGAAAAATTGACTGCATTTCAAAAATTAACTTTATTTTAATGATACGTAGAAGCATGTATGTTTGACAAAATATGTCGTCATATCCGCAAAGTTTTAACAGAAATTGGCGAACATTGAACAAACGATTTTTTTATATTAAATATAATTTATTCTATTTATTTTGAATCGGAAAAAAAAATTAAAATCGGGCAAATTAAAAGTATCCGCGTCTAACCTTTATGCCGCACAAATTTGTCAAAACGTACCAAACGAAAATAAGTAGAAGTTATTGTGACTTTTTATTTCAAATACAATATTAACAATTTACGTTTTGCAGTTAACTTGTTTAAAACAAAAACACACAGAAATAAACCAAAGGTTACTTGTGGTGTGGTTCTTCCAGTTGTTTCAAAAACGTGCAATTCTTTTGTCAACGACCTAAAATTATCATCGACTGCTGGCTGAAATTGCAAACCTTGAGAAGTTGAGTTCAATATAAAAAAAAACAATTTCATGGTTGTTGCGGTTTTAAAATATATCACTTCGAAAATGAGAGCAAATAGGAAAGGTCTTCTTTGGCTGCTTTATTTATATATTGTAATTAATTAGGTCTCTTCTTTGACACCATGAGATTTTAACTTATAAGTCATTAGTTAGAAATACTTAAGGCACGAATGGTTCGAAAAGGTATAAATTCAACTTCTAGTATGCCCTTTGCTGTTAACAACAAATTGTAATAGTGGGTCAAGTAAAGTTGAACTTCCTTGAACCCGTGATCTTGAGATTTTTGTGTTTAAAGGGCTCGGAGAACGTGATCCTCGCACTCAAATGTGAACTTAAAACGGTGATATCTCAATTAATTTTCATCCTAGTGAAATAAAAAAATAACAACATTTTTGTACTCTGGCAAAATCTAGGCATTCTAAATCATTCAAACTTCTACAACATTATTGTTAGTACCTAAATAAGGTACATTGTAAATTGATTACGTTTAATTTCAATTCTTGCGGTTAAGCCATTGGTTTCATTGTTAATTTTTTTCCGGAAAAATGAGACAACCATTTTATTTTTTACATAACTCCGTATGTTTTATGCTAACGACTTTTACTAAAGCTCATTTTAAAGGTATTTTCAAGTAATTTAAAAAGGTTTCAAGTTATTTAAAAAGTTTTCATCCGAAAATACGTCGTTTTTCTGTCATTTAACGTTGAAAGGTTCGAATTCAGTTTTCAGCGAACAAACATAACCTTCAGCGAGCCACAACTCGGTTCGTATTTCATCCACAGAAATACAAAAAACAGTCGATTTGTTATTTTATAAGCTTTATTTTTGTTTGAATCGCAAATAACTCGAAAAATATCGATTTTCTAAAAAACTGCAAGCAACACTTTTTTGCTTAAAATTCACCTCTCTATCGATTTCTGCGGTTATTTTGAGTATACTAATCTCAACCCTCCAGAAGAAGTGGCGTCCATCCCAGGGTAAAAGCAAAAGCATACATCGGCACTATATAATTTTGTTCCTCGAGCCATTCTCTGCTTATTGTCCAAATTACACGTCAATCTGTTTTCTCTGTAAGAATTCTGAGCAAAAAACTGTCAAACACCGGACTATATAAGATTTCAAACTGTATTTTTGTCGGTGGCCTGTTTTCCTATAAGTAAGACTTATTATTATGAAATTACAAAGAAAAGTGAGACATTTGTTTACCTTGAATAAACAGAAAATAATTAGAGTAAACTTTGGCACACGTAGCATTTTTGGTTTAAAATATGTAATCACAAATAATCCGGTCGTACTTTTAAATTACATACATATGTAGCATCTTCTTTGGTAGCTAGAATAGAAATAGAAACGCAAATATTGCTAATTTTTGATTTTTGGTTTTAACTTTTAAAAATTCTTTTCCAACTTGTTTTATGCTAAATATGTACGTACATACATTATACATATGTACATACATAGGTATATGTTAAGCAACGCAATTTTTTGCTAACTATTATTCGCCTTTAAAGTACCGCAACAGCCGCTACGATTACGATATCTATGATGCACTAGTAACCACTAGTAATAGTAAAAGTGGCCAAAGGTCAATATTTGTTTGTATGTGTAATGCTAGTTTTATCGATAAATTATTGTCGATAACTAAATAAAGTTAAGTAGTAAAAGATTATTTTTAAACGGATTCAATAAGAAACATGTCAAATTACGTATTTGTTTATAGGTTGACCACCTTTTACGCTAGTTCTAATATATTACGTAAGTACATTCTACAGGTACAGAAAATGTCAGACACTTTGTTTTAAAAGGCGAATATGTAAGGACTTTGCTACAATATAACGGTTTTTACCTAAATGTAATGTGTTTTGGAAAATTGCTCGCCATCAAGGGTGAGTTTAACTTCAGATTTTGCGAATTTATACATAATTTACTACAATATACATAATTTATTGCGAATTTATACATAATGTAACAAAAATGGTAATGAAATTAAAAAACATATGTGGTGGAGCTATTAGAAGAAGCGGTAAGAGTAGCTAAGTCCCTTTGAACTGTCCCTTCAAGGTAGACGAAGCGATTTCTGACAGTTTTATATGCAATTTAAATATGAAATTTTGAAAAAATATTTAGAATTATAACAATGTGTTAAAAAAGGATAAAATTCTTTGATCTGTGTCTGCAAGGAAGTATTATAAATTATTGTAAAACAGTTAATTATTCGAAAACGTACTTTAAGTTTGGGCGAGCCTATATCTTTGAGAACAATGATCCTTGATTAACAATCCTCTTTCGTCTCAAAACCAATTAAAAAACAGTCTAATGCTAAGCGACAATACAAAATTGTGAAAATATTAGAATTTCTAATTTTAGGTATTAGAAAGCAATTAAACGATTTTAATTCTGACTGAGAAATGTCAAGATAAACGAAAATGGCGCCCTTTTGATCGTTTATTTAAATAAACCCCACCCAATTGATAAAGAAGAATTCTGCCCTAACAATTTTGAAAAATTGTCATAAAGCTTTGTTAAACTAATTTCGGCTTAATCTGAATAAAAGATCTGTACGAATAAAGAAAAAAAACACTAGTAACATCTTTATTGTTATATGATTTTTCAGTAGAGCCGCCGATAATTTTATTTTGATTTTACATAAAACCAAAAAGTTTCACTTGAATACTGCCTACTGAAAACACTATTGAAAACATTTATAGAAAGCAGACTCATAGCTTTGAATTAAGTTAATGAAAATCAGACCATTGTTTATACGAGAATGTATCTTCTCCCTTAATAGAGAAGATCCGTTCTACAATATATAATATCTAATCCAGGCAAATTTACTTGTTTTGTCGAACATGTTTAGAAATTTTAATAACAAGTTGTACGGGAGCAGCATTCATTTGAGTCCGCTCATTTTAACATTTCAATAAGAACAAACTTTTCAATTAAATTGTACGTGGCCCTCTGGAATTCTGATATTAGATTATTTCAAATTATAGAGCTTAAGAAAAAATTTAGTTAAACTAAAAACATACATTAAAATCCATTACAGCGTACACTAATTTACTGTATGTACAAACTGTTCGAGATAACACTTCATTATTGTCCCACTAAACAAGCTTTTCCAGTCGATTTGAATCTTCAAAAATTCTGTAATTTAATTTCAGTTTTAAAACTACTTATGTGTATTGTATTTACTAGTTCCGATAGATGGAAAAATTTAGGTTAAATGTTTGATTTCGAAAATGAATAAAATAAATCAATGCTAGAATATCGAGAGATTATAAATTTAAATTTATTACAAATAATTTGAATATTGCGATGTGTTGAGTTTGATATGTTACCGGGATTACAACAAATGCATTTGTTTTGAAACATATCAATTAGGATTAACACTTTTACTCGAGATTGTTGTCATTTATCATTTATTTTTTTGTTACAAATATAAAGAAAACAGATGTTTTCATGGGAATCTTTGTCATTCGTTTTCTATAAAGTAATCAAGAAAAAACTTAAAAACTTTCATTCGGAAAGATTTTCTTTTCTTTATCTATATTTGTTTTTTGAAAAGTTGTGGATTACATAATAAATATATTCAAGTTCAATGAGATCTAAAGGTACTGAGTATACCATTTGTGATTTAATTCTGCACAATAATGTGAAATTTCGAACAAACAGAAGGTCAGTGAGAAAGTCAAAAATATTTCCAATAATAAAGGACTTTTGTGGAATTTGCATGAAACCTCTCATTTCTCCAAACGTTGGCTTTGCTTTAGACTTTTAAAAACATTTAATTGGCATATATTTAAGTCTTTACTTGGTATAGTAAAACCCGGAATTCCTTAAATCTAGTTTTAGGAATTATTTAGAAAACGTACTTAGTTAAATGGTTTCTTTAAACGGCTGTTTCATGTGTTTTTAGCTAGAATTAAATTTTTGTTAATCATTGAATAGAAAGTGAACTTCTTTGTCAAAAAGATGTTTGATGCCTAATAATTTTAAATAATTTAATGCAATTCTTGTTCTAAGCCGGTGGTTTTTAACTGGTTGTATTAATTCACGTTTTTTTGTAAAGTTTCTTTTAGTTGTTTTGTAGCTTTGCGTAGTCCTTTCTCGAAATTACACATTTGATCTAAAAAAATGATAAAGTAAAATTAGATAAATCTCTTAAAATTTATCTGTGACTGACATCTGGTGGTTCATTTTATAACTAGAGCCAAAGGTGGTCAAACTTCAACGCACGGCACTGTTCCGTATGAACATTTAATTGATCTGACACGATTTTTGGGTTTGTCACTCTTTTATTTATTATATTTAAAAATGAAATTACGATCGTCTCAGATGTTACTCCTTTGTCAAATTTCGAACACACAGGAACTAAACTTTTATTAAAAAACTACTAAAAATACAATATAATTTTAACATTTGTAATGGAACTATTAAAAGAAGCGATAAGGAAGGTTAAATCTCTTTGATTTGTGACTACAAGGATGATGAAGCGATTTGAAATTTTTGTAAAAACTTTTAAAGTTTTAACAAAATATGAACAATTTTTTTCATTTTAGATTTAGCGATTGTGCAAAGAGATCCAACGCCAAGCGGCTTTGGGATTCTCTATTTTAGTAAGTAAATTCTTTTATAGAAATACATATTTTTGTAATATTTGGCATTTCTTTAACTTATTTTATTTCTTAAAACTCTTGAAAAGCGTGAGTTTGGAAGTGGCAACCCTTAGGAAGTTTGAAAGAATAAAAGTTAATTTTAAATACATAGATGTTATGTGTAATAAAGTTGCTTATACCATATATATTACCTATTATTTAATTTATTCCTATTAAAAAAAAAGAACAAAAATATTGAAAACCGATTGAAATATAGTGTATTATTCAAAGAGCATATAATGATAGCTGTTATTCACGAAGATGAAGTTTACCGACACGAGCCGATAGGCGAGTGTCGTAAATCATCTGAGTGAATAACAGTCATTATATGCGAATAGAATACGATACTTTGTCCACGACGGATAAAAAATTGTATTTTATTATCAAATCCTTTAAATAAACCTAAAATAATTTACGTCGACATTTTGAGTTCTCAATTTAATAATTATGAAAATAGCAAGAGGCTACTAGATAAAATTTGAAAAATGATATTTTTATTTGGTAGTAGTGATTAATGGAAGAAGGGACTACTAGATAAACTAGCAGTGAATAATGGATATCATTATAATTGAAGAAACAAACGTATACTGAGTATATTATACGTTAGTCGTGGACAAAAATATTTTTAACTGCGGTTCACCTTCTTTAAGATCATTTTTAGATAACTTTCCTATATTAAAAAGTTCAAATTTGGCACACAACTTTACGAGATAAAGTTACGAGCACATTACCCACTATCAAAATTTCGCGGATCCTGAATTAGTCCCTCTCATAATATTAGACATGAGCGATTTCTGTGTGGTTCAACTTCTTTTAAGGTCAAAAAATTTATTTATTATTATTTATTTATTTCAATTATTGATGTACTTAGTTCAATTAATGATGTACAAGAAATATAATAATATACAAAAAGCCAGTGACAAGGCATTCCTTCAGTTAAGAAATTAAATACTTATGATTGGAGGTGATTAAGGCAGTACAAAATAATATATAAATCTATTAATGAATATAAATACTTAGAGTAAAAACTAATGAGTAATGACTATTATACAAAATAAAAATGTGAGATAACTAAATCAGAACATTATACTTAAACAATCAAATAAAAAAAAAATCTAATAATTCGTTGTGTAATAACCAGGTTTTAAGTGACGTAACAAATTTTTTTTTTTTTAAATTTATTCACGGATAACTTTAGAAAGCTTATTAAAAATTCTAGATGCTGTTACTAGAAAGTAATTGAGGAAATGAGTTTTAAAAAATTTAGGAATTTCTTGACAACACGTATAGATGCTTCAATGGAAGAACTGAACACGTTACAAACAATGGACACAAATGAAGACGTTTATTTCTAAAGAACATCAACCTAATTGCATGTTTGTGAGCAATAATCAGTGGTTTAACTGTCTCATAGTAAGTTCCACCTCAACAACAAATACCGTAACGTAATCGCGAATCAATTAACGCATTATAAAATTTTTTTAAAAACCAAAAAGGTCAACTTAAACGTAATAGATACAAAATCCTGATATTGGAATGAAGGGAACTTTTGAAAGCTGCTATATGAGATTTCCAACCCAAATGACAATCAACATTTAATCCTAGGTATTTAATAGAGCTGACTAATTCTAGTATCATACAATTAACGGTACAAGCACCACTTCTAGAGCAGCTAGCGTCATGGAAAATAATATCACGGTTAAAATACGGATTACTCATGCTTAAATTAAGCAATACGACATTAGCCTTGGTACTAAGTACAAGTTTGTGAGCAGCAAACCATTCACTCAAAATTTCAAGATATTTATTAATACAAGAGACAACCGTCGAATAGTTGCAGCAATCATGAGCAAATGCCATCTGTATATGTAACAACTTTGCTAAAAAAATTTTGTTTCAAAATAGAATTGACATAAACAAGAAATAAGATAGGCCTCAGGACAGAACCTTGAGGCACACCTAAATTGAGTTCAACAGTGCGACTCAAGAAACCATTAATACTAACCCGTTGCGAACGACCTTCTTAAAACGACTTAGGCCACTCATATAAGCAACCTCTAAATCCAATATGTTAAAGTTTATCTAAAAGTATCCGGTGGTCTACCATGTCAAAGGCTTTACTTATATCGAAAAATAGATCGGATTCATTAAATTAAGAAGAGCATCTGTAGACCGGTTCTGAACCCAAATTGACAAGAACTAAGATAACTAAAAGAGTTACACATATAGTCAATAGAACGAGATTTTACCGATTTCTTAAAATTTTTCAGATAACAGGCAGAAGCGAAATCGGCCCATAATTGCATAGTATTAAGCGATCACCTTTTTTGAAGAGCGGAATGACCGTCGCGGTTTTTAATGCTTGAGGAAAGATACCTTCAGTAATACTACTATTAAATAGTTCGCACAAAATATCAACAATGTTATAATAAATCTCTTTTAAGATGGCATTGTTTAGTCCAACATTATCGGTCAAAAATTTGGATTCCAAAGAATTTATAATAAAAAATATTCTGTCGACGTGATAAGGCGAAAAAAAAAATTTCTGTTGGAAGAATTATCTAAAATCATAGTAGGCACGCGATTTGACTGAGTATAATTACTGTTTGACCTCATGGATGTAACAATATTTTGAAAATACAAATTGAAACAATTTGCAATATTAAGTTGTGAAAAATTTGTGTACCCACCCGATTCGTCGATTATATCTGAGATTGCGTTACAACAAGTCTCTTTGTTCAGTATTTCGTTTGCCAATTCCCACTGCTTCTTACAATTGACTGCCGCTCTTTGAAATTTGTTAAAATAGCATTTCGATTTCGCGTTTATAATTTGTTTATTTAATCCACTCGAATACTTATAATGGTGCTTATTCAGATTGGAAGAGGGGTGCAGTTGGTTTTTCTTTATAATGGAGGCTTTATAATTATTTAAAATGGAGAGAAACAAATCAAACGCTTCTGAAATATTATCTAGAGCCAATACAGAGGACCACGATTCTTGAACTAACAAATTATTTAATAATTTAAAATCTATTTCAAATTTAGCAGTTGTTACTTGGTAATAGAGTTACGAATATAGCACAATGATCAGTAATTTTCATATCTAAAACAGATGATCTCACATCAACACGAGAGCTTCTGAAATAAACATGGTCAATACAAGTTGAAGACATATTAAAAATCCTCGTTGGAACATTGACATCCGAAGTTAAACCATTACTTGACATCAAAAATGTATATTTATCGATTTGAGTTGAAATAACTAGTAAATTAACGTTTAGATCAAAAGGGCCAAATTCTATCAAAAAAGCATCTATATTAAAAGATTGCAACCTAGACACATAGACACAGATTGCAACCTAGACACATAGACACATACATTCATTTTTGTGAAACATTTTTTCTTGGCCAGTATTAAATCCTTTTCTATACAGAATCGTATTTTCGATTAGGCGTTGAAGGTTACAAAATTATCTGTAATATGGCTTTTATTTTATTTTTATAAGACGATAATCGGATTACGACAAGTTTAATTTTCTATTTACTAACGAGAATACAAACTCACTTTTCATAGAAAAATCACTTTGTAAACGAAAATTGCTAAATATTTATGAACGTATTTCACATTTTGCCATAGGACCGAATAAGACGTCACTCTGTGTTCAATAACATCTTTGGTTATACTAAAATAACCTTCATAAGTTGAACTACCGCTCGATTTACCGCAATCCCAAGTGATTTAATGTTTCATGTTGCTTCATTTCTCCAAATTTCTGGTGCCGAAACATTCCTAAACGATTAATTTTACATTACTGTTTTTAAAGTCACTACCGTTGTTAACCTTTTGATGGCAATTGCATATCTGTGATTACAAATTTCGAGAATCTTTTGAAAGTGATTTCGCATTAATTTCCAATTATCTCCCTTTAATTGGTTTCATCACCATTTTTCGTCTTGTTTGGTAAATCTAGATTATGAATAATAAAATTGACTAATGTTGGATCGTACGTTGTAGATTTGTATATGTTGTAAAAGACAATTATCTTTTTTCACAAAATTATATCAGACTACAAATAATCGATAATAACATAACCGTGTAGCAAATATGTAATTATTGTAATTACAAGTTAATTATTCTATTATCCGTATTATCAACAATTTTGAAGATACACACAAAACAAACAAAATCCCTTAGATCATCCTTTAATGCATTACTTTTTCCATATTACAATTAATTTGAAATATCTATCTCGTTTAGTTTTTGTCACTGGACAAAACATCCAGATTAATAGTAATTTTTCCAGGCCTAACTCTTATTTAACTAGTTTTTCGATAAGTTTTTTAGTTTGGAAGATATTTGTAAAATACTGTTTTGCCATATTTTCCTTGCCCTCATAAGGAGGGGTATTCAACCTTTCTCGGCAGACTTTTTATACCATTTTCTAATGCCTTAATGCAAATGTCTGCCAAGTTTGGGATCTGTAGAAATTTGTTTCTTTTAACCATCATTTTTAAGTCTAATTTTACCGTACTAGTTAGAAAACAATTAACGTTTGTGTGAAACCATTATAAGTATATATTGAATCGATCTCCTCCATCCAATCCACAAATAACACTTTCAAACAGAATGTTTACTTATATTAACAATCAAATTTAATCATAATCAAAGAAATCACACAACTGCAGCAGTAATCAATCAAGTTCATTACTAAAGCTATAAAAATAATAAAATATTTTTTTAATTAATTCATAAAAAGATACGAAAAGAAAATGTATGAGAAATTCTCAAAAGACGAATACGAAAAAATTACACAATTTCCATAAAGATTACAAATCGCCGCGATTAGAAATATCAACTTTGACCTAAATATAAAACATTTTTTTTTTCTTAATTTATTCAATTTTCATTGCACTTTATAAGCTTTACTATATCACAATACCAGTCTGTCTGTTTTATGTACATAATTTGATTGCTGGTGCCAGTAGGGAGCATATTGAAATTGGAATGTTTGGTTACGACTATTTCAATCCATGAAGTTATCTCTTAAAAAGAAACAAAAAATAGTTTTTTTGTTGTGCGGAAAGTTGTGCTTAGTAAACAATAATAATTGATTCTACATGAAAAATATTTACTTATTACTTAAAATCTGCATTGTTTTAAACAGTGGAAAGACAACCGATTTGCAATAAAAGACCTAGAGATAAATACTTGAAACCTAATTTCGATGGCAGGATAACAGCAGAAGAATCGAATTATAACCTTCAAGCCCGTCCTCTCATAAAACTTACTATCCTCAGTCTACGAGTCACTCGGGCTATATACATTACTTAGTCTCTACCATAAGAAGGACAGTATAAATTCCAAAACTTTCTTTAATCGAATTTCTCGAAATGGTTCGCCCTTCAAGTAAATCGGTTAGAATAAGTTTTGGAATCTATATGTTTAAAACCAACGATTTATTCAGGAAAGACAATATTTTAGGAGTTGACCCTAAGTTGTTGTTGACATAGCCAGATACCGGTAAACTATCCCCAAAAAGATAGGGAACACGTAGGTCCTCAATACTCTCATGTTCGGAAAACTAAATCAGTTTTAGATTGGTTGACAAGTATGCTCTTTTACAATGCACCATTCACAGTAAATAAATAAATCGTTTTTATTGTATAAAGCTATTGTTATAAGAAGATGGTCGGTACGTCTCTAAGCAATGAAGCCTGACTGCTAAAGTTTCACAAATAGATCTTGAATTACCAAAAATCACAGCATTTGATCAATACCAAATTTGACACAAGCATCATAATTCAAATAAAACGACGTACTAAAAAAGCTCCACCGATGTATATAGAAAGGCATGCATAAGAAACTTTTTATTATTGAGGGATCTTGCGGTCTTATAGTGATAAATTCATGAAAAACCATTTTTTACAACTAACCAACTCTATAAGCAATAAGCATGTCGCATGTTATGATTTGCTGGATTTCTATAAAAAATAACTTTACTACTGGATGAATACTTCGATCTAAATTGAGAGATGGAAGAATAATTATCGGAAAACAATTATTTTGGTTTGTTTGCACAGTTTGCTGCTTCAATTGGTGATGATTGGTTGTGCTGGTATGATGTTACGTTCGACGTTAGAGAAATGTTGTTTTGGTATACGGAGAAATAAATAAAATATTATCATTTAGTTCATGAAATGTACTACCTCGATAATCAGGTAGAGAAAAGAATGGAGATTCAAAAAGTATTGGAACGGATCCGGTGGGTTGCGCTTAAGCTAGCTGGTAGTGTCTGTAAAATGAGAGAGATTTTGGTTGATTTTTTTTCGCCTTACTTTGTATTTTTAGTTATATCTCGAAAACTGACAAACGGAATTTAATGGGACATAAACCGTTAACTGTGGCTTGATGGGTTGTTTTTAAAAATATTTTTATTTGTGAAAATTTTTTGCCAATAAAAAGGAAAAAAGGAGAAACAGTTAATTATTATTATTTTGAGATTTTATTTTTGTTCCGGTTATGTATGATTGTTGAAACCAACGTCGTTAGACGTGGCAGAATCTCAAAGAAGTTAATAGTACAGTACTTAATAGTACAGTCGCCATTGTTGTCTATTATAGACTGTTATCTCCTAGTGCAACTTTCACTTCTTCTTCCATTGGCGCTACATCGCATGACGGGATTTGGCCGCCTCATCCTCCAAATAGTTCAATCCGCCAACGAGGTCCGATTTCCGTTGGTGCCGACTCCAAGCCTATTACCGAAGCCATTTTTAAAAAACAGTGCTAGTTTTGTTAAAAGCCTTTTCATCGAGGTTGTTTTTACAGCACGGATGGTTAAGTATATTATTCAATTCAATAACGCCCCGACCGTAATTAATGTAAATAAAAACTTCCAAATTTAGATTTCTAATGAATTATTAACTACAATTTTTTTTTTATAGCTAAAAGCTGTTGGCTTTGACTTTCGTGCGTGTCAGAAATGCTTTTTTTCTCGCATTTTATTTAATTTTTACATTTTTTTTTTCTATTTTGTATTTATTATAAATATTTGCATGACTTTTATATGCATAAACTGAAATGCTTATGTAGATGAAGAAACCGTTTAATGAAAAAAGAAAAATAGTAAATGTGGCTAACGTATTAACCCAATAAGGCAAACAATAAAGAATAACTAACGTATGACAATAATGCGAAAACTGTAATACGAGGAGTAGCTGAATTATCGAAGGGATGAAAAGCGGAGAAAAATGCAGAGGGCATCCAGATAAAATTGGGAGAAAAAGTTTAAAGTACCATATATTTTCCATATATACTCCATTATAATGAGCTCTTATGCTCAAAATGGACTGTACGGATGTATTTGGTACGGATCTTAAAAATTTTTTGTGTATAAAATAAATAAATAAATAAAGAGATGATTGAATGGACATGAAGCTTAGCCCATCCCATCGAGCAAAATAAATTCCCTTTTAATACGTAAAAATTATAATATTTCTCCTATAAAGAATATTAAAATTTTATTAAAGTTGTAGAAATCTATGAGTACGATAAAAATGCGAAATTAGCAGTAAATAATAAAAAAATTCCGCATGTGATGCAGTAAATTTTATAGAAATAAATTAATATGATATCAACTATTTTTGCAAATTGAAATATTGAATTGAAGCAAACGCCGTGTTGCAATTTGTGACTTGCAAATTAAATACAATAAGTAATTGCCAACAATTACTTCCTCTGAAATTGAACGGTGTTGTAGCCTGCAATCTGGCTTTTATATATATTTTTTTTGTAACGGTTATAAAGATTGTTTCGTTTGAAAGCGCCGATTGCTGTTCCCATTAATATTTTATGTATCCATAAATTAAATTCAGTCACCAATTACAAAAGATATTGCAGACAATAAAAATGAAATTCTCTAACAAATGTATTATACCTTCTTGATAAATGAGGTGATTTATTTGTACATTCAACCAAGGGGCAATTATTATACATATGTATACATTATAAAATTCTTTTTCCAAACTAATTTTTTTAACTAGCTGTAACTTACTACATTTTATGAAATTTATTAGTGAAATATTTGTTGATACTTTCCTTTAAGCTCTGTAAAGTTAATTATTTTTACAACGTTATCTCGCTTTTATGAAGTTTCTAAATAATAATGTTAGCTGATAGTACAGGCGATAATACATAAACTCAACGTCTTGTAGAATCTAAAAGTATTTATTTTACTAGACAGTTATTTAATCTTAGATACCTTATTAAATAAATTCAAATACCTTTACGATTGTATACCTCACAAGAAGCAAGTACTAATAATTTTCAGAGTCAATTATATAACATGCTTATTCAATCCGAGCATATAAATAAAATAATCACACCAATTTAAATAACAAAACCGAAAAACCACTCTTAAACGAATAATTTATGAACATAAACAACTTAATATAAAATATAAACTTCCGGTATATGATCGGTAGCTATTTTATTTAAATAAGAAATCCGATATATTGAACAATTCAAAGCATAAATAATGAAATTAATTTGAAATGCATCTTTAACAATTATTGTTTGTATTTATATGTATATACAAACGTGCACACAGAAGACCTGATGTATATGAAAATGCTATCCGGGCGCGCACACCCTTCTCATTATTAATTCGTAGTTTATGGTTTTAATTTTTTAATTTCCGATTAAATTAAAATAATTTTTGTTGAATAAACATAAATTTTATGCCGTTGACGAACTAATAATTGAAATGGAAGAATTGTCTAACCTATAACTAACCTGTAGCTAATATTTTTCAAATTTAATTAGTTTTAAATTTATTCAATTGATCTGCTACAAAATAAATGAGAATTATTATCAAATAATGACAGAGTACTGATAGATTATTTTATTTAAAACAACTTTTAATTATTGTTTAATTTATATAAAAGTAAATCATCTGATTGATTAAGAAAAGTAGTATTTACTAGTTTAATGAATTAAAATGAATAATCGATAAATGTTATTCGTTAGATAAATTATGTAACAAGAAAGTTGAATTGGCTTTTAATCCACCTACATATTGTGTTATAAGGGTAAGTGCGGAAGTAAATCGAATGGCATTATCAAAATGGCACTTTTGTTTTCCGTCTAACTTTTTGCACATAATGAAAATCCGAGTATGAAAAAGGCCGATCGTCCAACAAGTTCGCTCAAAAAAAAGTTGTTTAATTGAAATAATTTCTAAACCTTTTTTTATAAATTTTTAATTTTCTCGCTGATTTGTATGTAATTTTTATTTTGTTTTGTTTTATTTTTTTTTTTTTAATGACAAATATGCTGATAATGTGAAAAATAAAACAAAATAATAATTTCTAAACCACTGATGCTAGAAACATCAAATAAAAATAGCTTGGTTTAATCTCTTTCAGAAAATGGTGCACTACTGTTAGTTAGAGTTGGTTAGTTTTTGTATGACGCACCACGCAGAGGTAAATGTGCGTAAATAAATGTGCGTATAGTTAAGCTATAAGCCCCTGCATTTTTGTTTCCAGTGGCCCTATTCTGAGTTTCCAGTGACACTGTTGTAGCAGTTGAGAATTATTTTTTCCAAAAGTGGATTCTGGCGATTGGGAATTTTTAAATGTAGGGAAAAATAATTTTATTTGATGTAAGTTTTGACGTTTTCAATTAGAAGAAACTGGTGGTTTTGTTTGCTTTCATTATTTTATTTACAAGGTAGTATCGGTAAAGTCTTAATTTTATATGTATAAAAATAAAATGTTAAATAATAGCGGCTGCAAAATTCGAAATAGTGCTTTTCCCATTCGAAATTATTCGCAATTAAGCCAGAATACACTTTTGGGAATTGGGGAATAAAAAATTGGGAATTATTGAAGTTTTCAAATATAGCAATATTTTTCCTAGTTCCCAATTCCCAACGAATAGCCAGAATAGGGCCATAGGAAACCAAAAGAGAATTTATGTCAATATTTTCGACGTGTTTTGTTTAACCAGTACGGCTAAGGAGCTATCACATTTGAAAGCTATAATCTTAAAATGCTGCATTATCACATGCATATTAGAGCAGATAAAAAGAAGTGTACGTTTCCTGAATTGTATTAAAAGGGCCTTATACCTGGTTTTAATTTGAAGCTTCTAGCTTCAGTAGTTCAGAACTCATTCCAATACAACTTTTTTTCGAGTTAGGATTTTGGAAAACTTAGGTAATGCCGCGTAGTAAATTAGAGTAGACAAAAATATATTTCTGATAGAGAATTGGATGATCTTGAAGAGCGGTGAACTTTTTTAGCAGCCCAGACTATATATTTATGCCTTTACTTCACGATAGTATATTGTATAACAAGTAATGAAAACGAGCTATTGCAATACAAAAGTGAAATGTGCAGCTCGAACCTTGAGAGCAGTCCACTTGAGTATTATACCATTGACATACTGTGATTTGATAATAGTATATTATTCAACAAGCATATAATGATAGCTGTTATTCACGAAGATGAAGTTTACCGACACGAGCCGATAGGCGAGTGTCGTAAATCATCTGAGTGAATAACAGCTATTATATGCGAGTAGAATAAGATACTTTGTCCACGACCGATAAAAAATTATGTTTTATTATCAAATCCTTTAAATAAACCTAAAATAATTTCCGTCGACATTTTGACGTCTCAGTTTAATAATAATGAAAATGGCAATGGACTACTAGATAAAATTTCAAAAATGAAATTTTTATTTGGTAATAGTGAATAATGGAAGAAGGGACTACTAGATAAACTAGCAGTGACTAATGGATATCATTATAATTGAAGAAACACACGTATAATGAGTATATTATACGTTAGTCGTGGACAAATGAAATTTTTATTTGGTAGTAGTTAATAATGAAAGAAGTGACTATACTAGATAAACTAGCAGTGAATAATGGATATCATTATAGTTGAAGAAATAAACGTATAATGAGTATATTATCAGAGCCTTCTAGAGTATAGAGCCATAATCATGATGACGTATTTTTTAGAAGCTTTCTTAGTTGTATATCTTTTCACTGATTTCCATAGGAATCCATAGTAAAAATGGTGTTTTTTAGCATCAAGTTTTTCAATGAAAAAAACAAAAATATTATAAAATGTTTATATAAAAGTTTTCTACATATCTTTAAGAACAATATACAAGAAGACCATATTGGTATTAAGTAAATATTAATTACAGAAATATTAAAATTAAATTATTTCTAAAATATATTTTTTCGAAGTTTCATTTTGAAAAATACATCAAAATTGGCTCTGACGAATTAAAATAATACTTGCTAAATTTATCTTTAGTTTTACTAGTTATTTGTTTATTTTTAATTAGGTCTTTTATATTATTTTTTATGTTTGGCTAAATTATAGACCTATTTATATAATTTTTTTAATAAATTTCTTTATTAAAACTTTCTCCTTTTTTCAATACAATTTTTTGCCAAATTTTCGGTTTTTAATTAAAAACAATATTTACATAATGCTATACACAATATTTTTCACAACAACCGACAAATTTATTTTGTTTGTCTTTTAAAAAAAAAAAAAAAAAAAAAATGTTTTTCCTTGTCTAGACAAACAAAATAAATTTGTCGGTTGTTGTGAAAAATATTGTGTATAGCATTATGTAAATATTGTTTTTAATTAAATTTTCATAGCCTTGAAAATGGTTTAAAAAACCGAAAATTTGGCAAAAAATTTTATTGAAAACAGGAGAAAGTTTTAATAAAGAAATTTATTAAAAACATTTTATAAATAAGTCTATAATTTAGCCAAACATAAAAATAGTTTTACTAGTGTACGTAAGATGTCTACAATATTTACAGAAAAATATGAAAAAAAATTATTTAATCACAAAATTATCACTCGTACCTAATGTTTTGTGAATTTGTTTTGCTTTTCCTACAATTTGTTTACTTGAAATTTCCTCAGGTGGTAATTTTTGGTATGATTTTATCAAATTTTTACGGCCATCTATGTAATGTATATTGACTTAATGACCAAATGAATTGAAGTAAGCTTTTATTTTAATTTGACCAGAATGCTGTTGTTATGAAATTTTTTTATATTTTGGTTTAAATAATTCAATTATTACAAGAAAATAAAAACGATTTACTTACTTACGATATTCACATAAGTTGAAATTCAAATATTTATGAAAGTATTTCAGAAATCATAATTAAGAATTTGTAACGTTTTCATTTAAAAATTTGTCTTAGGAAAAAAAGTGATTTCCCATATGTTTTGTGTATTTTACTATGAAAAGTTTGGTTTTTTCCTCGTTTCTAATTCCCTTATAAAAGCTTGGTTTTTAGACTATGGCTTTGTATAATCAAGGTTGCTTTGATATTATACGTTAGTCGTGGACAAATCGGATTTATCGTAGTGTGTCAGCCATAATTTTTTGCTAGTCGCGTTTTGTTTCGTAGAGAGTACCTGTTCCAGTTTAGCTAAATCGAATTTATTAACCACAGTCTGGCAACGCTATTACACGCTATTTTTTTTCTACGAGTTTGAGGAATTATTTATAATTAAAGAATTTTCTGTAAAACGTGTACAAAAAAAAAATACAAACAGTGTGGAAATCGTGTAGTCATAGATTATAAAAGCAAATCATACGGTTCATCGAAAATTGCTGCTAATTCACCTGACATCATCTTAATCACAGGGGATTTTAATTTTCCTACTTTTAGCTGGTCATAAAACTGGCATAAAACTATTTGGTCCTACTGCTGTGGCCAAATCGAATAAATATCCACCATGATGCGACGATAAACTTATCAATCTTAAGAACAAGAAAGGCAAAGCTTACAAATTAAAGCTCAAATTCTATTCGGAAGAAAGCAAAGTTCATTGTGTGTAATCAATATTCCAAAAGTTACTTTGCGATAAAGTATAAGAGTTAGATTAGCCATTTTAAGAAACAAATTAGAAACGATCAAAAACATTTTTGGAGATTATTTCAATAAAAACGAAAAGCTACTGGATACACAGTCTATATGACATTCAAGGAACATAAATCTTGTAACCAGCAGGTTATATCAAACATGTTTGCTGAGTTTTTTCAATCAGCTTATAAGCCAGAAACCATTACTAAGAATGAAAATCCAAACAATAGTGAAAACAAGGAAGCCGTACGAACACCAAAGATGAATATTTTCATTATTGAAAAATTTCACATCGTTGGTAATTCCTCTGTGTCTTCTATTTAATCAATCATTAAAACTAGCAGTTTTCACAGAAATGGAAAATACTAGAGTAACACTAATTTTCGAAGCTGGAGCAAGAAATGATGTTTGTTGTTACAGAGGGATTACATCAATATCTTGATACCTAAATTATTTGAACGGGTAATATGAAATCCATTCAGCTCTTTGGTTCCTCGATTTACCTCGCTGTGTCAGCATGCCTTTAAGGCAAAAGAACAACATCGAACTTGAAAATACAAACAAGTTGATATGTGGTCTATAATGACTTTGTGGAAGTCTTTGACTCCATCAATCATTGTAAAACATTGGAACGCTTATATCGATTCGATTTCTCTAAACAGTTTGTTGCCTGGTTTAACCCTTATGTCTATGCATCTTTATTCTTACGTTAATAAATTAAGGGTTACCCAGTAACCTTATAAGATTTATTAGAATATCACTTAAAAATATAACTATCACAAATAAATGATTTTGGCATTCCTGGGCCCTAGAGCCTAAATTCCACTGATAAAACAGAAATTTTAACGATTAAAGTCGAAAAGGTTACCCGGGTAACCCAAAATAGACATAAGGGTTAAAACGTATTTGAGTAACCCCACTCAGTTTATTGAGCTCGCTCTCGCTATACAAATTATCAATGGCCTTGGGATATTATATCTAAAAATCAGACTACCTTCTTGATTATTATAGTTTAACCAGTTCGAATGTAGATCTACTGAAAAAACTAGTAGATTTATCAAATCTATCTATTTTTGTTCATTCTGAATTCTTTTAAATATTGTAAATTAATCACGAATTTCAGATTTAAATTTTAGCTTGAATCAACCCTCCAGGATCAACAATTAGTGAATAAGCTGTAGTTTAGAAATTGTGTTGTCCTGTGCTAACTATTTTTACTATATAATTACTAACAATTTACTAACTATCGGCTATACAGATGTCTGTAACCGGGCTGATTCTGTCACTTCTAACTATCCTATCCTTCGGTTTTGTTATGTGTGAAAGGGTGCACGGTGGCACCCGGCCAGGGGTGAACATGATGCTGTCACATTTATGTAGTATCGTGGGTGGTTGTGCTCTCTTTGTTGTAATGGTGCTTAGGTATCAGACAGATTAATGACCACATCATTAACAAGGGATTTTTTGCTTCATAAGCTTGGCTGTGCATGAATTCTTTTAAATATTGCTGAAAATATTTGATTATAAATTGAGGGTTATTTCAAAAGTGTTATTTCGTAAATTTTTTTAATACTATACATAAGTCAGAAGCTAAGCAAAGCAAACAAGAGACTTATTATAAAAGTGTATATCTGGTGAAGTACGTGATTATACTTAATATGAAACATAAAATTATAATTCATTAGTCAGAATTAATTAGATTAGTTAATTGAAAAAATTTGATTAATGTTTCTTTAAAATTAAGACAGATGCACTTTCTCACGCGTTCATTAAGATGCAAATATAGACTAAACCGTCACAAAATTAATGTGAATGCATATCTATAGCCGATCGTCGACTTAGCTTAGAACACACACTAAACATGCCAAATATGATAACAACACGAATTTTTTTTTTATATTTCTTCTTATTTACTTAATACTTTCGTAGATTCAAGTAACAAGTATACAAAGAAAGCAAAAGTATTTCATAATCTTATCTTTAAACAATACACACTTTAATTACATATTGAGTCGTTTATGAAAAAAGTCGGTTAGTATTGTGTGGCATGTTATCAAAAATATGGGTTATGTAAATTCTGTTGATGATTGTTGCTGTTGTAACACATAAATATATGTAAATGACAACAAACAATTTATATGTATCAAAATCCTTGAACGTGTTTTGGGCAAAATATTCATCTAATGCTGCCGACAAAATGATATACATAATATACATTACAAAGGTTGACATTTTCTTAATGAATTTGTGAGATCAGTAATGCGATTTGAAATATATACATATATTTAAATTACCGCATACACCAGAAGCGAAATGGAATTTTAAACAAAATTTGATATAAACATATTTCTTGTGAATGAATTATACGTGAGTTGAATATTAAGGCCACCAATCGGACAATGATGCAAGTGTCTAAGCATTTTAATTTGTATGGGTGTATCCTTCAAACAAAAAGTGAATTATGAATTTCAATAGAGGAGGCCTAACGATTTCTTTTTTTTTAATGATCCATAAAATTTACATAATTTTTATAGCTGAACGTGTGTTCTCAAATAATAAATATATCGTTTCATATGTTAAAGATCATATAACATTTTTATGATAACTAACACGGTCCTTTTGGTATTCTTTATGGAGTAGTCAAAAACTTTCTGTATCTACATTTGGTAATAAGATACAACATACGGTATATTATACCAACTGAATATTCATTTACAAAATCAAACAATATAATTTTCTTATCAATTTTTGCGATTTTGTCAGTATGGTTAACGCAAACAATTTAATATTGCTTATTCAACGCTCAGTATTGCTTAAAGAAGTTATATGTGTTCGTTACTTAGAGTGTTATACATATGTATATTTATTTTTTACTTCTAGCGTGCCCTTAAATTAGATTATCGATAGTTGTTCCGTTTGAAGTTCCTGCTATTTGCTTAAAATTTGATTTTTGTAGTTCCCCTACCCAGAAGAGGAATAGAATGATTCTCAAACAAAGTTGTAAGTTTTACGCAGTAGCGAAATTGAGGACGTCCAAGTTCAGGCATTGAGCGCATCAAGTTTTTATACCATTAACATTCGTCCATCGATTGCCGAGTTATTACTGAAACGGCTGAGAAAATACGAACAAAAACTCAATCATTTTTCAGATATTACCGACTGATAGGCGTAAAGTTATACGTCAAAATGTCTTTATTTTCTTGAAATATTAGTGAAAAACAGTGAATTGCACCGAACTACGGTTTACCTCTCACTTGCGCCCTGCGGGAACTTAAGAAGACAGTTTTTTTTTAATTCTAGGACAAATTTCTATTTAAATTCAGAATTTTAGCCTAAACCAACATTTACTTGGGTTAAATGGACAGCCACCTGAAGGGATTGAGTTACTTTTTAAATAAAAGGCTCAATTGTTTGATTCAAAATGAAATAAATTTGTAGATTACTTATGAAGCCCCCAAAATAATTTCTTGTTTGATCCTGTCGTCAATTTAGGTAACATCCATTAAAATAGTTGTATATAAGTACTTGCGGCGGTTGACCGGAAAACTACTAATATGATAAGTTAGGTGAGTCTATTTTTCTCAAGAGAACTGGTTGTTATATTACAGTCGGTGATAAAATTATTACTGATCATTTAATACTGATCATTTATTTAAGTTACTAAAACTTAATAAGGAACAAAAAAAAATTTGTCGGCATCACAAAAAATACTTTTTGGAACAAAAAATAATAAATTGGCAACATTTATAATTTGTTGCATCGAACTATACATTTTGAGCGACAAAAGTAATAAATTGGAAACAAATTTATAAAAATAAATTAAAAATTAAAAATTGAAGATAGTTTTAAAATATTCTGGAAAATGGAGATTTATTTTTAAAATTGCTTCGTCAACCTTGCAGATACAGATCAAATGTTAAATAATTTGTATCGATTAAATTTGATTTTTTTTTGTACCAAATTATTATATTTGGTGCCAATTTATTAATTTTGAAACCAAATGTTTGTCGCCAGAATATTTAATATGTCATTCATAAATATTTTTTGTATTCTCATATGTTTGTTCCAAAATATTATTTATGTTACCAGTTTATTATTTTTGATGTTAATGTTTTTCGCCACAAAATTTTTCTTGGATGCCCATTTAAATTGTCCCTTAAAATATTATGTTTAG
This sequence comes from Tipula vernalis, assembly GCA_958295665.1. Classification (NCBI taxonomy): domain Eukaryota; kingdom Metazoa; phylum Arthropoda; class Insecta; order Diptera; family Tipulidae; genus Tipula; species Tipula vernalis. The sequence continues at coordinate 266,506,513 of OY282558.1, forward strand.
ATTTGTTGGTTTAAATATTACTTGTTAAACTATTTATGTAAGTACAAAAAATTTAAATTACTAGTATTTAGCTATACATATTTCTATTTAAAAAAAAACATATCTAGCAGAGCTAGCTCAAAATATTGAAAAGATGAATTGTTATCTAGGACTAGTTCTACATTTCTTTCATTTGGTGTTTTGACCTAACTAGGCTAGACGCAGCTCTAGGGGAAATCTGAGATTACAAATTTAAAAAAATATACTAAATTTAGTAAAAATTAGTACATATTAACATAAGTAAACCTATATTTAAAGTACCCATAGTAAATTGGTTACTTAAAAAATAATTTTACTTGTGTAATAAATAATATTAATGGTGCTAATTTTCTATATCTTTTTTTAAATTTTGCCGCAGTGCTGTTTCTAGCCTAGTTAGGTCAGAATAACAAATGAAAGAGGTGTAGAACTGCTCCTACAGAACAATTCACCTTTTCAATATTTTCAATATTTTGAGCCAGCTCTACTAGAAATAGTTTCATTTTTAACTAGAAATATAGCTAAATATTGGTATCTTAAATGGTTTGTTCTGATATAGATAATTTAGCAAATAAACAATTTTTTTTTTAAATGTAATATTTATAACAACAATTGTTTAAAATGGTTAGTAAATTAAATAAATTATCAGTATTCAAATCGGTTCTAATAATTTAACGACCCACCGTGTGGTAATAATGGTTGTTGCAATATTATATAGTACATTATGATTATTATATTGTAATTCAACGGCCTTTTTGATAAAATTGCTTTTCATATTTATACCAAAATAGAGAACTCCACAAAGCCGCTTAGCATGGAAGCCTATGGTCAGGGATGACCGGAAATCGTAAAATAATTTACAAAAATATTTATATTTATTTAAATTTATTGGAGGTACAAATAGCTTTTGAGGTTTTTTTTTATAACTCGGAGAAATTGGTATGTCTTTTATTCAAAGTATTGTCCATCGTTAGCTACGACTTTTCCCATCTTTCAGGCAGCATATACGGATTCTGCGTCGAAAAATTCCACGTCTTTTGAGGCGATCAAAGAATCGACCCAATTTTTGGCTTTTTCGTAAGCAGTAAAGTGCTGCTCGGCCAGGCCATGAGTTATCGAGCGGAACAAGTGGTTGTAGGAAGGAGCAATGTTTGTTGAATACGGTGGGTTGGCTAGGACAATCCATTGAAGCGCCTCCAAAGTTTCCTTCACGACTTTTGCGACATGTGGCCGAGCGTTGTCGTGTTGAAAGATCACTTGTTGTTGGCTTTGACTTTCGTGTCAGTAGGAAGTTTTTCCTGTTTCTTTTTCATAAATTTTACTTTTTTTTTTACTAAATTATTATTTTAACCCGATTAAATAGTCTACAACCAGCTTGCCCAAACATCATAGGGAATACAAATTACCAGAACGATTAAACCACTGGAACATATTGGGTGTACAAATAAATTTCCGACCTTTTTAGATAGGTGTCGTTAGTATCACTGCTTTCATATTATTCAATCGGGCAATACATGTTTTTTGGAGGTTAGATGTCAAGCTTGAATAATTACTACCTAGTGACATTTGTTCAAAGCATAAACAACAATTATTTTCATGTAATTGAAAATATCGAATTTTATGCCAAAAAAACAACATTTGCGGGAAGTTTTACTTCATTATTTTTTGTTGAAGAAAAGTGCCGCGGAAATAAATCGTTTGTTTGTGGAAGCTTACGGTGAACCTGCTCCATCGAAAACAACATGCAAAGAGTGGTTTCAACGATTCAAAGTTGATGATTTTGACGTAAGAGACAAAGAACGTGAAGGCAGACCAAGAAAATTTGAAGATACAGAATTGGAAGAATTGCTTGATGTGGACCCTTGTCAGACTGAAAAACAATTGACAAAAGAGTTGAATATTACCCAACAATGTGTTTCGCAATGTATACATGCAATGGGATTGGTTCAGAAGCTGGTAAATTGGGTGCCACACAAATTGAAAGAAAGGGACATGGAACGTCGGAAAACCATGTGCGAATTGTTGCTTCAATGACAACAAAGGAAGGGGTTTTTGCATCGGATCATCACTGGGGATGAAAAATGGATCCATTATGACAATCCAAAGCGCAAACCAGCGTAGGTCAACCCAGGTGAACCAGGGCCGTCGACGCCAAAAGCAAATATCCATGGTTCGAAGGTGCTGCTTTGTATTTGGTGGGAAATGAATGGGGTCGTCTATTATGAGCTGCTGAAAGAGCGTGGAACCATTACGGGACAAGTTTATCGATGACAGCTGATGGCTTTAAAGCAAGCTTCAGCTGCAAAAAGACCGTAATGGGACAAAAGTCACAATAAAATTATTTTGCAACATGACAACGCTAGGCCACATGTTGCTATACCTGTCAAAAATTACTTGGACAGGCAGAGCTGGGACATAGCTCCCTCTGATTACCACTTGTTCCGATCGATGCAATTAGCCCTGGCACAGCAGCACTTCACTTCATATGAAAACGTCAAAAAATGGGTCGATAACTGGATTGCCTCGAAACCACCAGACTTCTTCCTTCGGGGAATCCGTTTACTGCCTGAACGATGGGCGAAGGTTATAGCTTCCGAAGGAGCATACTTTGAATAAAACATTCTTTCATTTTCTACACAAACTAATGTCTTTTATTTCAGTAAAAAAGGTCGGAAATTTATTTGTACACCCAATATAATTTCGTACGATTAGAGGAACAATGGAAAAATTAGCGAAATATTGTGATCCTCAAAATATCGTTTGAATTCGACTTTGATGTAATTAAAAATGATCGAGTGAACCAAACATTGAAATGGTTGGCTTCGACGATTCATCGGCCCAGGTGAAATAGCAGAACTGCACGGCTGAGACATAATCCTGGCGCTATTAAATTGCAGTTTTTTTCTATAACGATGAGACCCAGCTCTTTTGGTATGTTCTATTGTGAATTAGCTATTGCTCAAAATAGAGGGTGCCAACATCTATTTCAATGCTCGGCTTAATTGCATCAATTGTTATTGATAACGTTCTGCACTTATGGTTTCGTTAGGCTAGAGTAGCTCATAGTAGATTGCTCCGAACTGATCCCACCAGATGCACAGCATTAGCTTCTTGCTGTGAATGTTCGGCTTGTCCGTTGAAGTTGATGTATGATGGGCTTACCCCACGATTTTCTGCGCTTGGGGTTGTCGTAATGGATCCACTTTTCGTCCACCGTCACGATTCGATGCAAAAACCCTTCCAATTTTGTCTTTGGAGCAGGTGTTCGCATGTGAAAAAATGACGTTCGACGTCTCTTGGCTTGAGTTCATATGGAACCCAATTTCCTTGTTTTTGCATCATACTAATGGCCTTGAGGAAAGAAGGCCCCCTTCTCTTGAGTCTCCAACTCAGCGTCTTTAACTTTACTGGCCTCCCTTCACTCCCTTAACTATCAAAAGAAATATTAAAATTTTTTCAAAACGCCCAAAACCAAGTTAACAGCAAGTTAACAAATACCAATTCATCCTTAAAAGCCCTTATTCTTTGGTTTAAGGTTTATTTAAGGTTAAATCATCATTAAAAGCCTTTAATCTCGAACTACTTTTACATCAAATGTTCAAATGCTAATTGTGGCAGCGGCCGCTGCATATCACCATTAGGTGTAATATCTTTAGCAAAACATTACATAACTAAAGTTATTCACAAAAAACCCTAGGACGGGTTGTAGCCCCTAGTAAAATAATATTTACATTCATAAAAATAAATTGTTTTAATATTTTTGAACTCATGTACGGCGGTTACAAACATTTAACGGAGAGTTAATTTACTGGTTGATGCAGCAGTTAATGTTTCGCAAAACAAGTTTACTCCAACAATCTTTATGCTTAATTATATCAACCGGGCTACTAAACATAATACATAATTGAACAAAGTCTAATTTGCTTAAATATTTAGATTAGAAAAACCTTTCGGTCAAGTTTCTTTTACTTTAATTCCGAAGAAGTACGTAGGGTCGCAAAAAGACGAATGCAGGTGAAAATCAGTTGAAAATTACAATATTATCTAACTAATTAAAGAAAATATATCCGGAATACAACATGTGGTCACTGGTCACTAATGTAGGTTTAAAATAAATTCCCAATGAGCTTCTTAATATTTTGCCAGATAATAAATTTTAATTTTCATATATCAGGAATTTGCAAGATAAAAATGTCGGATATACATATTAATATTAAATTCTAAAATTTACAACACCATTTTGATATACAGGTAACCCCCCGAAGAACACGCTACTTGAAGAACACGAGTTTAGAAGAACGCGGATACCTTCCCCCGAATTACACGGTTTCAAACTAACTACACGATTTTCGAGTTATTCTTTTGAAAAAGAATAAAATACATATGTATTATCTTGCTCACGCTTCCCCAAAAAAAAAAAAAAAAAAAAGAAATTCGTTTCATGTTTTCATTCGTTGTGTTCGTTGTTTTTTGTAATCTCGAACAACCCCGTTTCAAACAACACGGAACGAATTAATCGTGTTCTTCGGGTGTTACCTGTATCCATAATAAAAATGAAACATTCATTTTAAAATATTCATAGTTCTATTTAAATCGACTTGCAGTTTGGACGTAAAATCGATATTGTATTGTATTTTCTTTTATAAATATGGTGTGAATTTAAAATCAGTTTTTTTATATATTCCGTAATACTAGATGAAAGGTTTATTATCAAAAAAGATTCCAACTAATAAATCACAGTCAATATTAAACTTAAATGACCATAAATTAATAAAGTGAACGCTAATGTGAATAGCAAAAAGCTTTTGATGTATGATTATGGCTCTGTACTCTAGAAGACTCGGTCATTCGGTCAATTTGATAGAAATACCAGCAATCACAAAATGCTAGTACGTCAAACGTTGCAATAAATGAAAATGAAAATAATATGAGTGACACAGATAAAAAATTGTGCAAAACATTGAAAATGAAGTTATCGAAAATATTTCTCTAGCAGAAACATTAGTGCAAACAGGAATTGAAAGTTATGTTGCGATGACATCATAAAGAAAAAGAAACCTAAAGTCTCCAGAGGAAACTGAGGTGTGAGGCTCCAGAGGAATTATATCTGGTAACCGATTCGAAGTTCTACAAGTGGTAGCTGATAATAAATATGAGGAGGAAAAGCCTAAAGAGAGAGAGAGAGAGCTCCTCCAATCTACTTAGGAGAGGAGCCATCAAAACTGTTATCGGCAGCGAAAACTTGCTACTATGCAGCCAGAAGAAATTTGCGAAGAGCTAACAAAATTAAACTTCAAGGTCAAAAACGCAATTATAAATAAAAATTGATGTAATAAAAACTAAAGGAAAAAGCGCAATCTATGATATCAGGTGTCTAATGGACAGAAAAGTAGTAGCAGAGGAATCAAACAAACGTAAATCAGTTTTACAGTGAACCAACCGTTAGAAATATGAGCGTTCGCGAAACTATTGCAAATTTCCGGATAATTGAGTAATATAGTATGTGACAAACTGCAAGCTAGCAGCAAGTGTGAGTTGGATAAAAGCAAACCAGAGGCTAGAAAACGCAGTAATTGTGGTAAAATCACAGCAAATTTACAAAATGATAAATATACACAATGAATTAATTTATGCAAATGATGGAGACTAAAGTGAGTTTCAGGCTTCAAAACATGTAGCCTACATGCAAGTTCAAAACAAAAACTAAAACTGAATGAACTTAAATTAGCTGTGCGGAACACCAATGAGCACTAGAGATTCTAAATTTCCTTTTTGAACACTACATCGATATTATGCTGATTTCTGAAACATATTTTACAATATCAAAGGATACACCTTTTATGACACTAAGCTTTCTAGCCGAAAGTCACTTGGGGGAACTGCTATACTTATAAAAAAAAAAGATAAAGCATTATGAATTTCAAAAATACCGTAAGGAGCTTGTCCAAGCAACAAGCAACCATCTGTAGGAATGGTCACAACATCTTACTCAAATGAAATACACACAAACTAGCTACTATGAAAATTTATAGATATTGCACAAAATACCAAAAGGGGAAAAGTTAAATAGCATGGAGGAGATCGAAATATACAAACACAAATGCAATCCAATGTTGTTAAATGATCAGGTCACCTGTAATAAAATTTATGGGAATATATTAGGCGACAGTTAAATTTTCAAATTAGAACATAAAAAGTTGACGAAAAGCGAAGCTCGAAACTAGTACTTTATCTGTAAATAATTAAACCTTAACAGACGAAAGGCCTCGCTGAGAGCACATGTAAAAGATTTAGTTTTCATTTCAATTATTTATCATTGCTACAGTTATTTCATTAAATATTGCAGCTTAACACATTAGATAATTATTTCATCAGGGACTAACAAGAAATATTTACAGTTATATCCCATTAAATAGGTCACGTACAACAATTCGTACCAAAGGAATGGTCCTATACTGTGTGTGATACCTCGTTTTCGTTTATGTATTGTTTCCACGAATACATCCGTACAAATTGGCAACTGCTTTGAAAAATATCATACTCTCAAATAATTGAAATTAATTTAAAATTAATATAATAGCAGGTGTACACATAAGTCTCCGCCATTCGACAAAATATGGTGCCACCACTAGGTTATGGTTAAAATTGCCAAATGTAAAGCATCATATCCTAAGGTTGGACATCTTTTAACAACATAACCTTAAAATATTAGCTGTTTTGTATCAGCATCATTTTTTTTTCTTGCGACAATGTCGAGTTTTGATGTCGAAGACAAAGAACCTAGCAGAAGGCTGAATTATTGGATGAAGATTCGTGCCAATCGCAAGAAGAACTTACACTTACATTTGGAGTGTTTTAAAAATTTTAAAGCCTAATTTTTAATTTTTGTCTAGTTTTAAAAATTTTGCTTCTTTTAGAGCCTACGATATAATTCGATTTTTAAAATTTCTCAAAATCCATAGAAATAATTTTGGATCGTTAAAATTTTCAAAAAAAAAATTTAAGAATAAGAGCAAAAGACTTGTTCAGTTCATGCAGCTCATTCGAATACCAAACATTTTCATGTTCAGTGAATGACTCTAAAAAACACTTCCGTGAAATTGTGCAAGATATCGTGGACGGTACTATGAAATATCACGATAAGGATACAAAACTTTTCTAAAATAAGGCATTCTATACCGGTGTATAAATGCTTTAATTAAATTCCTATGAAAGATTACAGCAACATTAAGACATTAAAGCAACTTCACCAAACTGAGCAGACACATATAATAAACCAAAGAAATGGGGGGAGGTACATAATTCGATTTTTTAATTAGTTGCAGATCACCTTTATAAAAAGATCATTAGTCCTATTGTTAGTTAACAATTTATGATTTCAAAACTCAAATAATACAAATTTTTACAGATTAAGTACGGGCTTGAATCTATAAATAAAAAATATACATATTTTATATATTCATTCATTGATACACAAAATTCATTCATTAATCTTATGTTTCTTCCTCATTCGCATCTTATGTTTCTTCTTCGGTTTATTTGTTAAGAAATAAATATTATATTAATTGTTTTGCTATGAGAGATATGTACGAGTATATGTTGAATAATAATTTAATCGTTAGGAGTTGTTTTTATTGTAATTATTATTTATGATATAATTCGAAGACATTAGGTTGGTTAGCGTGGATAAATTAAGTGTTAAATAACCAAAATTATTATACCAATAAAGGACTAAGAGTTTTATAAAGTGGACTGGGCCTTAATCTTATTAATCTCACATTGATGGGCACTAGAATATTAACGTTTTCTATTTGTCTGCCCACCAACTTGTCATCCTAAGAGAGGTACAAACAGAAATATAGATAATTATTACATAAATTAATAAAGTAACTCACAAAAGAAACTTAAATTAAAAAATCACTATAATTACCCTAGGTAGGTTTTGAATATTAACTATATACAAAACGTAAATCCCATCAATTTTCATTATTAGTTTTCATCTCACACAACAAACAAAACATAATAATAGTTTCAGTTTCAAAAGAAAACAAAACTTATTCCAATGATGTTTTTAGGTATCATTTTATAAATATTTATGCATCTATTTATGTTATGCAATATGTACAGAATAATATGCTCATATATTACAAAAACAATCTTGTACTTTTTACAAATAATAAAATACAATATTCAAAACATTTTGCTTGTGACATTCAATCATATAATAATATAAAAAGTACAATACAAAATAGAATAAGACACGACACAGAATAAGAAACTTGGGATAATATAAGAATATTAAAAAAATTTCAAAAATGTCACCGAACCTGAAGTAATGCAAATTAAAGTTTTTTTATAAAGTCATTTCGTTAAAATATGCAACATAATTTAAGATTTTGTATGCCACAGTCGTGACACATGTGTTGTGGTTCTTAGTGATAGTTTTTTTCTTTAACAGAACGCTATCATTAATTTAATCTCGAACTTTGAGCATTCCCATTTGATTTATTAATCACAAAGTAAATTATGTAGTATAATCTTTTAATTGATTTGATAAATTATGTTAAATGCATTTACATTTTCGTTAAAGCTTTGTAGGCTCTTGATAAAAATAAGACGATGTACATAAATACCGCAATTTTATTCAAATATGTTAATGCGATAACTTTCTTGTGTTTACAAATATAGAGGAAGTAATTTGCATTTAGTTTTTAATGTGCACACATTACACAATTGAATGATCTTAATAGAATAATGTAGTTTAATACTTTTTATGTTTTTAACTTTATCTCATCAGGTAACTGGGTCAGGTATCTTTAGGAATCTTGGACGAAATTTATCTGTGTTGATGTTTAAAGATTACCAAGATCATACGATGTACTACTATAATTGCCTTAGTTAGCCATCCAAACAAATATTTTTAGTGAGGTACTATACTTCCAAATGCTGTAAGATGTATTTTATCACTCGTTTAGGGCCATCAAGAACAATTATAACTTATAATACCAATATTCATTACTAAGCAACGTATTAACATTATCTAATTGCATACACAAATTCTAACAACATCCTCTTCATTCAATATTTAGAAAACTATAATTCAAATCTACAAAACTCAATGACATAATTCTAATTTACAATAAATTATGACTATTATGCAATTCCCACTGTGCCACTATATCATAATTCCTTCAACAATCACACCATTAGAATAATATTGTAATATAAAAAAAATTCTCAACATTTCGCATGTATTCTATATTCCATAGTTATACTGGGTTTAATATACACATCCACAATATACATGATTACCATCAACAATAGCCCATTAACAAGTTTAAATTTATGTGTGTGATCTAACAATTAGAGATAAGTTAATAATAAAGGCGTTGAAATTAGACCAATTTTTTTTATATTTTGTTCCGACACACAAGATCGTAATCATCTGTTTATAAATTATATTGAACGGAAATTCCGTAATCGGTTATGTGTCAACCGAAAAAAAAAATTGTTGTCTATCTATATTACCATCTGTAAATAATGATCATTGAACTTTTAAATATTTTGAGTGTTATTCGCAGCATTTTTTTGTTGTCTTTTATCAAGCTGACTGCATTTTCTCTCTGTAAAAGACAGTCAAGGTATATTTAAGTCACTGTATAATGTGTACACACAACTTCAAGTGAAACAAGTTTCATTTTTAATTGAGCAAAAGAAAAATTGAAGATTCATCATCGCCACATTGCGCGCTTAATATTTTACATGTACACAATAATTTTAAATGTTCTTCTCCTAAACCTGTGTATGTATATATGTACATACCAATATTCATCATTCGGGAGTCCTTGGCGATGTCATAGCACTTAATAAACAAACATAATAAAACAAATCTGTAATTTTTATTTATGATTAATAATAATCATTGAATTAATAAATTAACACGAAATTAAGTTAATATTGTTGTTGGTAATAACGATAAGTATAAATAGAGTTGTCATTTGTAATTAAATTTGTTTTATTTTTAGTCCGAATGATTACTATAATTTGTCTACAAACAAAGGTACATTTGAATGAAAATATTGTGGATGGATTTATAGGAAGATAAGGTTATGAATCTATAACTTTTCGGAGTAAATTCGGCAACTCAATTTTTATTAGAACCACATAGTATTCAACCAGATAGCTTATAGAAATTTTCTTAAATTTCGAAACGTACAATTTTGAATCACGAAATTTTTCTTTTTTCGGTTTAATATTCTCGGTCCTATCGCCAAAATAAATATACCCAAAATTACTATGAACGTGCCATTTTCCGTCTTATAATTGAAAAATTTAATGCAGGTACTGAACATTTGGGTCTACTTCAAAAATTAACTCACAGAGAAATAAAAAATTGCAAAAATTGTTTACATGTTTAACTTTGTTCGCTCTCTCATTCTCGCTCATTCATTTTTACTTAGATTTATAGACTATCTTTGGCTAAAGTTTCCTTACCTTGCTCCTATTCACAAATCATTTCCACCCTCAAGCCATTTGGCTTCCCATATACTTAAATCTCTTCTATCAACAATCACACATTGTTTAGGTATCATAATATATGAGTGCCGCTCGCTACTTTCACTTACTAACAAAAAACAGTAGTTTGAAATACAAGTTTGGAAAGAGCACCATTGGAAAGCTAGTATAAAAATTGGACGAGCGTTAGAAATATATAACATTAGTGAAGAATAAATAAAAAAATAGTGTAGATATCGAAAATTTTGAAAATGAAGTACATATTAATAGTCTATAAAATCAAATCTCTTTATATTATAAGTGAAAAGTAATGGTGACTTTACTTAATTTTTCTGCAGAAAGATTTTCAGCAGGCAAAAATATAATCCAATCGACGCAGTCTATTTTGTGTACAAATTTTCCCCCTCCCGATTAAAATATTTTTAAATTGCACTAATTGAACAAAATACACAAATTTTCAGAAGGGGTAGCAAATTGACAACATAAAATTTGCTCTTTTTGCCCTATCTGATAATTTTGCTAATTTATAATTTGCCTCTCTATTGTTTTGCTCAATTTATCGTGTCAGTTTTAATAAACAAAGCATTCAAAATGATTATGATTTTATATTATTATAATCATATGTCATGTGAAAATTAAAAGTTATAGAAAACAATTGCACGCCTATGGAAACAACATCTACATTTAGTTTTGGCACGAACTAAGGAACCTATGTAAAGGGTGACCAAATTTGAGGTATCTATTTAAATTTTAAACAAAAGACATAAATTGTGAGAAATATTTGTTTATTTTTATTAGAAATGAAAGTACATTGGTTCCGGTTAATAATGAAAAAGAATCTCGTTCAAGTGACCTCCTTTGATAGCTCGGCAGGCTGTCAATCTTTTACCAAAATTTTGAATAACGTTTTCGCATAATGATGGTCCAATTAGTGATATTTGCTCGATGATGTTGTCTTTGAGGTATTGAACAGCTTGACGATTATCCGCATAAATTACATTCTTCAACCCAAGCAGCACCAAATAACTTTATAGTTTTATAACCCATTTCCGACGTCGGTACAACGCTAAAAATTTCTAGAATTTCACTTATTTGACATTGAACTAACAATTTTTAACTTTTCGTCGGCATGACGACAACGCGACGTTATATGTTACCAGTCGGCAGAGGATTATTTTATATCTACTTGATAACATTTTTTACTATTTTCAACTATTGGCCGACTAATATGTTTTTTATAAAACCGTGTACCGATTATTTAGTTAGTAGTCATAATAAGTGGTATTTAATGACTACCTAGCGACTTTTTTGTCATATTATAAACCAATATCTAACGTAAATATTTTGTTGTTATATGGATGACCACAAGATAACATTTTTTACATATGCACCACAATTTGGTCAAATACAATTTCAATGAGAAAGAAGAGGTAAGTTATACAAGTTATTTACCCGAAATCATGCCTATGTATATATGTAGTGGTATTGAGGAAACAATAGCGATCATATAAAAAGTGTGGTTCGGTTTGTTGAAATTACAACATATGTTTTATAGTTATGTATTAGTAACAGTTTATTTATCACTTATTTGTTGTGTAAATAACTTTACAGTCGGATTCTAGAAAATTTGGTAATAAAAATAAATAAATCGTCGGGAGAATGACTAGACCGTCGTGATAGTAACTTTTTTGGAAATAAAATAACAAATTTGTACTTTTTTAATCGAATTTGTTATAAATTGGTTATTAATCTTACTTTTTAGTGATTTAAATATTTTTTTATACATATTATGAAATTCGCCATTTTTAATTAAAATATATAGACAAAAATTTATATTTTTTGAAAATAAAAGTATGATTTTCAAACTTCCCAAGACTACATATTATTGTAATTACATTATTTTAATGGTAGAGATTATTTTAAAACGGCTTAAATTGATTTTAGAAAATTTTATTCAAAATGAAATAAAAATAATTTCTAAAAGACCAGAAATGTATTTAGAAAAAAAGGAATTTATAAGGCGCATGAGTTTTTAGTTCACTGATAGGTGCACATTTACGATAAAACTTGCTTTGTTTATAAAATTATGTCGTATCTTGCCCAATTTTTATATTATCATTATTACAGGGAATGTGAATATTACATTTACAATTATTATGAAGTAATTTTCTTAAAGTCGTAAATAATGAAATAGATGTCAAAGAAAACAGACATATAATTATTATATTTATAAGATAAAAGAAGACAACATGATTATTTATATATTTTATAAAAAAAAGTTGTCCCTTCTGCTAAAATATAGCCACAATGTGAAACAAAAAAAAATGGTTTTACAAACTTAATAGTTGTCAATATATCTATTTCCTGACTTGGTATTTTATAGCCAATTGACAAGTCGGATAAAAGTTATTACGACGTCGTTACAACCCAAGATTTATTCCCCAATAACGTTGTAGCTTAGTCTTCATACCTTTGTCACAACGTCGGCTAGCCGACCAGTAGTCATTTACCCAACTACGGCACAACGTTATCCCAACCCACTCGTGCTACTTGGGAAGAAACACCCCAAGTAGCACGAGTGGGTTGGGATAACGTTGTGCCGTAGTTGGGTAAATGACTACTGGTCGGCTAGCCGACGTTGTGACAAAGGTATGAAGACTAAGCTACAACGTTATTGGGGAATAAATCTTGGGTTGTAACGACGTCGTAATAACTTTTATCCGACTTGTCAATTGGCTATAAAATACCAAGTCAGGAAATAGATATATTGACAACTATTAAGTTTGTAAAACCATTTTTTTTTGTTTCACATTGTGGCTATATTTTAGCAGAAGGGACAACTTTTTTTTATAAAATATATAAATAATCATGTTGTCTTCTTTTATCTTATAAATATAATAATTATATGTCTGTTTTCTTTAGCATCTATTTCATTATTTACGACTTTAAGAAAATATACTTCATAATAATTGTAAATGTAATATTCACATTCCCTGTAATAATGGTAATATAAAAATCCGGCAAGATACGACATAATTTTATAAACAAAGCAAGTTTTATCGTAAATGTGCACCTATCAGTGAACTAAAAACTCATGCGCCTTATAAATTCCTCTTTTTCAAAATACATTTCTGGTCTTTTAGAAATTATTTTTATTTCATTTTGAATAAAATTTTCTAAAATCAATTTAAGCCGTTTTAAAATAATCCCTACCATTAAAATAATGTAATTACAATAATATGTAGTCTTGGGAAGTTTGAAAATCATACTTTTATTTTCAAAAAATATAAATTTTTGTCTATATATTTTAATTAAAAATGGCGAATTTCATAATATATATAAAAAAATATTTAAATCACTAAAAAGTAAGATTAATAACCAATTTATAACAAATTCGACTCAAAAAGTACAAATTTGTTATTTTATTTCCAAAAAAGTTACTATCACGACGGTCTAGTCATTCTCCCGACGATTTATTTATTTTTATTACCAAATTTTCTAGAATCCGACTGTAAAGTTATTTACACAACAAATAAATATAAATAAACTGTTACTAATACATAACTATAAAACATATGTTGTAATTTCAACAAACCGAACCACACTTTTTATATGATCGCTATTGTTTCGTCAATACCACTACATATATAGGCATGATTTCGGGTAAATAACTTGTATAACTTACCTCTTCTTTCTCATTGAAATTGTATTTGACCAAATTGTGGTGCATATGTAAAAAATGTTATCTTGTGGTCATCCATATAACAACAAAATATTTACGTTAGATATTGGTTTATAATATGACAAAAAAGTCGCTAGGTAGTCATTAAATACCACTTATTATGACTACTAACTATATAATCGGTACACGGTTTTATAAAAAACATATTAGTCGGCCAATAGTTGAAAATAGTAAAAAATGTTATCAAGTAGATATAAAATAATCCTCTGCCGACTGGTAACATATAACGTCGCGTTGTAGTCGTGCCGACGAAAAGTTAAAAATTGTTAGTTCAATGTCAAATAAGTGAAATTCTAGAAATGTTTAGCGTTGTACCGACGTCGGAAATGGGTTATAAAACTATAAAGTTATTTGGTGCTGCTTGGGACCATAAGAAGAAGTCCAATGGCGTTAAATCGCATGATCTTGGTGCCAATTCACTTCTGTTCTTCGAGAAAGTAATCGATTATTAGACTTCTCTTTCAAAAGATCGATTGATTCCGTTGCTGTGTGGCATGTTGTACCATCTTGTTGAAACCACATATTCTGCACATCAATATCTTCCAATTGACTCTACAATAAGTTATTGGTTTCAGGTTTAATTGCTGTGAACGACGACGAATTGATGTTCTTGGCTCTTCAGCAACACTTGTTCTAACAGCTGCAATATTTTCACTTGAACAACCATTACGACAATAACTTCTGCTTCGCTGATATTGAACTAAACCAGTTTCTACAAATTTATCAATGATAAGTTTAATAGTACGGTATGTCGGAACATTTTCTCTACCGTATAACCCGAATCTTTGTACTTGTCGTCTGTCAAATAAAATATGGCACTCTAGTGGAAGAAATATGAATGAATTTCAGCTAGATTTGAATATTACTAGCGATTAAACTTATATCAGGAAAACCCTGATTTATTTGATAGATTCATTTTTTAACTTTTATTTATTTGGTTACTACGATTATGTTAACATTACCTTTAAATACAATGATCTAAACTGGTTTTTAAACCTTTTATTTTAAAAAATAAGTATACTAACTGAACCAATATTAAAACAGAGGTTATGTTTTTTTTAACGTATTTTCTATACGGTCTCTAACGTGATAATGTTTCTTTTATTTTTTTGTAGTGAATAAACTGTTTTGTTTTAACTTTTATGTAAAAAATTTAATTTTTAATTAGTTTTTAACTAATTCACACATGGCCTTTCTAAATTTTATTAGCATTGTTAAAAAGTCGGTGGTAACTTTTCTATAATATTTTTACTATTCAGGCTGTGTTCCAATTGGTTAAAAAATTAAATATTTTAACTGTGGTAAGAAATATTTAACTTACCTCATTTTTTAACCGATTTGCTGTTCCAAATGCTACTAGTTAAAAAAGTTAAAATTTTGACGTTTCAGTTTTATTTATTTTTGTGAGTTTTTTGAAGAAAAAAAATTTAATTATTAAATGAGTAATAATATCATAAAATATATACCAATAATAATTCAGTTTTGTGTTTTATACAAGCAATTATTGAATTTAATTGCAAAATATTATAGTACCGTAAAATTTGTAAAGGTAATTTAGAACAGATTTCACTTAAAAAAAATTATTTAAAACAAATATATTTATTTTAGCGCATAAAATATTTACAAATTGGTGTGGTATCAGCCACTATCGAGGCTATTTTGAATGGAGATGAAGTAGAAACCAAGAGGTCTGTAAGAGTAACAAGCAGAACATTTAAATTAATATTGCAAACGATGCCTAAGAAGCATCATGGGTGGGCAGTTGAATACGAACTAATTATATTTCTCTACTGGATGGCGTCGGGCTGTAGTTATAGAGTTGTAGGAAACTTTTCCGGACTGCCGATCAACTAGTCGGAATATAATATACAAAATGCTCGATTATTTTGTTATAAACATGAGACATGTTGACCAGCTTCCTTCCAAAAGCAGATGAATTTAGTGCTATAGGTGAAAGGTTTTGCTCAAGGGCCAAATCGTCAATATTTAGAAACGCGGTTGGGGCAATTGATGGGTGCCATATACGTGTAAAATGTCCCGTTAAAAAGCATAATGAGTACATTAATTATAAGGGGTTCTACTCGATTGTAGTGCAGGCAGTTGTTGACAGCAAAGGAGCATTTCGGAACTATTTTATTGGGTATCCAGACTCAGTTCACGACACTCGTATTTTTCAAAACAGCCCCTTATATAGATACCTGAATTTTCCACTATCAAATTATTATTTATTAGGGGATGGTGGATTGTAAGTTGAAACCGTTTGCCGTGGTAACACCTTATAAAAACCCAACCGAAGAGCAAAACTTATTTAACACAATCCATAGTTGGGCGAGAAATGTCGTAGAATGTTCATTTGGTATAATGAAATCGCGTTGGCGGAATATTTTTTTTAAAGCCCTAGAACAAAATATTAAAAATAGCGTCAAAATTGTAACTGTATTTTACATAATATTTGTATAATGGGCGATGATTTTAATAACATGTGGGACAGTTATGATGAATTACAGGAAAATTCCGATTCAATTAAAATGAATTCAAACAACGATTCAGCTGAGGGTATTATTATACGAAATCCATTGTTAGAACCATTACGTTCATAGAATCATTAACAAAAATTATAAAATCTATAGTACAAAAAAAAAAGAAATTCAGTCATAGGAAAAAAAAGAAATAAAACTCCCATTACTGAATTCAATTATTTCATTTATTTCAATAAATTATATTATATGTACATACTTAAAAAAATAAAAAAAAATTAAACTAATAGGAAGTTGAATTTTATGCCGAGTCATCTGATTCGGAAATCAGTAAACTGCTTACGTCTATCTCAGGAAATTCTTTCTGCACGATTTGGCCAAATATAGCTAATGCTGAGCTAATCTTATTCCCTATTTTTCGGCTTTCTTTTAATAGGGTGTCGTCGATTTTTAATCTATTTCTAAGTGTTGCTTTTGAGCGGGAACGACGGAGTTGGCAAGCGACTACTTGATAATGGCGTCGATATTGAAAAGTCATTTGACGGCCCCGGCATTAAGCTTTCTTCCATCGGTTCGTTTATGACTAGTTCGTCATCGGAAGAATCTATAAACTTAGGTGCGTCTATAATACCTTCAATGCTACAGGATGTATGAGAGGGGGGGGGGAAATTATCCTTGTTTGAGGAGTATTTATGTAGCACGTCAAAGTAGAGCCAGCTGTTAGGCGCGCCAATATCTCCCTCCGGTGCTTCATCACCCTTTCCGGATCCACTTTGCTGTTGTGGTGTTAGTGACTGTAACAAATTATATAAAAATTAATTATACAAATAATTGATTTTTAGGTTAATACCAGTAGTATTTACCTTGTATTTCCGGATTAAAGTTGCCATTGTTAGCGGCACAATGCCGGTGGTTTATTTAAGTATTTGCTAATTTTTCTATAATAAAATAAAAATTTGTTTATAAATATTTAATACATGTATTTACAATAATTAAAATGTTTACCGCCACCCATCTCTCTGATTAGCATTTTTCCCCGTAAACATCTCATCGTACTGGAGTCTGAGATTAATTAATTTGTTTTTTTCAACTTCATTTCCTATAACAAAAAACACATATACTATCAAATTGAGATCGATTTAATTACTTACATTTGTTTTACGCGTTCGTAACATGTCGTTTTCTTGGATTTTCCATTGTTTTTGATTTTTCCTTTTTTTTTCCATTTTGTGTGGTTATGTAACGGATAAAAAGTCAAAGGAATATATGATCAAATTTTTAACTGCACCGCGACCAGTTAAAATTTTTGTGGTGAGTATAATGTCAAAAATTTAACTTTTTAACTTTTTATGCGATATTTTTTTCGTCTGGAACACAGACTCAGTCGCAAAAGCAAATAAAATACTAAATAAAAAAATTTTCATTGAAAATCTCATGTAAAATCAATCGAGTATTCATATTTTATAGCGCAAATAATTTATTTGCTACTGGTTGGAGCAATGCCACTACATAAAAAGCCGTGACATCAGTCTAAAAAGTCAAATCACTAATATTAAGAGGGGAATAAAGATTTTTATTTTCCTATGAAACATTAACAAAATCATATGCGATTTTCAAATACATTTCTTAATATCGTCTTTATTTTCAATTTAAATGAACATTTTTATTTACAAATATAAATAATTTAACATCAAATATATCGAAATGTAAATTGTGAACAATTTTGATTGAAATTAATAATCATTTATTAAGTAATTTTGCATTTTTATACAAATATTTTTTTCTCAAAACATCGTCATGCTTCGTGTTCCTCTAATCATGGGTTTAGAGGAACACGAAGCACGACGATGTTTTGCGAAAAAAATATTTTTATAAAAATGCAAAATTACTTAATAAATGATTGTTAATTTCAATCAAAATTGTTCACAATTTACATTTCGATATATTTGATATCAAATTATTTATATTTGTAAATAAAAATGTTGATTTAAATTGAAAATAGAGGCGATATAAAAAAATTTGTTTGAAAATCCCATATGATTTTTTTACGTTTCATAGAAAAATAAAAATCTTTATACCCTTAACACATACTACCACACATTTTTGTGTCATGGCTTTTTATGTAGCGGTATTGGTTGGAGCATAAACACTTAAATACGATCACGAATATTGTCACACTTTTTCTTTAATAGAACGCTTTCAGTTAAAATATAGAACGGAAATTCGAAAATTTACCATTACTTTTAATAAATAAACTCATTCTGTAAATTACTTACTCGTTCAATAAAATCCTTCTTTCTTTTGGCACTTCTTGTAACGTGAATAATAATCTTACGATGTTTTTATTAATGCATTTTGAACGTGTACATAGAAACTAAGGCTTGTAAAGTTTTGTCATTTAGCGCTGTAGTTTAGTTGAACAAGTTTATGTGATGTTTTTTATTTTTAAAGTTATGATATAAAATGTCGATACCAGTTAAGGGTTAAGATGTTTCATTCCGTCCAACAAAATTACTTTTATTGTAGTTCGGGCCCTTTATAAAATTAGCTTGTAACGTTAATTTGAAGGTGTTTTACGTCGTTCCACGCGTCGCAAATCAAAACTCATCATGATCTTTTAAATCATAAAATTTACAGCTAAAGCCAAATTGTTAAAATTCAATTAAATGCATCAATCACACATATAGGGTAAATGTATACAAGAAAAAATCGTTTTGTAATATACCCGTCTAGCTTTACCTTGAAGTCAATTAAGAAGAGTTTTGTAATCATAAATAAATGTGAAAATTCATCCACCTTCATAATATCTAACATTCGTATGTACATACATATGTCTAATGTTTTGTTCAATTTCTAGATTTTTTTATCTTGATTTGAGATTTATTGCAATGGTTTATACTTACATATTTGTGTGTATTATTTATTCCGCCTACATTTATACAAACAATGCTTTGTTATCTATCTAAAGTTTATATGTACTAGACTAGAGAAATAAGTCTAGCGCAGATGTATACATACAACCAGTTTGACTCGATGAAGTAATTTATAATGAGAAAATTATATTTTGGCGCTTCGCGTATTTTTACAACCAAAACACACAAGCATCGCTTATCCAAAAATAAAACAAAGAAGTGATATAAAGCATACATTGATGAGTTGACGATGATCATGTTGATCGGTGTATGAGAAGTAGAAATAGAATTTTGTTGATCTCTGACCACCTGCATTTTTCACATCATGATGATAAATGTGTGATGCGATATACCAAATAAATTATTTTAAGTGGTTTCTTTTAAAATTCGATAAAGATAACGAGAAAATAATATTTCAAATTGAAACGATTTAGATTTATGGTTTTATTGGGAATAATTTGCTCCGCTTTTGTTAGATATTTTATTTGGGTTGCCTGCGTGCAACTATCCTATAAGCAAATCAAAATTTGACATCTCGCTATTGTATTGAACTATCACTACGTTTTTTTATTCATAACAATGAAATCGTAAACATACGAATGTAAATTAGACGATACTTAGTTGACCTTATATACAATATATATTATTATACCTGTTGGTAGTGTTATGTCGTTTAAATGAGGAACAATATTATTGTGCATTAAATTTAAAGGCGAAGAGTGTTTAGTTTTATTGTGGTCCCTATTCAACCGCTAATTTCATTGTATTCTTCTGAAAATATCAAATAATTTGATTCTGTTTGAAGATAAGAATTCTAAATACGTTGCACTTATACGAATTTCTGACAAATTTAATACCCCTCTTATACTCTGCTTCGTATATTTCGATAGTTTTGTCATATATAACTGTCATGGAGACTTCATTGTATTGTGAGTATTTTGGACGAAATGTTTTATCAATAATAAAAAAAAAAATTAAAAAATAATAAATAAGGTTATTAAATACAAATATATTTTATTCAATATTTAATCAAAATAAAATGAAATGTGATTGTTTGTGGAAAAAACCAACAAATCTATACTTGTAAGCATTTTTGGCATTGCATTCTCACAGTCACTCACTCATGGTAAGAACCATAATACCAACATTTGAGCGCGGTGACTTCAGCTGGCCAAGTGACTCTTAATTGAGCAAAAACTTTATTAGAGGACCGGATTTTGCACAAAAGGCGATAAGCGGTGAAACAGAGTAAATATGTATTTAATCTTGGAAAAAACATAAACTCGCTTCTTGTCTTTTGTGCAATCCGGCCCAGGGGCATTCGTTTATTATCTTGCTTACAGAGGGGCCCGCAAAATTATTGTCTAAAAGAAATTCTGTTACGTGGTTTGTTGATGTAGAAGTTAAAGAGCGCATCCAATACGTTGAGGTTTCACTAAAAAAATGAGTCTTACACATCTGGATGCAAAATACCTCACTTAAAAACCTCTCACTACTTTAGTGGGGCGAACAAATCTTTTCTATGTTTGAGTAGATATTTTATGGTTTGATCCTCCACTGTTTGTTTGACATTACTGAATGTAGCTTATTTTTCGATACCACTTTAGTATACGTGAAACAGAAGCCTATCTCATTCCTACATTTTTAATAAGCAATGGAATTACTCTTAATTAGGCATTTTAGGAAAAAATAAAATTCATTTACCAGCAGTAGACTTTATACGAGACGATTATAGGCATTTATGCTCATTTGATGCCAGTTCCTTTAAAATTGACGCGTGGTTTTTTTTTGCTATAAAAAAAAAATATGCGTTAATTTTGCTCAGAAGAGTACCTGTTCTGCTAACTTTTCTTATGGCAAAAAAATGGTCTGCCGTTCAGTAATAAACATAGTAATACAGTCATAGTTGTAGGAAATAGATTTATTTGATTTTTTCTCTTATTTAAGTTAAAAGGTATATCAGTATATCTGATTCGATTTAAGTAGAAAAACGAGGACATTTCTTTCAACATTTATTTGTTTTGCTTAGTATATAGGTTTTATTCAACATACCCTGCCGAAAAATAACTATTAAATGAAGTCGTTTCCTAAATAAATTAAATAGTATTGGTATAACAGATAGAAAGATAGAAACACATAACAGATGAATGAAAAATCATGAAATTAAGCTGCATTATTAACATAATCATGCGGATATAATTCGGTGAGACCAATAAACAGTAGGAGTTTCGATCATTCGATTTTGAAAGTTTTATATTCTTAAATTGAAAACGATAAAATTTTTAAATTCAAAGAAATTGTAAATGTTCCATATGTTGCATAAACAAATGAACAAATTCATAAAATCAAAATTATTCTTAAATACTTATTACTCAACTTACTATGTCAATTGTCCATCTCCACATCCGAGTAAATGTGTGTACAAACAACATTACACAAAAAGCAGAAAAACCCGCATTAAGTATTCAGCAGCAACAATATTTTACGAAGACTTATGGTTATGGTTTTTCATGTCTTCTTAACCCTATGCAGCGATATAAAAACCAATTTTTTAGAGCTGGTTCAGTTTTGTTTTAAGGATAATTGGTTCGGAAAAAATAAACAGTAAAATGAAATACCTTTATGAACTACTAACAGAGTAAGTTAGATTGATCTTGAATGAGGCAACTTAAAGTGACGGAGCTAGGGTACACTAGAACAGGCCAATTTACAGAGTTAGTAATTTTAACGATAACACATTTTAATTTTATATTCGTGTTGTACACAGTGCTGAATTTTGATTGAATCCAGAAGAGTAATGCTAAATTTTTGGATACTTGCTAGCTCCTTCTACCAATGTTCGCCTCGATTACCATACAATTCTAAAATTTTCAAATAAAGCTACATTTTAAATTAATTTGTGTTGATTAGGGTAACGCTTAGTTTAATAGTATTTTAAAAAGGCGGATTGAAAGAAGTGAGCGACCTAAATTGTTTCAATTGAAATTGTTAAAAATTGTTTGTTTAAGATACAACATGTTGCTGAGAAAATCAAAAAGTCTTGTGGATCTGGTAATGTGGAGTAGTGATGTAAAAACTGAATTTTTTAAGGGAATTAGAAATGAGGAAAAATTCAAATTTTTTATAAAAGCATTGTCAAAAACAACCGTTTGAAAACGTCACAAATTATCCGGTAAAAAAGTAGTTCTTTAATATAAAATTATGTTTGCAAGCTATATAGTACTAACAATTTTAACGTACCATGATTTATTTATGGAATTCGTTAGATACTGTTGATATAATTAGTAATAAATGTATTCATTTTTCTACAATCGAATAAGAAGCACTCGCTCCTTGGAAATAACTGTGAGGCTCAACTAACTTACCTTTCGTGTGATTTTGTTCTCTTTTCTGATTTGGAACACAGCGATTCCCCACTCAGTTAATCCTGCACGAGGCGGTCTCCACACGACTGACGTTTTCGCCACGCCTGCTGATGATCTGACCAACAATTATACTATTGTACTGCTTTGACCAACAATTAAACAAAAAAATACCTAACTCATTTTGGTTAAAAGCATTTTACTTAATGTCAACAGAATTGATTCCAAAGCCAATAATCCATAATTGGTAGGGTCCAATTTTATTCCATTTTTAGAAATTTAATGAATATTAAAAGTTTGCTAGATGGAAAACACCTAACAGCTTGGACGTTGACATCGACAAATGAAATAGGTTACTAAGAGCTAAATAGTTTACGAAAGTCCAAAATGTTCTTTAATTATTAGTATTACTCAAAATTCGCCTCATATCCTTTAGTTTCAATTCCCTCTGGATTTTAGTGTTGCGAACGACAGTTACCAAACTATATATGTAATTGCGAGAAAATACAAAATGAGTTTTATTGGCCGAGTTTGAATCGATCTTGTAAGCTAAGTGTGACTACTATTTGGTGGCAATGCTATCTTTACATGCTACGTTGAATCGGTTGTTCTAATTTTTCTGTTTTGCAAAATTAGATGTGGTAAATTATTCTCATAGTGGTTAAAACAGCCATTAATGTTGTAAGAGCTGCAATACCGACGATTTCATATTCCTCTTTAGAAAACAAGGTGTCCATTCAAAATTTTGCATGAATCTAGACCCAACCAATTAATTATATACTCGTAGTTTTATTACCACAAAGTTAAAGCAGTAACTGAGAATTCATTGTTTACATTACAACGATCGCGCTCCGGGAATACCAGTTAAAAACATTTCAGTCAACAAGGAAAGAAGTTTAGTTCAAAAATTAGAAGGTAACTAAACGCCTTTTCAGGGGTTCCTTTTGAATTTTTGATTGAAATTCCTTTTGAAATGGAGATTCAGTCAAACAACTAGAAAGGTATTCCAGGCAATTGTAAGAAGTTAATTGAATGTTATGCTTTGTTCAGACTATGGATGCGCCCGAAATGATTACCTAATAAAAATTCGAGAAATGAATAAATCGATAAATATAATTATTTAAAATACGCTTAACTTAAATGCTTAGAGTCAAGTCTAGTAAACGTATGAATTCCGGAGAACGAAAAATTTGCCTCTTTTGTAGGTTTAAAATGGAATGTGCAATGTTTGCGATTTGCTCGTATTTAAGTATTCTGGAAAGCAAAAAACAAACAATTTTAAAATTACAATAGAAATCTCCAGTTTCCAGAGTATTTTAAAATTTCTTCCTTTTCTTGACGGGCATCAAAAATATTTTTTTTATGCTTTTCTTTTACACAAACATACATCATTTTTCATACATACTGTTTTCTTTTTGTCTACTAATTGCTTTATCTGTGTAGCATCAAAAGATTCACACTCGTTTTTGAGTTCTGATGATTTGAGTTTCTTTAGTTTTTGCTTTCAGTCAGGTTTATGTGGAAGAAATTTCTCTGCATGTTGTGCGTGGCTAAAAGTTATAAGTTATTTTAGAAAGTTATTTTGACTTGTGGTTGTTCGCTTTCAATCAAACTATTTGACATTTAAATACCGAAAGCGAGCACCGACAAAAACTTTTAATCTCTAATGAATATTTCCGAAAATATTTCCTCTTGTGCAACAAAAGCAACCAACATGATATTTCAAAATCTAACAACCCAACTACTGCATAAAATAATTACAGTGCATTTTTGAATCACTCTTATTAATTTTAGAAAATTTTAATAAACTTTTTGAGTTTTTGTATTGATTTCATCTTTCTAAACTTATAGGTAGAACAGACAGACACAATGAATGGTTTATAAAAATGTTAGTTGCAAGTCAAAATAAATTTCTTGTCACGATTTACTAGGGAACATAATCAAATCTAACAGTATGTGCATTATATATCATACCTAACAATATTTACTTATAAAATCTTGACAGATTGACGAGATGCGTGTTGAGCATAAATTAAAGTTTGTACACCGGATATTTCACCAAAATGATTTCTACCCTACATTTCGTAACAATGTCTCACGTTTTATAATACATATGGCTGCATATGCGAATGTAAATCACATACATAAGTACATATTTTATATACAAAATACCCAAGTTCAAAAGTTCATTAGACTCGAGTAATGTAAAATGTTGCTTGCAAAGCGATTGAAAAATAGAATTTCAATTTCATGAGATTTTTATCGATATTTCAACTATAAAACATTTCAGACCAATATTACATTGAGGTATCTAGTTCCTATTAGTTTTTTTTAATACAATTTATATTGGTTGCAGGTTTGGCTCTTCTTTTTTATTCTAACCACGAAATAGCACTTGAGTGTGCTACATGCGTCATAATATAATATGATTTCTCCTGCTGTCAGCATGTCAAGCATGAGGTTTAGAAAGAACATAGGTACGTGTTAACATTAACAAGTATGGATTGTGACAAGCTTTCAAATCAAATCAGGGCATGTCACGCCAATCCCGTTATGTAAATATTTATTCTAAATTTTGTTCGGCCATGACAATCAGCTAAAAAATTTTCGTTTCCTTTAAAATAATTTGCCAACAAAATTCTAAAATATTTAAAAATTTTCGGCCATGTCTAGTTCAAAATTACCGGATGATATAAAAATCTATGATAATTTGGGAGAATTTGACCGTAATCTGCCCGATACTGTGAAACTCTTGAAAACAACAGAGGGTAGTAAAGTGTATTTGGTTGGTACAGCACATATCAGCCCCAACTCACAACATGATGTATCGTTTGTTATACGTAACGTTAAACCGGATGTGGTCCTACTAGAACTTTGTCAATTACGCTTGAGTGTATTGAAATATGATGAGGAAAGGTTAATGAAAGAGATCACTGATTTGGGACCACGTCGAGTATTTGAAATAATTCGAGAAAATGGAGTTGTGGGGGGCACAATATATTTACAATTTTTAAAATCTAATGCTAAATTCATTAAAGATCTGGGGCAAGCACCAGGTGGTGAATTCCGCCGGGCGGTTGCTGAGATAAAAAGGTGTTGTCCCGATACTACGGTGATATTAGGCGACCGGCCGATCAATATAACAATACAACGTGCTATTCAGGGAATGACATTAAAAGAAAAATTGCTGATGGCATATATACGATTATTTTCCGAGCGGCAACAGCCAGATGAAAAAATTACCCAAGAAGAGATTGAAGATCTTAAAAAGTCGCACTTACGTGAGATGGGACATAATAACACAGACGAGCAAAAAATATTCCCGTCGATTTATAATTCATTCGTGAAAGAACGTGACATGATTCTGGCGATTAATTTAGAGCACGCTGCTCGGCCTCAACTCAAACATGGTGAGATGCGGCCGGTAAACGTAGTCGGTGTTGTAGGAATTGGACATCTGAATGGAATTACACAAAATTGGCAGCGGGTTGATGCAGATAAAGTTGAAAAATTTTATCGAATACCACGACCAAATATACTTTTTACAACAGCTAAAGCTTCTCTGAAATATATTGTGATCGGTGCAGTAGGTTATGGTGCTGTTATGTACTATGTGGACAGATTTTTTGCCAAAAAAGACCAATAGCTCCATGACAAGAATTTGTATATTTACTTTTCTTCACATGTATCGTCCGAACGTTTAAGTGTTGCATGGGACATCTAAGGAAATTGATTGTATTCATAGAACAAGAAAAAATAGTTTAAAAAATTTGTTGAGCTTAAAAAAATGAAATGTGTACGGTTTTCTTTTTATTGTATCTATTTGCAATAATGCGACCGCACATGTTGTTTTATTTAACATTAGAAATCAAGTCGATTCAAAAGTTTTAAATCATAGTTGTTTGAACCCAAGATACAAACTTTTTATATCATCTTAATATTTCGAGAATAAATCTAAATTTACATAAATACATTTTTTTTTATTTTTTTTTTGCTATATGAAGGATTAGAAAAACGAATAGAATGTACAAAATATTATGGTTTGCTGTAAAATAATTAAAAGGTATGAAAATTGAAAGGTGGAAAATGTACGTTACATAACGATTTTTTTTTTTACTATCATATGGATCATATGAATCATATCATATGATTACTATCAGTCATATGAAATGTGGCTCCGGATAGCGCTCCGTATAAATAGGTAGAGCCAAATATTTTTTATATCAAGTTTTCGCTAAACAATTGAATTAAAAATGATAGTTTGATGTTAAATAAGTTTAGTTTATCAATAAATAGCGCGTCAAATTTAAATTTAGGTGTATAAAAATGACGGCTCTCGATAGCAGCTATCCGGAGCGAATAAAAAAACACTACTATTATCTTAATATTTTGACATTCTTTAAGTATTGTTCTTTGCACACGTTCTTTGTTCTATGCTACAACACTTCTTTCTGGTTCATGTTTTGTGTGTGTGTGTGTGTGTGTGTGTGTGTGTGTGTGTGTGTGTGTGTGTGTGTGTGTGTGTGTGTGTGTGTGTGTGTGTGTGTGTGTGTGTGTGTGTGTGTACCACCTAAATATTTAGCACTTTAGTATATAATCGCGTATGATTAATGCACCTGTGAACTATTTGTAACAAGTCTAATGGTGTGAAGATTGTCTATCGTTTTTAATTTGTAAGGAAAGTTGTGTTTCTTCGTCTTATCTCACACCATGATGTGTAAAATACGAAATTAGAAATTATTTGCAAACTTGAAATGAATGAAATTTAACCATGTCATAAGACATGAAATTTTTGTGCGATTTCTACAGAATAGTCCATTGGTTCAGATATGAGCTGAAAAACTGAGCAAGCCTCCCAATTATTTGTTCAATTTTCGATTTAGGATTAAAAACACTGGCAATTTTCATTTTTCTAATGCTTACCAATTGCTAAAGTTTATTTGAAAGATTAATAGAAGATTCACATAAATTGTTTGAAATATAACATAAAAGATTCACAATAGATTCTCAAAAGGTTCTCAAAATATTCATCGCGAGTGTTGAGTTCAATATTGAATAAATATTATATTAAATATTTAAACAAGGGAAATAAACATATTGTATCACATATGAAGGACATATGAATATTGTACAAATATTTACCAAGTATTGTAAGTTCTATCTGACTCGTCTCGCCGAGCTTAAGGTTCCCAACGATTTCGCGCAAACTTTTATAGTAATTAGGCTCCTTTGCCTGCACGGTGATATACCTCAAGTTTCGCTATGTTTATTTGGTTAAAAGTTTCAAGCGATTCTAACGTGTCTTGGTATGCCTCTCTTTGACCTGTACTGTTTGTCTCCTCTTTCCGATTCTCTAAATATTTGATTTTGGAAGCAATTAAACCAATCAAAAATATGTACGGTCATTTTTTGACTTCAGAGCATTTTACCAATAAACGACCCATATATTTTTTACCTTTATTCAAAATAGCTAATTTCGAGGATTGTTCGATTGACAACTTAAACGTCCAAAGTGATTCAAATTTCGAGTTAAGCACTTAAAAAACCATCGTGACACTGTTTTTAAGGTGCATTTTACCCGTTCCGCCATATCCTTGTATTTATTAGTGAACAACTTGAAAATTTTCTTAATTTAAAGGTTAAACATAGTGATTTGACAAAAAAATTAGGAATCATGCTGTTGTCTGCCCTCTGTACCTATTAATCAGCTTGCTCGACTTAGGATTTAAATCCTAAGGTTTTTAAAAGTTAAAAATATTTTTACACATTAATATAAAAAGGGGAGGTTCTTTTTGTCATTTGAATAAAAATAATCTTAGGACTTAATCCAAACTCGAGCAACAACCTTTAGCTTTCGCCAATTTGTGTGTCAACATTTATTATTTTTCTCTACTCTAAATGATCATCGCGGAAGATTCAAACAAAATGAATTCTAGTAAAACTGGTTTTACTTTTATTCACTGTTTCGCTCAATGATCAATGCCGACGATTGTTTACACTCGTCACTTTGGAGATGGATCCGCGGTTACCTTCCAAAGAAATCCGCGTAATCCTGCCTTCTTTTGCTCTAAAATGCCTTTCTTCTATCTGCCAAACCTCTATGACGTATAAAAAAACAGAAAAAAAACTGAAAATTGGAATCCACTAAGATTAGGTGTCATTTTCAGATGTATAATCGTTTTAGTTCAGTAAAAATATCGTCCTAGTCAAAAAAACGTAATACAAAGATATTCTCGATTCACTGCCAAGCAAACTCTACGAATAATATTCAACAACCTCGAAAATTATCTGGTCAATATCGAAAATCGTCACAAAACTTCAAAAATGTTGATAATCTTGAAATACAAGGCGCGAATACCATATATCTAATACATTTTTAACCAAGATATAAGAAGCTATCTTAAAAACGGAACACTTCCGCCGTTTAGTAATATGTACTATCTCGCATGAATTTTCGCTTAATAATGTAAGATATTGACGCGAGAAAATAATTGTGTTGAATTTTAAATTCATTCATCTTTGATGTGATTTCAATTTGATTAATTCTCAAATACTTCAGAGGGAAGTTTAGCTTGCATTTTTGAAACCTTGACGTAAGCCGTAATTATTCCAACTTCCAAGTTGTATGAGAATTATCATTCTAAGTTCTAATTTAATTTTGTGAATACAAATGTTAATACTTGAAAAGTCAATTTTTTATTTAATATTATATTAACTTAAACTTTATTCAGAATTAACTAAAATATTTGTTTGCCATTCCAGATTGAGTTTATAGTTCAAGAGAATCACGAACTAAACGTAGGAGCTTTAATTGTAGCTGGATTGATTGGTATCCACATTGTTGTCAAATTCAAGCGTCTAGTTTTAGGTAATTAAAAGCAGATGAATTGGTCTTCAATGGTGGTTACATATTCCTTATCTATCAATAATTTTTTGGAATACTTTTTGCACAACACACTAAATTTCTTAATAGTTTTAGATGACTAATAATATTATCCTTTATTTACAAAACTGAACGATTCAATGCTATAACAGTTCATTAAAACCCACATGTAAAATACAATGTCTTATAGTTAAGCAATAATTTAAGACACACTATCCGTAACATCGTAAAATTTCCAATATTTGTAGTTGTGTTACATGGTAATTGACCCTCTGTCTAACAAATTTGGCTTCTTAACCATCATCGCCTAAACTAAACAAAAATAAAAATTACATTACACAAAACAAACAACCGAATTACATAAATCCATCTTGAAGACTACAACGTTCTTAAAGTTGAAAGTAAGAAGCATCCACTTAAGACTTATTATTACAAATCTTTTATTTTGTACATATTATTTAAATGATTTTTAATAGTTTTGTTGATGATTAACAAATTAATAAAAAAAAACTTAACTATCAACCCTTTTGATTTTCAATTTATTTACTTTGACGTCTTGTTCTTTTGAATATCTCGTTTAGTCATAATGCGGTTGTTTGTTTTGATTCCTTTCCATTTCATTAGAAGTAATCATGACGTTCATATATATATATGCCCTCGTATCATATAAATGTGAGAAGAAGGAAAAAAATTAAGGTTTTTTTCTTAACCTTCTCTTGTCCTACACAAAAAATTAGTTACGGATTTTCTTATCTTGATTACGGTTCCCGACATTGTGGGGCCAAATCACACATTTTAATAATAGTATCTTACATTCTGTTCTATATGCATACCGTTTATAATGGCTGTAATTGTGTTCCATAAAAAATCTCGAGATATTTATATAATTACACCACTTTGTATATTGTATGAGTGAAAAAGATTTAATTGAATATATAAGCATTTGTTTGTTAGGTACGATATGAAAACAATCGAGATAACAAAATTCATTCCATTGTTCGAAAAATATATTTATGTCATCCGGGAAACTGTACCTTCGTGGGAAATTCCAATTATATTTGACTGATTCTGTAAGAAAGCGGTTAAATCATATTTTCATTGATCCCTCTATGATAATTGTTTTTAGACTGTCAGTTCCTTATTTAGTTTTCCTTGTTTAGTCATGACCTCAAAATTACCGAATGATATTAAAATTTATTATGATGCAATGCAATTTGAGTCTTTTTTACCACCTAGCGTAAAAGTGTTAGAGGCGCCCAACGGCAGTAAATGCTATTTGGTAGGGGTTTCAAGCACAAATCCGAATTGTAAAAATGAAATTTCGTCAGTGATAAGAAATGCTGAACCGGATATTCTGATACTCGAACTATGTAATATGCGGCTAAATGTTTTGCGGCATACGAGTAATGATGAAACGGGACAAAAAGATGCAGTACCCTTTGACTGGAATGAAGCGTACGACATTATAAGTAAACATGGGTTTATGGTTGGCGCATATTATATCCAGCTCATGCAGAAAAATGTTAATATTGTAAATAATTTTGGTTTATTGCCCGTGGCCGAGTGTCGCAGAGCATTGGCTGAAATTAAAGAATTTTTCCCTAAATGCAAAGTGGTCCTGGGCGACCGGCCAATTAACGTAACTATAAAGCGTGCTATGAATAGTCTTAGTTATAAAGATAAATTTTTGTTGGCGTACGATCAAATAATCAAGAAAAATAAAACTATGAAAACTCTTCCTTGTCGTGAAACTTTGGTGAATGAGCGAAATAAGATTTTAGCTAGTAGCCTAGAGTATGCGACCCAATTTACTAAAAAATTTAAAGATGGTTCAAAACCGTTGACTATAGTGGGAATTGTGAATGATGAACTCGTTGACGGAATAGCTAGTAACTGGATGAAAGTGAGCAGAGAAAATGTGCGTGAATTACTTGCACTTCCATTGCCTCATCCCTTAATGAAAGCTACGAAATTATGTTCGAAGTACGCTGTCGTAGGATTGGCTTGTTTTGGAGCGTACCAGTTTTATTTTAATAAGTTGACTGTGAGTTAAATGTGATTGAAAAAAATGTGTCTCGAGTTTCTGGTATTTGAACTGTTTGATTTATTGCGGCCGTATTGCCGAGTGAAGCTGTGAAGGAAGAAAGATAAATATTATTTTCAAATTACAAATTAATCAAATTTTTTGTATTTTCAAAAATAAATTTGTAGCATAAAAATAAAGTTCACTCTGATAAACTGTTGGTTTGCATTCGTAAATTTTATTGTTCGACATAGGATTGCGAAACTATGGTTGTAAATAATTAATGTCTCGAGACAGGCAAATTTTTTCGGATTTCTAGTTTTAATTCCAGTTTTTCCGAGAAATTTGGAATTGGTGAAAAATATTGTATGTATAGAATCAGAAAATTAAATAATAAACTCCAATATTAGAATTAAGTATCCATTCGAACCCAGTTTTCTTTTTTTGAGCGTTTGCCATCTATTCCATAAAATTTGTTGATTCGGGACAAATGTAATTTACAATCCTATACAAACTCATAAATTATTACAAATTATTCTATTCAAAATTTATATTATATTTACGTTTTTAATTTTTACAAAATAGATATAACATCAATTATTTTCAAATAGAAGCTACTAAAATCATGCGCCCCAAAAAGTTTAATGGAAGAATTAACTTTGGTAGAAAAATGTCCAACTAGAAAAACGTCAACACTTCTAATTCCTCGTTAAAACAAGAATAGGGTCACTCGTTTCTGACTACGAATACGTTAACAAAAAGTACGAATTTCTTTGATTAGTATTTTTGATATAAGAATTCGTTAATTCTACATTAGTAGTACCTGTAAGCAAGATACCTTACGAAATTTCAATATAAATTTTAGAAGTAGTTTCTGTAGGCTCATGAATATATTTGTGTTGTTCGATTCGATGGCATTAACGACACCAAAAGAAAAATCTTAGGTCTATAGGTTATACCTATATGTCACCAAACCAACCGTTTGGATTTCACAGAAATTCTCCCTTATTTAGAGCAGGGCCTGTCTTTAAAAAATTCCAGAAGTTTTCTTAAATTTGAAGGCCTCTTCCCCAATATCACACTTGGTCATACCCCAAGCTGCCAAATTATCTGTAATACAAAATCAGAATTATAGTAAAATTATCTTTTATGATCGATAACCCCACCTTCACGTCACATAGTATTACATTTTCTATACCTCCTACCGCCTCTTCCCTCAACTTTTCCACCCTGACAGCGTGATATTATTTAAGGGCTTCTCACAGTAGTTTGATATTAAGATTTACATGCGAGCTTTCATATCTAGAGAATTTGTTACTCATATTCATAATTATAAATAATACCTTTAAAGATGATTTTTTCAAAGCAATCCACAAACAACGTATCGATCAACATGTTCTTGAAATTTCAATTAATAAAATAAATCACAGAAAGAATTTATATCTAAATGCTTACTAGATATATATTTTTTAAATATTAACGACATTATTTGCCGCCAACAAAGTATTTTAGGTAAAATAAGAAATTAAAATTCTACATTAGACAGTAATCTATTTATTTTGTATTAAACACATCTAAGGAGCAACTATTGGAATATGGAAGGTAAATAAACCGTAGAAAATATTTCTTCGAAAAGTTTAAACATAATCTTTTTATCAATTGACTATAAATTTGCAAACAGATAAACGGTACACAACCAACGGTAAACTATACATATTACATTTATCGTCAACATAAAACAAAGTCGTCGGTCTGGTTTTTGAGAAAAAGTGTATGGCAAACTGCTTATTACTAAAACCTGTCTTTGTCCGAAATTTCGACCAAAAACTATCAATATTTGTGAGAATGGAAGGCAAAACAAAAATAACAAAAATGTATGACTGGAAGGAAAGACATGACCTTGGAGTCCTCGTAACCTAATTCGTCAAGAAATATGGAAATCTGGAACAATATTTTTTTCGCGATTACAATACTTACCCAATATTACTTCGTTATAGTGGGAAACGAAAAAGAGAAAAAATGGAAGATGTACAAAGGAAATTAATATGTATTTTTAAGTTATTTTTTATTTTTAAAGACATATTCTAAAATTTCAAAGATATTTTTTTTAAATTGAAAATTGTATTATTTATTTAATAGTAAAATTTCGAATATATCGTCCGAACGAACCGAATTTACCTGCCTTGCCACATCACTACCCGAATTTTGGTCGATAAATAGGATTTGGGAAATGAGACTTTCATATATGTACAAATTGTATAATACATATTTATATGAGAAGTAACAAATTTCTTACTGTACAACAAACCTTAATGCGAAAATAATAACAATTTTTCCTATTCCAGGTAAGTGCAGCACAAAATGTAATTAACTGCCATCGTATTACGTAAGTATAAAAAACTCTACTTCTTTTACACCTAAGAAAATTTATCATTTCTATAAATTGCGACAATTACTTGGATATGCTATAAAATAAGTTTCCAACATCTAACCGAATCTATTTCTAATTAACTGCGATTAGTGTTTTGTGTGCACAAAATTACTACTATAGTTTTGCTTGGAATTTACATAGCATAACACTAGATGTGTTTTCGCGGCACGGTAATATCGTATATAATTCTAGCATATAATATAAATAAACCACAGATAAAACTCTAATTATCCATACTAAGTTATCTATAAATTATATACTTGTTTCACGATTTTTTGCGATCTATAGGTACCAATTTATTTTTTTTACATAAATGTTGTTCTGCTAATTCATATCAAAACCACGATTATAATCTTTAAGATATTCTGTATATAGCTACCATTCAATAAATTTTTTATTTAATTTTTATTTAAACAATAAAAGTTTGATTCAGTCGAATTTACATTTACCTGAAGCATTAACTAATTTATTATGGATACGGTTATTAAAGATGAATGGTGTAAAGAAATTATTAATAAGCATTTGGGCGATTGAATTGCTAAGTAAGTCAATGATTTTTTTTTTTTGGATATCTTTCATTCTTGGATCGTTAAAATCATTTGATTTAATAGACATTCATTATAATTTCTGGGCAGAATAGCTCCTCGTATATTTTTTGTTTTTTTCTACACTCAATCAATAAGACAATTAAAAAATTGATAATATTATACAAACAAAAATCATTTGATATTTTAATTCATTTTCTACATCTTTTGAAAACTGGAACTCGTTAAATGAATTTAGCTGTAGTTTCAATATGGCTTGTTGTTTGGACAAATCACCAACATTGGTCGACATTTCTTAATCGACTGAATAAAATTTAGATGAGTTACCATGTTCTGAAATTCAAGTAAATAAATCACTTTCCCAGGCAGTATCGCATGAGATAGATGAAATACGTTTAATCACTCAAAATAATTCCCGTAAAACCAAATAAGTGATAAACATAAGTTAGACGATGCTATATTTCATCTATATTATAGGTATTTCTAAATGTGAGGCCACAAAAATGTTTGTTGTCTCTTTGAATAAGTAAATATTGAAGTTTATATGGAATAAATTATATTAGAATCTTTTCTTTAGCAAATCCTATATGGAGAATAACAAATAAATCCATTTTATAATATTAGATCTATCTTACAGCAAATGATCAGATATTTAAGTAAATTCGAATAATTTCCATAAAATAAATCGCATTTTCAAAACTTATATTCCGTGATTTATCAACGTCGGTCGTAATCTACACCTTTTCTATTTTCAATGATTTTTAAAATAATACAAAGTTAATAATACAAATTTAATTAGGAATATTTATTTATAAGAGATGTCTTATCAAATTAAAATTTCAACTCAAAATCGTAAATCACGACATATTGATTTCACATAACACGTCTTGTAATTTATATTTTTCAACCTACACTCGATCTCAAAAAAATTTCCCAATATAAATTAAAAACACTCTGGTCTCGTACATAATGCTGCTAAGCTATAAGTAAACACAAGTTTACATACTGGCATATAAGTTTGAATGTCAATAGACATATAGACATACTATATTGTAATTGTTTTGACGATTTATCAAATACAGGTACGAGTAACACTTGGTTATATAGGTACATTAATGGAGCATAATGTATGTACAAATTATTATGTAAGACGTTTATTTTTGTATATCAGTGTGGATTTGTAGAATGATCCGCAAGTAGAGATAAAGTTGTCAAATTTTATTCCGCTGTTGTAATTTTTTTTAACTTGTTGATTGTTTTCTTAATTATTAACCTTTAGAAATATTTACAGTATAATAAATAAACACGTTTTTAGTTAAAATTAGAACGAGGAAAAGTACCTGTCTTCGAAACTGATTCTATATTGTTAATTCTTAACAGTAGTCATTCGATTTTTGCTCACATTACAATGAAAATACTTCGGCGCGACAAAACACTATATGTAAATAAAATTTTCTTTGTGAAATAGCTCGGTGGCACAGAACTTTTTAAATGGGTTTAAAACTAGTCTAAACTAAATTCAACCTCTTAGTTTCTTAGG
Source organism: Tipula vernalis (assembly GCA_958295665.1). Classification (NCBI taxonomy): domain Eukaryota; kingdom Metazoa; phylum Arthropoda; class Insecta; order Diptera; family Tipulidae; genus Tipula; species Tipula vernalis. The sequence continues at coordinate 266,542,961 of OY282558.1, forward strand.
CTGAATCGAAATGACCTATAAACTTGCCATGTATTGAGATGCTGAGTTATTTTTTATTGTTAAACCACTTTCTTGTAAATCAAACAGCCCAGTCTATATTTCGTCATCTGATTTCGATCGATGAAGCAAATCAACGCATCTTTTATCTACATCTTTAAATCATCTGGTTGGAGTGTATAACTCGGCGGTTTTTGACTAGGATCCTGTATGCAAACTGCAAATCATCGATTTCATTTGTGTGATCGCATTGAAAATACGACGCTATTATTATTGATACAGTTAGTATCAGTAATGGCAGCAATAACAATTACAGCTGATTTAATTTTTTTTTTTTTTTTTTTTTTTTTGTAATCTTGAGATGACGACAGAATAAAGAAAATTATTGAAATTGAAGAAACAATGGAAATGTCGCGATTTCTTTTCGCTATTCGTCGTCTGAGTCCCATTTATTTGTTGTTTGTAGTTAATAGTTTCATTGAAATAATTATATGATGATTTATCGACAATAATCAACAGTGTGTATCTCTTATATTAACCTTTCTATTAGATTATTTAGTATTTCTCGCCTTCTGCTTATAGCAATATACATATGTATTCGTTTTCGAAATTGTTGAAAGATGCACAATGCGACAAGATGTTTTAAATTTCTTCAAAATATCGCGGGAAATTTCTATCATATACTAGATCAAATGTCAATATGAAATTAACCCAGTTTAAAATATCGATGATGTTTCTTCATGGTTACCATGGAAAATTTAAGTATTTCAAAGCACGGTTAGTCACACAATTCCGAAGCCAATCCTCATACAACTATTAAATTAAAATATAATTTAATTACAAGAACAGATGAAACGTAATTACAAGAATTTAAGAGTCATTAATGTCATGTAATAAGAAATGTTTTTGTGAAATAAGAAGAAAACCATTCCTCACTGAAATCTACATTGAAACAAAAACACCAATTACATACTTCATAAATCTTAATTACAAACAAAACGTTTTCTAAATATATTACACAATTTCTGATTTGCTGATAAGAAATTATGATTACACATCTTGATTTAATTGTTTACCAAGTTTTTAATATTTATTGTTTAATTAATGTGCAATTAATTCTCTTTACGATCACCTTATAATTTTAATTTGCATGTAACGTGGTTATTTTGTCAGCCTGAAAATGCCCAAACATAAGTTGATTATGCGAAATTCTTAAGGTTTACGATTGCATTGTATCATAAGATTCTGTGTCGATTGATAATCAACCTTATTTACAATATTTACAAAGGAAATAACATATTGACTATTGAAGAACGTTAAATCAGTAAAAAAATTACAGGATATTTACATAATTACATACTACACTTGAAAATGTAACAAAACATTTACAATAAGCGCTTCGAATACAAAAGATTTTAGATCTAACTTAAATATATTAATTGACTGACGAGTGATTTTTAAATCCTTTGTTAGGGTATCGAACATTTTAGGAGCCTGTATTAGAAAATAATTTTTTGGTAATTTGTTATTGTAAAATTTTGAAGCCATATACTATATTCAGTGCACAATTCGATTAACTTCACTTTTTGAAAAATCTTAAATTTAACTGTCAAAGCACTTGTTATAGTCATAGCTTTTTATATTTATAATAAATTTCCTGAATAATAAAGATTAACACCATTAAACGACAAAATTTTTTTGGCCATTGAATAATATTACATACAATTTACATTGAATGTAAAAAACAATGCACATTATTTCATCGCATTTCTCAACTTTTTGTTTTAGGGAGTTAATCGATTTGTGCACTGATACTGCTTATTTCTCAAGTTGTAATTGATAGTAACATGAGACTGATTATGAGTGTCCCTAATAGAAAAAAATACTTTCATTAACAGGCGACAATAAAATACGGAGACTATCTTTAATTTTTTTTCGCATCTGCTTGCTCAAAATGACTGTTTGTTTTTTATCTTAAATTTTCATTAAAAAGAATAAAAAAAAAATCAGTTGCCTATTCCATTTATTTTTTGAGTTACTCGTATCTTGTCTAAAATAAAATCGTCTCGTTATTATCGAACTGTACGAAGCTGGAAATTCGCCAAAACGACTAATTCAAGGTCTCTTTACTCTTCTATGTTCAACAGTCCTCAAAGCGATAAAACGATACCGGGATTTAGGTTGTTCTTCGGGCCGTCCCAGAAGAAATCGTCCGTGCACCGTAAATACTCCACAGCTCCTCAACATCATCAAATGTCTGATTCACCGAAACCCACAAATCAAGATGCATCATGTAACAAGGAGTCTTCAAGTAAACCACGAATCAGTTTGAAAAATAGCCATAGAAAACCTTAACAACTACCTGTACAAGATCTAAAAATCCCATCTTCTTACGGCCAAAATGCAGCTCAGACAACTTGAAAAATGGAAAGTGTTTCTGAAGTGGTTAGGGGCAAAAATCCAGAATAATTTTTACCGATGAGAAGCTGTTCACAACAACGTTACAACCGTCCAAATGACCGTTTTGGTCGAAAACACCTCCCGGAGAAGCTCAAATTGTTGCCAGAAGCCAAAAACCTAAATCTGTTATGGTTTGGACTGGATTTACGTTTTGAATTGTCCACCGTATTCTCCGGATTTAAATCCTCTCGACTATTTTGTTGCGTTCTGTTACGTGCTGTTATTGTCCAGGTCTGGGAAGAAATGCAAAAAAAGAGAAAAAAAATAATTCAGCCAGTTCACGTCTGTCAGTTACACAATAATTGCCATAAATTTCGACTATTTTCAGGATTTGCAATATTTCCATTCAAGAATTCAAATTTGTTTTTGTGAAAGTTTGTCTTACAAGGATTCAAGCCTTGCTTAACATCTCTATTTATCACTTCAGAGCGCCGCTTTATTTCTACATCATTTAAACTTCGAGCTTTCTAGATAATTTGTTCTTCAGCCAAATTTTATTAAGAAGTGAAGGTGTAACCGAAGGCTTAATAGATCCATTCCGTTTGTCAAATTCCGTAATAAAGAGTTAGTTAAAGGTTGTGTTCATTTATCCGTTTTTAATACATGTTGGCAATTGTAATAAAACGGAGCGGACGGAACAGATACATTCTGTTTGAACCTTTACATCTAATCACGTTCTTGTAATATGTACTTGTAAAATATGTATGTAGATACATAAAGCTGAAGACCTAAATATGTCAAGTTCGCACTGACACTTTCAAACAACAACTAACCCATACATCATGAGAATAACGGCAATTCATGTGCACATGGGCATTCAATTTAATCTTATTTGGTTTTAATGGTTGAAATTCCCATAATACAAAAATTCTAAATTTCTAACAAATATCAACCATTAGTTCTAATTCAGATTTATAATCAGAGTAAACTTCTTTATTTGTTTTGATATGTGTATATACCCATTACAGCTTGTATTACTCTACTTGTGAGTTGTAACTTAATAGTTTATAAGAAAATATCGAGAATGTAATCAATTTTCGTCTTATATAAGTAAATGTCACAAATGTGTCATGTAATTTGAAGTTTAAGAGGTTATCGCTTATAGCGAAGAAAGGCGGCATATCAAATTATCAAACCGATTAAAGCACCAATGTGTTACTATTCGAGCCAGTAGTGTGGTTGAAACTGTAGTCAATCGCCGAGAAATCATATTTTGATGGTTTTTAATACTTTCTAAAATTGTATATGTAAAATAAGATTTACTTAAAACATTAAGGTGTGACCTAAGCCTATTATGGGTATGTGTAGTCCATTAGGACACTTGTCACAAATAAAGATATTTCATCCTCCTTTCTAAATTAAATAAGAATACACCGAAATCTTTTTTATATGGTTGTACCTATCATAAGGATATAAATGTATTTATAAAGTTAAGGAATCTAATTTGGGATATTACTACTATGTGGATCGTTTGTTTACTCGGTTTTAAGTTGATACTTTCTATGTCGAATGGTATGTCCCGTGTCAAAATAAAGTTGGGCATTACTCGTAGTTGTTTTAAGCATAAGAGCATGCTCCAGAAGCCAAAAACCTAAATCTGTTATGGTTTGGACTTTATTTACCACATAAGGTAAGCTACTGTTCAAATTCATCAATTATTGACGTTATGAATTGTCGTTGACCTTGGAGTATTATCTTGAAATCATTCATTTCAACAATTTTGCTGTTACGTCTTTGGTGCGTGTTGGCGAACAAACAACTAATGATTACTGCGGAAACTTCAATATTCCGGATATTAATTGTATCGATATTGAATCGGTAGTCACGCAAATTGTGTGAGCATTTACAGTCCTCCCCTCATGGTTCCCTTTCAAGAAAAGTGCTGCGTTCTTTTATGGCACTTGTTTGACGAAGAAATACAGTGATCCAAAAAAAAAAAATATACACTACATTTGAGAATCGATTTTTATATTCAATATCAAGTTTACCGAAATCTAATCATATTCATGGAACCTTATAGAAGCCAAATATTTTCATTGGTTAGTTTTCGAAAAAAGGAACATTATTTCACAGGTAATTCACAACTATAAAAATAACAAAAAATTCATCACTAAATATTTTACAAAACCAAGTGACAAAAAAATAAGTATGCACTTAAATATTTTAAGTTGGAGATGAAAATAAAAATTTAGTGATATTAAATTGGTAATTCGTCAGACCTCTTTTGGCCTGAATGACAGCCTGTAGACGTTTAGGCATGGACTCATTTAAATTTTGAATGTCTTTGACATCAATTTGCTCCTAGGCCTGGGCCAGTATTTGTTTAAGCGGATCTAGTTTTGTGAAAAATCTATCACCGATTTTTTGTCCAGTAAGTACCATAGGTGCTCTATTGGATTGAGAGGTTCGGGCACTTGGAGAGCCATTCCAGTACATTGACGTGAGATTTTTCCAAAAATTCTGTTGTTCCGTTTGAACGATGCTTGGGATCGTTGCCTTGAAGGGCCATGTGGGCGATAAGCCACCTCGCACCACGACCTAAAAGATCTATTGTGCTGGACCCTATTTAATTATCCGTCCAGTCAATATTCAGGCTGTTAATGAATCTGATAATATTACTGGCCGGTACAAGATACATACTATCCGGGCTCATTGTTCTCCCTCCTAGATGTTGCAGTCTTTGCTGGAAAATGGCTGGGCAATGGTACAGAACATTTTCCGCTGATTCCGCTTCCAGGTCGCAGAAGCGGCATCCATATGTCGTAATTAGGACAGTTTCTGTGGCCTCCCTGAGCCACTGAACAGTAGCCCGGTCAGCACAGGTTAGTACCAGACAACCAGGAAGAAGCTGACTGCCAAGGAACTTAGGTTTAAGCTCCTTGGCCTCTTGCTCTAGCACCTTATCTAGGATGCCCTCCTGGACAGCTTTAAGTTGCTCTCCAGTGAGTAAAACCTCAGGAAAACCAGAGGGCAAGGTCCCAACGATCTCCGACTCCGCAGCCTGCCTAAAGGTAAGTCCAGAGCGGACCGCAGAACCAGAGTCTGTCAGTCTGTCAGTCTGTCAGTCTGTCAGTCTGTTAGTCTGTCAGTCTGTCAGTCTGTCAGTCTGTCTGTCTGTCTGTCAGTCTGTCTGTCTGTCTGTCAGTCTGTCTGTCTGTCTGTCTGTCTGTCTGTCTGTCAGTCTGTATGTCAGTCTGTCTGTCGGTCTGTCTGTCGGTCTGTCTGTCAGTCTGTCAGTTTGTCTGTCAGTCTGTCTGTCAGTCTGTCTCTCAGTCTGTCTCTCATTCTGTCTGTCAGTCTGTCTGTCAGTCTGTCAGTCTGTCTGTCAGTCTGTCTGTCAGTCTGTCTGTCAGTCTGTCTGTCAGTCAGTCTGTCTGTCAGTCTGTCTGTCAGTCTGTCTGTCAGTCTGTCTGTCAGTTTGTCTGTCAGTCTGTCTGTCAGTCTGTCTGTCAGTCTGTCTGTCTGTTAGTCTGGCTGTCAGTCTGTCTGCCAGTCTGTCTGTCAGTCTGTCTGTCAGTCTGTCTGTCAGTCTGTCTGTCAGTCTGTCTGTCAGTCTGTCTGTCAGTCTGTCTGTCAGTCTGTCTGTCAGTCTGTCTGTCAGTCTGTCTGTCAGTCTGTCTGTCAGTCTGTCTGTCAGTCTGTCTGTCAGTCTGTCTGTTAGTCTGTCTGTCAGTCTGTCTGTCAGTCTGTCTGTCAGTCTGTCTGTCAGTCTGTCTGTCAGTCTGTCTGTCAGTCTGTCTGTCAGTCTGTCTGTCAGTCTGTCTGTCAGTCTGTCTGTCAGTCTGTCTGTCAGTCTGTCTGTCAGTCTGTCTGTCAGTCTGTCTGTCAGTCTGTCTGTCAGTCTGTCTGTCAGTCTGTCTGTCAGTCTGTCTGTCAGTCTGTCTGTCAGTCTGTCTGTCAGTCTGTCTGTCAGTCTGTCTGTCAGTCTGTCTGTCAGTCTGTCTGTCAGTCTGTCTGTCAGTCTGTCTGTCAGTCTGTCTGTCAGTCTGTCTGTCAGTCTGTCTGTCAGTCTGTCTGTCAGTCTGTCTGTCAGTCTGTCTGTCAGTCTGTCTGTCAGTCTGTCTGTCAGTCTGTCTGTCAGTCTGTCTGTCAGTCTGTCTGTCAGTCTGTCTGTCAGTCTGTCTGTCAGTCTGTCTGTCAGTCTGTCTGTCAGTCTGTCTGTCAGTCTGTCTGTCAGTCTGTCTGTCAGTCTGTCTGTCAGTCTGTCTGTCAGTCTGTCTGTCAGTCTGTCTGTCAGTCTGTCTGTCAGTCTGTCTGTCTGTCAGTCTGTCAGTCTTTCTGTCAGTCTGTCTGTCAGTCTGTCTGTCAGTCTGTCTGTCAGTCTGTCTGTCAGTCTGTCTGTCTGTCAGTCTGTCTGTCTGTCTGTCAGTCTGTCTGTCAGTCTGTCTGTCAGTCTGTCTGTCAGTCTGTCTGTCAGTCTGTCTGTCAGTCTGTCAGTCATTCTGTCTGTCAGTTTGTCTGTCAGTCTGTCTGTCAGTCTGTCTGCCAGTCTGTCTGTCAGTCTGTCTGTCAGTCTGTCTGTCAGTCTGTCCGTCAGTCTGTCTATTTTAAGCAACCCACTTCGTTCCAATCGAGTGAATAAAATTCTAAATACGATCCTGATCTATTTTAGTCTTTCTCTTTTTCGCACAGAATTCTCAGCGCTTGACGTTTGTTTATTTGTCCTCTATAATTTTATATATCTATGGTTTTTGTTGAAGGTTTTTGGTTGTAAACATTTATTTTCTCCCATTACTCCAAAATTATTATTTTTACCCATATTTTTCGCTAAGCCTGCAATAACCACTGTTAACACTTTGGATACAATTCGTCGCCTTAGAATTATTCTTGTCTATGTCCATTTTGTCTATATACGAGAAAACGGCATTTGATGTTTAGCCAAAGAATTAAAGGCGTTTCTGAGTGATTTCTCTATTTATTTTGAGTTTCCATATAGATAATGTTACTCCAGAGCTTAATCGCAAAGTTTCGCACTTCAAACTCAAGTAGTATTTTAATTATTTTTGATTTAAATTTATCACTTTTTTCTATGTACAATTTTGGTACGCCTTTTTTTGAACGGCTTGTCTATATCAACAATAATTTATCTATTTATCCATGTGATTCGAAAAGACAAATAATTTAGTATTTTGAACATCAACCAATGTTAAAGTATTTATTTATTTATAGTATTTTTATATGTTGCATAATTTAGTATTAAAAGGAAAAGCACACATGGAAACAAAGCAATCGAAACAAAAAAAAAAGAAGTTGCTTCCATTAGGCATAAAAACCTCTTTAATTTTTTCAAACAATTTCCACCTCATGCTTACAGATTCTATTTTGAGCAGTAGCTCATTTACAATAAAATGTACAGGACGAGGTGAAATAATATTTAAAAAAAAGACAATAATAACAAAGTTAATAAAAATAAATTAAAAAACTATGTATTGCCCATCAATCACGCCACTCCAAAAATGTTGACCTAAATAATTTTGCCGGAAACTCCCCTAATATAAAATGACTTGTTTAACGACCTACATACAACAATTTTTAGCCGGAATTAGGCGGAAGTTAGAAGAATGAAACCTACTAAACATTAGTTGTATTGCTTTCACCAAAAATAAAAAAATTACAACAACAATCGTACTAGATAGACCAAAAAATAGTTTAGCTTAAGCCAAAAAAAATTAGTGCTTAAACAAATCTTAACCAAATTTTTAGTTTCAATACCTACCACAAGAGTCGAATTGATAAGAAAATACACCAAAAAAAATAGACCAAATTTTGGTTAATTTTTGCTGTTGCTTTGACCAGTCGTTAACCAAATAAAATACCTAACTCATTTTGGTTGAAAGCAATACACTTAAGCCTGATTTCCATTACGAAATATTTAATGAGAGTATTTTTTACTTAATAAAAACATAAAAATCGAAAATGTCATTAAAGTGACAGAGAAATGGTATTTGTTATTAATTTTTTTGAAAAATTGCATTGAAAAATTGAAATATTTTCCAGTACTGAAAAAATATACTTCGCTTCATATATTTTTCTGTAAATTTTGTCAGTATGTATACTATAAAAATGTCAGTATACTATAATAATTTTTTCAGTACTGTAAAACTGAAAAGTGTTTTTTTTCTCTCACACAGCACGCGAATATATATTTTTATCTCATTTTGTTTTTACTGTCAGTAAATATTTCATAATGGAAATCAGGCTTTATTAATTTCCTATATAAATAATAAGGCTCCTTAGCTTTGAGAAGTTTAAAAATAATAAGACAAACGCGAAATTCGTAAAAAATAGATAAACTATTGTACATTCTAAAACAAGGCTAGAGCAGGCAGAAATATGATCGAACTTCCTAATACCAAAAATAAACCTGCTACAAGCATTGAAACATCTTTTGAGAACATTCATATTTTCCTGAAGCATACCGAATAAAACTATGTCACCGTAAATAAAATAAGGAAGAAGATAAGACAAAAACAATTTTTTCCTAAACTGACTATCAGAAAATCCAACTACTTTATACAAACAACTTAACATACCAAAGACCCTCTTACTAATAGTAACTAAATGGTCACCCCAAGTAAGAGTTTTATTAATAACTAAGCCTAAATTCCGAACAGTATTTGAATATTCAATTAGCGAACCCTGCAGAAAAATACCAGGAATGGATGAGGTATCTAACGGTTTTTTATAAACTATAATCGACTGAGATTTATTTGCGTTTAACACGAGCCTGTTAGAGACCGACCAACTGACGATATTACTTAAATTTACATTTATCAGAAGAATATTCCTAACACTAGAATCCTGATCTAAACGACTATTCCTATAAATTTGAACGTCATCAGCGAAAATATGAAATGAACAATGTTGAATGGGGGATTCTATGTTATATGATTTTAATATGTTCCGAAGATTGTAAGAGAATTCAATCCAGTTTCGAACTGATGAGCTTATGATTATGAAAAAATCAATCTTCTCATCAGGCTGCGGCGACTGGACTGATTATACCACAATTTACATTCTATATATACAGAATGTGCTGTGCGTTAAGTACTAGCGAATCGTACTAATACAGATGAATTCTCTTACAATTTTTCTTCTTCACAATAACGCACAGCACATTCTGTATATATATGTAGAATGTAAATTGTGGTATAATCAGTCCAGTCGCCGCGGCCTGATGAGAAGATTGATTTTTTCATAATCATAAGCTCATCAGTTCGAAACTGGATTGAATTCTCTTACAATCTTCGGAACATACTCGTATTAAAATCATATAATTAAATAAATAGAATTCTGTCTATTAGTCGGTTTCGTTGAATTACTGTTCATAAATACTAATATACTTCTCGTGTTAATCGAAACACACTTAAAATGGTCTAATCACCGGTAGCATATTAGATATTACTTGAATTAATTAATATTCAACAAAAAATTAATAAAGTAAAGATTCTATGTTATTTAGTAGAAACAATATAAGATTAAACAAAATTATAAATTTCATTTATTAAAACATAATAACACCCACTAAATAAAATAAAAAAGTAAATTAAATAAAATTCATTAGATTGAAATAATATATCGAAATTTAAGAGTTAGTTATTCTCCTTTTTTTTTGCTTGGCTCCTTCTCCCACATTAATCGTGCTCCTAGTTGCCCACTGTTTGATCTGAATTGGCTGTGCAAGTCTTGTGTTCTTAGTTTTTCGTTGTTTAACTTGAGTTGGGTGTATACCGTTATTAGATGAGGAACGTTCATTGCAATTTTTAATTACTTTTTAAATTAAATTTTAATTTTAAAATAAACTTACCGCTTTAGTTACGAGCGAGATGATTGCAAAATGCAATACTTTTCATTTAATCGTAGGAGTGGGATCAAACAATATTATCAATCAATTGATTTCTACTAACTAAAAAGTCGTTAAATTTTCATAAAAAAAAAAGAAAATACATAATCATGCATTAAAAAATATATTATGCACTCGTCTCTCTTTGGATCACATAACACTAAACTTTCCGCTATATTTACGCGAGATGAAGATATAGCACGGATATAGACAAAATCATACCAAAAAGAATCAAACGATAAGATAAATTTAAAAAAAAAATCTGCGAAACGGTTGCAGATAGCCAAATTTCGATAGGAAATTTGAATTCTTCGTGATCGTGTTACCCTAGCTCCATATATAACTCAATTTGACCAACAATTGGACATAGACAAGAATAACCCTAAGACGACGAATTGTATCCATTTGATGTATTTGCCTTCTCTCAGATATGTTTTTCTGTTGAAAAAGTACTAAAAATTTGGTGGTACAAGCCTCCTTATAATAACCACCAATGAGATTTAAATTGGAAACATTTGGATTCATCTCCCCTGATCAAATGGATACAAGCTCATTTTTTCGAGTGGTAACGCTGGCAATAACTCATATTCGAGGCTTGTTGCGAGGCAAAAAACGCCACAAAAAACAAAAATATAATAAGAATCACAGATCAAATTTCCTTCAATTAAAAGAAAATTTGAATCCCAATTAACCAAGATATTCGCGTTTAAAAAATGTGTTTTTGAAAAAAAAGTTTTCCTGTTGTGTTTTTTTTTTTGCGAGTGTAATTCTCAGGACGCAAAGAATTTATAAAAAGTAAGTAAATAAGAAACTGATGACATTGATTCAGTTAATTAAATCAAAGATAGGTTAATTGACGAATGGAAGAGTTTAAAAAGCGCCTTAAGCGGACAAAAGTAAAATATGTTATAGGCTGTAACAAAAATTTGCTATGTGAAGTTATATGGAAATAGTGTCTATTTAAATTACATTCTCATTTGTGAAAATTGTAATGATTGGAAAATTGAAGTAATCCAATATGTAGTTTGAAGTGTTATTTTTGTATATCTGATTCATTTGGGACATTCTTTTCATTTTAAATATTAGAAACGTGTACTTAAATATTACAGAAACTTTAAAATAAGCTAGTATTGCTAAAAACATAAATATTTTAAAAATATTAAATTTTAGATTGTATTAATAAATCAAAGCGGTGGCAACTGTGGTCTAATAAAGCTCCAAAATCGTTTAGTGACCCACATATATATTTATAGTGAGTTAACAATAAATTTCTGCAATGTTTAAGCACAATTTTCTGATATTTAAAATAATAAGAATCTTACAAATGTCATACTTCAAACTACGTATTGGATTAATTCAATTGTGCAATCATTAATATTTTCATAATTAAAAATGTAATTTAAATAGACACTATTTCCATATAACTTCATGTAGCAAATTTTTGTTACAGCCTATCACATATTTCACTATTGTCCGCTAGAGCACACCGGTCCATTCGTCAATAATCATCAATTTGAAATTACTAAATTAAAAACAGTTGATGCACCGCATTGATCATATATGATGTATTATCAATTTGAAATTACTAAATTAAAAACAGTTGATGAACCGTTAAGTCACACAATCCCTTAAACCTTTACCGCAATACACCTTGTATACATTTTATTACTTCATTTATTGACATTTTATGTTAGAAAAAACGCTGGATCCTTTTTTATGATTTGTTTCGATAAAACCGAACTACTGTTTCAATCTACCTGTCAAAATTAACTATTATGACATCCTTAAAAAAACTAAAATAGTTTAGTCTAGACAGATCTGAGAAGGAAATCTAGTCATGCGTTTTGTTGTAACTTTAACAAAGATTATGAATAGGATAATCTTTATATTTACCCATCTTTCGTGTGTGGCCAAACTACATATTTATTTAAAAACTATTGTACTTTGAAAGTCTGATATATCAATTGAAATTGTTTTGTTTTTAACTTTAAATGCATATTAAAGGAGGTTTTTAGTCATAAAACGAAGATTTGTATTTTTTTAAATAGTTTAATTTTAATAGTTGTATGGGTTTTATTTACCGTAAAGGTTTGTCTATTAAATATTAAGTTTTTTATAATGTTGTGGGTGAGTACTTCATCTGCGCTATGTTAATGATTTATTATGTTTTACCTCTATATAAAAGGTAAAATGAGTGAATCCGTGTTCGATTAGATCAATATCAAGTTTAAATTTTTTTTGTGGGTTTACACAAAACAGTATACATACATTATTATTCTTGAATAGCTTTCTGTAAATTGTGTTACAGTAACGATTTTTAGAACAAGAAATAATAATGTGAATTAGACTTAAGCCCGTTTGATGGATGTATGCCAAAATCCCGTGCATATGGACGAATCAAATTTATATATTTTATTGATGTAAATATCATATACTTGTATCTTTATTCATAAAAATGACGATTAGGATATATAGACAATCATTTTTTAATACCCATAAATTATCAATTACGATAAATCTTGTCTAACATTGCTTTTTTATTTAATTTCAGGTAAGTCGCCAATCAAGATTGTACACACAAAACAGTAAGTTGGTTGTAATGTTTACGTCATTTTATCAAGTAAACAGTTATGTGTAGTCTTTAAATGTTGTTGAATAAAATTATGTTAAAGTTAGTTAAACGAATTTTAATTCTGAAATGCTTAAAGCTGTCAAACCCATCTATTAGATATTAGATATGGAAATTAAATGGGATTGCTTTTTTATGAAAAAATTAAGTTTGTTTAAAAATAAAAATACTGTTACGAACTGGACCCCTATTTCTGAATACGAATACGAATAAAAAATGTGCGAATTCGTTTCATTGGTATTTCTAAATACGAATACGTATAATTCTGTTCTGAATTCGTATATGCTTGATTCGTTGTAAAATTTCCCCTATATCCAAATACGAATTCGAACCGTTTTTGTACGTTCATGAACGGATTTTTCTTGGATGACAAATTAGTTAACAACACCAAACATCAAGAAACAAAATAAGCAAGATAAGCACAATAAATTTATATTTTTATAATTTTTTTTTAGTTAAAAAGAAATGCATATTTTTAAAAGATAAAAGATAATCTTTCAAAATTTCACTAATTTATGTATTCCGAATTTGCCTACAATATTTTGTATAATCCATATAATCCAACGTCTAAAAAACGAAATAAATAAAGACGAATAAATGCACAGATTTTGGTTTGCTTTAAATTTTTGTTTGACACAAAATAATATTTATCAAACATTGGTCATACTCGATTTTATCCACCAATAAGATTAGAAACATTGATGTCAAAATTTTGACATATTTACGTGTATTTATAGATTTACACTGTCATTTTAAGGATATTTCACGTAAAAACAAAATTTTCCTTTGCCTACACTACAAAAATTAAAATATACTGTACGTTCGTATTCAGAAATACCAAAGTATTTACGGATCGAATAAAAGTTTCGTTTCGTACAGAGATTCGTATGTATTCAGAAATACGATACGAATATGGGACCCATTCGTCCGGATTTTGCAATTAAAAATTTTGCTGTGTTCTTTTATTTCACTTTACTGAACTTTATTTCACTTCTATCTCAATACACTTTACTATCTGTCTGACATTATTTGTGTCTTCTTTGTATCATGCCAGCCTATCGACTTGTACTACTTTCATCTTTGGTCGCTGGTTCCGCTGAATCCTGTAAATGATAACCTTTGTACCGTCATATCCTTTAATATGACAATATGATATACCATATGATAAGAGTGAACATTTAGATCGTAACGGGCCTTTGATCGGTCGCTGTTCATGTTCGTGGATCTTAGCCATTCTGTTTCTGAGATCGTTATGTAGTTCTCGGCTCCTTGCGAGTTAATTCTGGTACTCCAAACTCAATATTGCACGGCAGCAGTATTTCCTTTCTAAAGAGGACTGTTACTGCACTACGATATGCCATCATAAACAGGGCGATATGCCTATCCCAGTTCTCCTGATTTGATCCAAATATTCCGCCAGGGGCTCTTCCAAGGTCCATTTGCACTTTGCACATCCCCTGGAACACATTTGACTCAAAATTACGACCTTGAATGGAATGAAGCTCCTACGATTCTCCATATCTGCTGATTCAGTTGTTTACGAATTCTCCGGCCACTGTTTGTGCTTCTTGTATTGGATAGGCTTCCGGCCAATTACTGAAATAGTCGATACACACAAGGATGTATCGATTCCCACCAACTATTCGCGGAAACGGCCCAGCGATATCCATAGCCACTCATTCAAATGGAGCTCCTACATTGTACTGTTGTATTCTACCTCTGATTCGCCTTGCTGGTCCTTTGATAGTTGCTTAAGTGTGACACTTTTTGCAACAATCTTCAACATCAATGCGGCAGTTGACCCGGTAGAAACATTCCCTCACTTTGGCCAAATCAAGTTTTATTAACACCAAGATGTCCGCCGGTTGATCCATTGTGGACTTCATTTAACAATTCCATTTGCATAGTTTTGCCATCTACACTTTCCCCAGCTCGTTTTAGCACACCGTTCCATCATCAATGAGTCCCACTGCGCGCAATAGCCTTTTAGCGTTGGAGAAGTCTCGGATATCTCGTGCCATGCAGGTTTCTGTCTTTTCCTAATCTAAGCTCTTACTGGAGCGAGCGTCGGATCTTTCTCCTGCTCTTCGACGGCACTTTTCGTTGTCCACCCTTTCGGCATCTTCACGCCAATCTGGTTAAGGCTACTGATGCCTTCCTTTTCCTCAATTTTGCTGCGTTTTCCACATCTTGGTGCACAAGGCCTTCTTGATAGACTATCTGCAATACCGTGCACTCTACCTTGCCTGTGTTCGATGTTGAAGGTGTAGTTCTGCAGTCGTCTCTTCTGGTATATGCCCCAAGTATTTTAATTCGTTCTTGAAGAGTGTACATTTCTCCGAGCTGTTCGTTGAAACTTTTCCCGATTACAATGTTGTCGTCTAGGTAAACGAGACATGTCTTCCGCAGTACAACCCTATCAAAATTTGCTCCATCAGTCTCTCGAATGTAGCTGGTGCATTGCACAGGCCAAATTGCGTAACGGTAGAAAATGTTGTTTTCTCTCGGTCTTCTTCTTGAATCGCAACTAGGCAATATCTACTCTTTAAGTCCAGGGTACTGAATAACGTTGATTCTGACAGTGTATCTAGTGTATCATCTATCCTGGGTAATGGGTAGCTGTCCTTCTTCATGACATTATTTAGTTTTCGGTAGTCTACGCAGAACCTCATTGACCCGTCTTGCTTCTGCACAAGAACTGCCTGTGAACTTCATGGACTATTGGATGGCTCAATGATTTTATCACGGCACATCTGTTGTATCATTCGGCCCGCCTCCTCTTGTTTAGCCAATGGCAGTCTTCTGGGTACCTATCGAACTAGTGGTGTACTTCCCATTTTAATTCTGTGCTGTACTACCTCTTTTCGGCCATATTCATCCTTGCTGCTTGGAAACACCTCGGCGTACTCTGACAACATTCATATAAATGCTGGCAGAATCTTTGAATTGATTTCTTCGCCTCGCTATTGCTTTTATACTTATCAGCACTGGCCTCGATACTTCATTGGGCGATACTAACAGCAGGCTGGATCTTCCCGAGGAAGGAACCGGATTTTAGATGTTTTACTTGTTCGGTTATGTTCATTATTCGGACAGGAATGCTTGCTACGAGTGGCGTTAGTGTTTTTCCATTCAGCAATCCTGTTCGGTATATCCCTTTTGTTGGCTCTAATATTCCAACTTTCATACTCCCAGGACCCCCATGCACGCATGCGTAAGCTAAGGCACTCTGACTTCGTTTCCTGCATCAGTAAGGCCCATTTCAATACTCTGCCATCGTAGTAAGCACTCCTTCATGTCGAGCGATATTCCGTGTTCTGTCATCAAATCCAATCCCAGGATGCATTCGTCTATAATGTTATCTACAACAAACTTATGACGAAAGTTGAGGCTTCCTATGTTTACGACAATATCGCACTCTCCTTGAACGGCTGCGCTCTCTCCGTTAGCAGATTTCAGTTAATATCGAATCTCTGGATTAATGGCTTATCTCGTTACTATGTCTGTGCTGGGATGTTCTAACATCACTATTTTCGATATTCGATACGCTTTATGTCTCTTTTTTCAAGAACAAAATCGCATTATCTTTCACTTATTTAATGACGTTTTTCCTATTATTGTCGAAGTATTTTCGATTCAGCCTGCTATTTCTTCATCACTTTATCACTATAAAAATTTTTTGTGATACTTTGTCGATTATGTTGAAAAAGGATAGTAAAGAAATTTATTTTAATAGGCTGAGATCGCAATAGATGAGCGTAATTGAGGAAGCGAAATAATGGGCAACTTTGTTCATGAAAAAAGAGACATAAAGCGTATCGAATACCGGAAATAGTGATGTTAGAACATCCCAGCACTGGTATTATCATGGAAGATGCGCCGGTGTCAAGTGTAATCGTACTCGGCTTGCTGTTTATTGTTCCTTTAACGACGAGACTGTAGTTGTTTCACATTAGCTGTGCAATTATGATGATGATCCTGGGGCATTTTGTTTCTCAGGCAAACTATTGTTCCGCATGCTGGTGGAATTTAGTTTAACGGCTCCAAGTCATTGCTACTCGTAGGGTCTCCTTCAGAGTTGATAATCCTTATTGGCGCTTCTTTGCTCGATTGGTATGATGGACGAGGATTTTGCACTGCAGCTTTTACTTTTGCATGCTCTGGCAGAGTGTCCTCGTTTATTGAATCTGTAGCACCTTGGTCCGGATACTGCTGCTGTGGTCCTCTAACTTTCTTCCTTAAATGCTTTTAAGGACTCCTTGATCATAGCCTGAATTTGACTCACGCCTGCAGCTTTCAATTTCTTTAATTTAGCATTTTCCGGATAGAGCGTCTGCTTTGCGGCCTCATAATCCAATGTGGCTATAAGAGCTTCACTTGGCGTAGCTCGCTCACCTGTTGTCCGGAGATGTAACTTCAGCGTATCATCTCGTACCTCATTGATGAATGCACCCACTGCCAAGTTGTTGTACACTTTTACCTTTGGCTTGCTTGCGGTTTTGTAGTTGTATCTTGTGAAGCTCCGGCATATGGGAGTCTCCGTATCGTAACTTAAACGCGTTCATCAGCTGCTTGTAGTTCCTTAGCGATTTCGGCACACTCTGGATGGTATTTGCTGCTTAACCCCTTAACGCCAAAATTAACCTATTTGCGGTGGTTCTGGCGTCTACTGGAGGGGGGGCCAAAGTTGAGTAGAGTAATTTACCAGCTCCTTGCACTTCAAATTTGGCCAAGAAGATTCGCCATCGAACACTGGTGGTTTCATGTGGCTGGAGCTGCCGTTTCGGTGGTGATCTGATGAGTTCAACTGTACGTTACCTTCTCGATGCTGCACAAGACAGGCATCCTTTCCTTTTTTTAGCTCCAGTATTTCATTTTGAAGTTTTTCAAATTTTTCTTCCACGTTGTTGACATCCTCCACGAGCGCGGTTAGTTTTGCTTGTGCTCCTTCGATTGATTGTTGGAGCTCTTCCTGGACCTTCTCCTAATGCGATTTCAACTGTAAAGACAGAATTTGGTTCTGCGATGACATCTTCTCCTCTTGTGATTTTAACTGAGATGTCAGCTGCGACGTTAACGATTATTGGAGATCTTGGTTCTGCGATGACATCTTCCCCAAAAACGTTTGCTCTAGTCTCGAAAATAGCGTAGCTTTCAAATTCAGCGAGATCCATATTGTTGACATCCATTTTTCACACCTGGGTTTTGCACAATCGCATTTCTGATACCAATTTTTTTCGAACTAAGCTTCTAAGTTCGTCTAGATTTTCAAATTAAACACACTGTGGTACTTTTATTTCACTTTACTGAACATTATTTCACTTTTACTTCAATACACTTTACTATTAGTTGCTTTTGCTTTACTATTTAAATTTATCCGCTTGCCACTGATGAGGGCTATGACAACAGATTTATTTCACTTGTTTCACGATTTAAAGTAAACCAACAACTGTTCTCTGCTTGTCATCGGTCGTGTTTATATACCAGTTTAATATTGCTCTCGAAATTTTTTTTATTGCGTGTCATAAATAATCTTTATTATTGGGTATTTGTTTATAACTTATAATCATCTGAAAATATCATTTATGGCTTGTTATAATCATCATCATTCATCATCGTCGACGGGCGATGTTGTATGTATTTGTTTCGTTGTTCATTTTATTCTTCAATCACTAAACCGCGTCTTTCTTTGTACGCTACATATACCTCTGACGTTCTTGTTTTAACATGTTTCGATGTCCACAATAAATAATTGTAATAAAAACATTGGGTACGACGAGAATCGAACCATCGACCTATGTGTTTATACCTATGCGCCAACCGTCTGAGCTATCGCTGTTCATAAACTGAACTTGTAGTACGATGGTCATAATCGTTACAATAGTTATATTTTATTCCAAGTAGGTATTATCTATCGGAACCTATGGCCTTTGAGCATCTGTCGGGCAGCTAATGGATCCCGCGACAGAAAAAGTCTGATCCTTCTTGAATATTCTAGTGAATCAACAATCATGAAATGAAGCAGTAATTCGCACATGCGTAAACGATTCGTAATTGCTTTTTTTGTCAATTCATGTGGTGCCTAATTTTCTTCTTTTTGTGCCATTTCCATTGATGATGGAACGGTGTGCTCAAGCGGGCGACAGTGAAATATATAAACGCTGTAACAAAAATTTGTATATGAAGAGTTATGTATATGGAAATAGGGTCTCTTTCATTTTCATTTTTATATGGTTAAATAGTAATGATTGGAAAATTTAATTAATCTTGTAGTTTAAAGTATGATTTTTGTATATTTCAATATTAAACTGAGAAATGTAATTTTGAGTTCATCATAAATATAAACTTTGGGTCACTGAGCAGTTTTAAAACTATGTTAAAACATATTTATGTCGGTTTAACTGATAAATACAAGCTAAAATTTAATATTTTTGAAACATTTATGTTTTAGTAACACTAGACTAAATTTTCAAATTTCTAAAATTTGTAGGTACAAATTTCTGGCATTTAAAAAACTAGCAAAAATACAAAACAATTACAACATTAATTAATTAAAATTAAAATGAAATAGGCACAGTATTAGTATTAAGTTACAACATTTACATCCTTCACTATTGTCCGCTTAAGGCGCTTTTTCATCTTTACTATTCGCTTAAAGGCATGTAGACGTTTACCAACAGTGGATCTATAATCTCATCTTCAGTATTACATTTGTATTCACTGTTCATGGTGGGTACCGCTCCTGGCAAACCAAAATCAGTGGCTACATAGTTATCCAGTGCATATGACTACCAGGCACATCTAAAGCCATTAACCCAATTTTTTTATTTTTTTATAGAATTATGCCATACCGTTGTAAAATTAAGATGAGATCTGAGTGTGACCAGCCGCCATGACCTAATATGTACGAGACTGGCAATTTCTCTGAATATTTAAAGTAATTTTAAATAGAAAGTATTTTAAAGTAAAATTTAAAATACAAAATTCTATAGCCTAATTCATAATTTTTGTATTCTTCCAACTAATTAGCAATGTTATTGGGTTTAATTGATATCTGTGCAATAACTTTAAGAATTGAAAAGCAATTATCAATCATTCTATAAATATACAGTTTAAAGTTCAAAATTTATAAACACAAACCATTCCAAATCCACCTTGAAAATTCATACTCCGGTTACTGGCACAACAATACACAATAAACAATTGTATCTTATTTACGTGCACTATTTTCAAAGATCTTATCATTCAGTAAGAAAACTATAAAGAAATTGCCTTACCAATAAAATGCATAATTATAAATCGTACAAGTTCGATTTGTAACGTTTTTTGTTGGCATGGACTCTATTCAGCCAAAACTGATTTTTAAATAAAGTTGATTTACTATAGTTCTCAACTTTAATTATCGTAATTGCAATGGTAATATTTACTTATCCGCATTATATTGATGATTGTTGTCAGTTTCTGTTTATGGATAATTAGCTGGAGATTTGTGATGTTATAGATAATTTCGATTAGTGCAGATTGAAGGTGTTTAAGGCATGAAATGTTATTGCATTTAGCACGAGTAATAATTATTTATATTTTTACAATATTTGCCAAACCATATTAAACAACTTCCGGTTTTCCCGAGTTTAACTCTGGGCGTTGACGAAAACTAATTAAGAAATTATAATTTTCTTACGTTATGAGTATGACAAAAGTTATAATCTATTATGAAAATTACAATTTTAAGATACCATAACATGACAACTACAATCCCTGTACATGCAACTATTCCAATTAACACTTTCAAATTGCATAAACATTTTCTGAATATTAAATTGCATTACACATACGTACGGTATGCACTCAGACAAATTTTTTTGTATTTAATTCAATTATTGTACTATAAATAAATCAAATTGTTATAGATTTGTTTAAATAAATATTAATTTACAGAGCAATTTAAAATAAAATGAAATCACTAATAAAATGTATGCAAAAAATAAAATTTTGTGAACCTGAATGCCTTCTGTGAACCAAAAAATGCTTTGAAGTGTTTAATTGGTTTTAATTTGTTGGATTTCGATGATTAAACCCAATATACTTACAGATACATCAGCCAGTAAATCTCTCACAACCGTTGTTTGCAATGTTTATCCAAAAAATTATTTTTGGAAATTATTGATTTTCATATGTATATTGTATGAGTAAGTATCGTAGTAATTTGATCCGTGATGATCAGAAAAATTAGTTGACCTAAGACCAAACTGAAATTGAATGTAAATATGTAAATAAATTCTATTAGATCATAAATATATATGATTTCCGGATTAACAATAAAGTTGTATTATTATAATTTCATAATTTAGTTGTATAAACTGTCGTTAAGCCGCGCATATGGTGCGCTGACCTAAATATTGGTTTGATACTTCAAAGATTCGCACTAGTTTTTATGACTTTTATAATTACTTACATTTGGACAGAGTTTGAAAGTTTATTACACACTTTCAAAAATATGTAAAGATTGCCACCGTTTTGTGGTTTTAGAAAATTAATTTGAGTACAAACAAATACTAAAATTTTTATGCAATATTTTAACTGCTACTTTAGAAACAGATGCGCTCTTTATATTTAAAATCCTAATTGTGCGTAAAATTATTCGGGGGGAAAACCATAAACCACATCAAATATATCTGCAAAAGTCTAATTTTAACTTGAAATGTTTTAGCTAAATATATAGTAATATTGGAAAAAATATTTGTGTTTGTTATACAAAAATATGAAAACAGGCGTTGAAATTGACACAAGGAATCAATTTGAGGCAAAATTAGAGTCCCATTACAGACCGAATGTATTTGATTAACAAATTTAACCGCTTAGATTAATACAATAATCTTAAATTGTGGCGTCAATTGTGTGGTCAACGGCCAATAGATTTCGACTGTCAATTTATATTGTAATTTATTAATTAATCTTTTGGGCAGCATAAATGTTTTATTCGCAAAACGGTTTAATTTTTTCTCGAAATATAAATAAATATTCTGTTCTGATGATCTTGCTTAATGATTTGTCTAGATATCATATAAACTATTTGGCAGCGCTACCTGTAAATGGAAAATTTGCTTTTTGGAAATTGATCGAATTATAAAATTCCAAGTAAATATCTTTTTGAAACTTAGCCCTCTACTTGCTCCTAACTACACAACATTAATAAAAAAACGATTACAATAAGAAAAAAATTGGTGTCAAACTTAAAAGATGTTTAATACTCGGAAAACTATAAAAATCAATTACTGTGTAGTGTGTACATGTCATAAAAATAAACTTCCATATCAATATTTTAGAATTTAACAAAGACCCCAATCAAATCTTAAAAATATTGAATTTAAAAAAAAAATAAAAATATCCGACTAAGCAATTGTCTTAACTCTTCGAAATCATATTTTTTTTTATTTTCAATCATCTCAATCATACAACTGATATCGACTATATATGAAGAAATTAAAAAAGCATTAAGAAATGTCGTGTGAGATGATAAACTTGATTCCCATAGATTCAGAGGATGAATTATGTACGTATGCATATGTATAATAATAATATTCAAAATTTTCGATTATTAAAGCATAATTTGTCATCATTTTGAATAATCGAGTATAAAATAAATTAAAAATGTTTGTTGTTGAGATATAATTGAGTTCTATATTTATATACAATAGAAAAGTTGTTTGAACTGGAATAGAGAGTAAAAGTAAAATTAAGATTTCATCTTGAAGATGATTTTTAGAAAAAGATTCCAACATTGATCGATTAATTGTTCAAATATTCCAAATCATAATAAATTATTTAGATGTTATCAATTAGCTTCAGGTGGTTCGCCAATTCTGTACATATCATCCGATTAATCTTTAGTGTAAGTATTTCTAGAATTAACTAAAAAATGCGTTATATACGACTTAAA
Source organism: Tipula vernalis (assembly GCA_958295665.1). Lineage (NCBI taxonomy): Eukaryota > Metazoa > Arthropoda > Insecta > Diptera > Tipulidae > Tipula > Tipula vernalis. Next base: position 266,565,830 of record OY282558.1, read on the forward strand.
GGGAGGGGTGACAAGTTCAGACACGTTGCATATTTCGGCCCAATTCCATTTGCAATTGTCAAAATTCATTATTCTTTTAATTTTCCAAAACTTTCGCCATAATATTCTGAGATTTTTCGAAATACCTTAGATTGGGTAAAAAATTTTAACCCGACATCTTCGGTCAGAAATTAGCCATATTCCAGAACTTTCAAAAATTATTTTAGAATCCCATACCCAACGCACATGTCAAATTTCACTAAAATCGGTTCAGAAATAGCCAAGTTCCGTATAACTTTACCTTATTCCAGAACTTTATCCAAAAAAATTTTAGAATTCCATTTCCATCACGGATGTCAAATTTCATTAAAATCCGTTAAGAAACAAATACAAAGGTTCAATATGAAATGTAAAAGGTTCAATTTGAATTGTAAAACCTGTATCATTGAGAAAGTATTTTAAATAGAGAGAGAGAGAGAGAGATTTTGTATGACTAAAATATGCAAGGGCAAATAATTTCTGTTTCGTTTGGAATTTTTAGTTGAGAAGTAGTGAAAAGAATAAAAAACGTGAAAAGAATTAACAGAAGAATTTTGTGTACTTGCAATTATGAAGAAGGAGAACATTTGTCTGCTACGACTACTATAAAGCAACTTGTTTTTCATCTACTTACTCCATATTGCAAGAAAAACTAAAAAATGCCACGCTTAAAAAGAGCAAGCTGTTCAGTTTGCCCTTACACTCTGGATAAAAAAAAAATAAAATACAATGTCCGTCTTGCTTGCGTCCGATATGTGATGAACATTGTGTCTATTTATGTAATGATTGCGCCGGAAGTGAATAAATAAGTTAATTATTATTTATTATTAAGTCTTGTAATTGATAGAATATTTACGTCTATGTAATAAAAAATAAATTTTTCATTAAACACTAAAGTACCAATTTTTTACCGATTCTGCTACACTTCATGAATAAACGGGTCAAGCTTTAGCCTTTCGAATATATTATGTTAATAATTCCACCGGCACTTTTCAAGTATATTAATTGATTTATCAATGTTTCTAGTATGTACATCTTAGAATTTTTTTCAAGCTGATTTAAAATGGTATACGATCAAAAAATGTTTAGGGTCAGATTGACTCATAGTGTTCTCCGTGATTGAAAAAATAGGTGTGTTCAAATTCAATATTAGTATCTGTTTTTTCTCTATAAGTGGCATAATGCGCGAAGAATGACGAAACCTTTTATACATTTCCACATGTAGCCACCATATTAATGGGTCGTGTCTCGGATACAAGCTTGTCGGTTTTCTTTATGGCTAATTACAACATTTGTAAATTCTCAAATGAAGTTTTTTCCATTACATTATTCATGATCATAGTTTTACACGGTAATTTCCAAAGGACAATAAATTTTGCCCAAAGTACATTTTTATTATGTTTTGACTAATTATTCGATTTGGTTGAAATATAAAAAATATATTTTAATCTATTATAAAAAATCCCACACAATCAATATAAGCAAGTAAATACTTGCACATTTATAAATTACAATAATGAACATTTTTAAACGTTACAATAATAATTTTTAGTTTTATATTTTATTACAACATATACATTTATATATCAAACTAAGTTTATAACCCTTTCAAAAATATAAATCGAATGAAACAAGTCAAGCTTACGATTTATTTATTTACTTTTATCCAGATATTAAAAATTCTGTTTTAATTACGATAATAAATCGATAATTATTTGATATGTTAAACAAGTATAAACAATATATACTTTATACGTACGAGTATATCGTAATTGATTTCATTTTCATTTTTATTTGGGGAATTTAAATTGGGTTCGTGAAGTGCATGTATGTGCCCTCCCAATATGGGAGTGCATGTTTTGATTAATAATTTTATTGGTATACATCTAGCTGTGAATTATTGTAATTATGTTGAAATATTTTCACATGCATTATAGAACGAACTATTAAAATATGTTCACACGCGTTTATTTTTGGTTTTAGATCTACGATATATGAGAGGAATTAAACATTAAGTTTCTATAATATTAACATATACCATGTACAAACAAATGCTACCCAAGGGAGTCTTTACTTATGTAGGGTTTTAGTTTTGTACCAATTGCAAAAAAAAAACATTATCTTTCTAATTTGTCGGAATTAGTTTTAAAAACCACTTTATAACTTTCAAAACTTTTTGTTTGGGTGTTTTCTGAAATTTAAATCTGAAACGTATAGTTTACGTAAATGTTTTATTAGAAACTTCAAGTTCTTCGGCTACATAACTTCGAAATTTATTCTGTAGTATGGAACTTTATTCAAATAAATTATAACACTAAAAGAGGCATCACCGTCAAAAAACGGCCATAGATGGATTATTTCTAGAGGTGACACTATTACTTTTATAAACGTTTTCTTTTTGTATTGAAACAAAAAGGTAAACAAAAGCAACCAACACGAACAAAACTGACAACTCGTCATGAATTAAAGAAAATAAGAATTTTGTTTTTTGTTTATGTACCAAAAATTAAAAATTCATAAAGCTGACATCTTTAGAAATAATATCGTACTCAGTTTTCACGTATCAAATAATACTCCCTATATCTTTAACTGGAAAAGTATAGCGAGATTTTAGATTAAAATATTTTTAAAATCTGGCTAAAAATGTGCATTGCACTGTACGAAATCTAATTTTAGGAAATTTTAACTTTAATATAATTCATCTTTATTTTTGTTAAAATATAACAAACGTATACAGAAACAAGAACTAAAAGGAAAATTAAATACTAACTCAAACATCCCCGAAGGTGAACATTACTTACCTATACAATAAACTTTATCAGTCGACCCCTGTGGTCTGTTTTACAATCGAATATTATGTATCGTTCCACGTGATGAAATAAAAAATTCATGATCTTGAAACGAAAAATTGTATGCCTTATGGCTGTTTGACTGAACTATATTAAAGTTCATTGAATGTTTGTATATTTTAGACTCCATAAATGCATTAAAGACACGCAACTACTTAATACTGAATAGTGTGTTGAATAGAGTAGTTTTATATGATAAGAAGGGTATAAAACTAAATTCCTAGACAAATATTGTAGTGTAATTTACATTACCTTAACCTTATACCAGTTCCCACCGAAGAAGAGATCTTTGTACAATTATTTTGTCTGTGTGTACACAACAATAAAACTATAAAATAGAAATAATTATTTAAGATGCTGGTAAATTGGTTGTTGTTGGACCGTTTCAAGAACAATGAAATTATTGAAGGATTTTCTTTTTGATGTCGTGTAATAATAATGACATTATCACCTGGGTTTTGGGTATTAAATCTTTATGTAAATGTTCATATGAATGGTTCGTTTTGTTTATCTTCTTCTTTTTTTTGTTAGTATTTATCTTGAGAATTTTTTTTATCACTTACTGAAAGTAAAGTACAATGTACGCAAGCATTTTCTTTACATCATCCGGCGATTCATTTGTAACAATAATGGTACTTGGGTTAAGAGATGGTTACCGATCAAAATTTAATGAGTTAGTTGTATTTAGTTAACTTACTGTCTTGAATATTACCAAATGAGGTCTTCTGTACCCTTATTCAGCTAAAAATTACAAACATATTATTTAATAGACTCAAAGTGGGTGTAATATTATTTTAATTAAAAAGAATGTCCTCGGATTTAAGATGTGTATTTTATATCGAACATGAATGAAAATATGGGTGAATTATAGTTAGGTCGTGTGACGTCAAGATCATATTACATGGGTGAATATAAATATGGGGTTCAATCAATGTTTAAAATACAAGTATTAGCATTGCAGTGGGAAAAATATTCGGATATGGAGGAGAGAAAATTTAGGTGCTGGATAGCATACAAAAATTGTAACAAAGGAAGGAGCAAAACATAATTTTATAGATTTTAAGGAATGTTAATTTCGATGTGTCAGCAATGGTTTCTAATTAATCAACATGTACATTAATCTCTATTCCGAGAACAAAATTTATTAATTTTAATTGTGTTTTACTTAGTATATAAATCAAAAAATACTTTCTATTACGATCTATGTAGTTCAGCGAACTAAGCACATGGGTTTTCGTTTTAATTGCTTAAAAAAAAAATAAATTGAATTGATGAATCTAATAAACGGAAATACGTGAGATGTACCAATTAATAATCTGGTCAAATGTCTGTAATATTTTATTTGTTAATAAAATATGATGTTAATTATATAGTCGATTCTATTAATTAACACGTTGACTGATATAACTGATTACAAAAATGCAAAAATGTAGGTTTTTTCACATTAGGTTTCAAACCAAATAGACACATTCGAGATTTTAGAAAGTAATAGTATTAACATATTGCAGAGGAGTCGAAAATATTGAAATTTTTTTCTTTAAAATTCATATTTTAGATGCGCGAAATCTTTAGCCCACATTTCAGGCATTATTTGCTTTTTTTAAACAAGCAATATGGAGAGAACCAGTCGTATTGTCGAAAATAAAAATCCCCCAAAAATCCAAAAAATACTACAAAATAATGTGTCCGATTAAAAAAGAAGGCCGCATTGAATTTCTATTAAGTACAGGAAAACAAAAGGTGGCTAGCATTGGTTTTAGCTATCTCAGTCAAAGTGGCGCCATTTATTTCTTGGTGTGGAAATATTAATAACTAAAAATCGCTGTTTATTTAATTAAAAAAACATTAAATCTAGCTTTTCCAGAATTTGCAAACATAATACACAATTGAATAAACATTAGTTAATTTTATTTCATTCCTATTTTAATTTAAAAACAAATTAAATCTTCCTTTTCCAAAATTTGCCACCGTCGCCTGTCAAGTGAGACAGCTAAAACCAATCCGTGCCCAAAAGGTTGCTACATAATTTCTTGTCATCCTTGTGCACCGGGCCAATGCTAAGCGGATTTGGGGAGTATGAATGTTCGAATTTCCATAAATCATCAAAGGGTGGTTTGGGGCGGCAGCACTTATCTTCTAAGACAAAAAACGAATTAAAATAATATTTCAAAAATTTGTTATATGAATTTAAAAACCTTGATTTTTTGGGATTCCTTTTTTTTGGGGGATATCGCCACCAACTCAATATGGAGCAAACAGTTTTAGAGGAAATAATTGAGAAAACAATTCTGAGCAAATGGTTTTAAGGAAAAAAATTTTATGGAAATAAATCCAAACCCAACGGATCAAAGTCCGGATTTATTTAGCCATTTATATGAGGATCAAATATTTTCAAATTTTAGCCCGGCTATGTGTCATGGAATTAACACAATAACTTCATTTTTCCTAGGAAAAAGGAGTTTTATATTTTCCGGGCAGTCAACGTGTTAAAACTAGAACGTTTCAAACTATAGCTTTATCTTACATATAAATGTATGGAATACCTATTTTAGTTTACCATCGTAACAAGCCTTAATGAATATTCAATATTTAAAACTCAATGGTATGTATCCCGCCATATAATAAAGGTTAGGCCATCTATTGGTTTGTTTTTAAATCATAGGTTATGGCAACACTTTTCTTAAGCGATTTGCTTGAAATGTTGACTTGTATCATGTTTTCGCTTCAGGAGCGTTTCGAAATAATGAAAACTTATTTTCAAAGTCTATGTTGTGTAGCTGAAACCGTGCGAAGAAGTGGTCACAGTGTAGGACAGAATCCATCGACCTCAACTCGACGCCGATCGCAGCAACTGGCCATTAGTCGCACCAGCCTGAGGAGAATACTGCACAAAGATCTCGGATTATTCGCCTACAAGGTCCAGAAGACTCAGGAGTTGAAAGCAAATGACCATCCGGTTCGATATCAGTTCTTTGCGTGGGCAACCGAATTAACAGCCTTCATTTGGCCTGCGCGGAACTGCGATTTGACGCCGTTTGACTTTTTTCTTTGGGGTTTCGTTAAGGATAGATGTTATGCGGATAATCCAGAGACAATTCCAGCTTTGAAACATAACATTGCAACTATTATTCGCGAGATAGGCGCCGAAATCATCGAAAAAGTTCTTGAAATCTGGACTCAGGATAGAGAGAGGAAGCTTGTTATTAGCTCTCGAACTTGGGTAAGTTGTGCTCATTTGTCGTTTGGTACACACATATTTATTTTATAATATACGATGGAGGGTTTGTATAGGTAAAAATGTATAGGTGGTCATAGCAACTTACATTTTTAGGCTAGCTTCGAAACGAAATTTATTTTTAGTAAATGACGATAAGATGGAATTATTCTTACCCAAAATTTGAAAAAATACCAACGACCACAGTATGGTTTAGAAATTTTTTTCAAAGAAATTGGGTCTTTTAGCTTGTTCATGTTTTTTTTAGTCATTACGGTGTAAGAAAGAGGAACTTTCGTAACGCGGCCAAAAGGTATATTCGATCTTTTATTTTCAACCATTTCGACGATCCGGTGAACCGGCCGACTTACCATGTCAGTGCTAAAGGCCGGCATGGAGAACGAATTAAGTAGTCTACGTAAAACCGACCTAACTCTTGCAGATTTGGCAGGAGCTTAAAACTTAACTGAGAAAGAGATGGGAGTACGTTGAGCCCCAGAACAGATTGAAAAACATAAACAAACTTTAAGTTAACGCATGCGACTACAATTTAGCTGACAACAATATTTTAGTGGCGATATTAGTTATTGCGACATTTTTGAATTTCGCTTCAACGAGGGCTTTGCAAGCGGCCCTTTTTTTGCAATTATGTGAAAAATTCGAATAATGTTTCGTTATCATGTATGTTATTCTGTTAAAATTCATTTTAAGGGCGTACTATACACAGAAACGCGAAACTTTTTTATGTATATAAATAATTGTATGTCGATCGTTCCACAGATCACTGGTTATATACAAATACCACCTATAAATTATAAGTACCAACATTTTCCATTTTCAAATTGTACAAATTAATCTTAAATTAAATTTATTATCATTATTTTAAAAAAAATATTTTATAGAAACTATTACTCTTTTGTTGTTAAGACATTTTTGTATCTCTAAACATTTCTTATATCATGGCTACATTATTATGATTTACCATAAAAAGGATTGTGTGGTTTCGTGTTCTGATTTACATAAAAATGTGTGTAATATATGGATAAATTAAATATTAACATTAACATAACAATGTATTTGAGGTTAAGGCACATAAAAAACTACAATCTATTGTTATTTCTTGGTTTGTGAGATAAAACTAAAGTGAAAATAGATACATTTATCATGTGCTGGTGAGTTTTGTATGTTCAATGTGTTTTGAGATTTTGTACATGACTTGTCACACCAGAATTAAATTGTTTTTAAAGGAGTGATAATAGTATATGCTGATTGGTAAACACCCATTCTGTTTACACGGAATTTTACTGTGATATAATTATGTATAAGATTATAGTTGATGCGTGCGCGATTATGAAATTTTGTATTTTTTAATACATATGCTGGTGCATTCTTACATACGATGATGCGAGTGTACAGATTATGAAACATTAATATATTTTTAGATATATGTATATCAGAGTATTATATTTAAGACATTAAACATATTCAATAAATAATTTTTTACGTATTTACATACATATGTGAGGATTTAGTACATATTTATACAGACGAGCGGGAGTATTTAATAAACAAATTCTGGAAAACTTAACATCCATCACGTTCTCAAAACATTTGACCACTCTTGTCTATTTGTAGCAATTAAATATTTGTTTCGGTCTTTAAGAAATATTTAAAAATAACAGTGTAACGGTTAGTTTATTTATTGTTGTGCACTCTGAAAACACAAGAAGAAGGAAGAGTTTTTTCTAACCTAAGAAAGCAACTAAATCTACATACAAACAGCACACGGAAAAGAATAGTTAAGACAAACTATCTTGGTGTGTGCGTGTGTGTGTTGTACTTGAAGTTCAAACGGTTTTTGTATTTGATTGTCACAGTTTGATATGGATAATTTAGTGTTTAAGTGTTAAGTTATAATTTTTATTTATTATTTTAAATTGGTATTTTAATGGTAATAACCATTAGATACATTACATTATTCGTGCTCGCTTTACATAACGTTATGTTGAGGTTCCCAACAATTCCAAATTATTAAGTAGTTATTAGTAATGCTTGGTTTTGATTTATTGTGCAATTCATGTTGCATATAGGGTTGTTTGGATTCAAATGTACATTGTATACTTAGTACTTATATAAATTGTTCTTATATAAATTTCATTCCAAATCTCCAAATCCGTCCTTGAGGAATATATATACAATATAATAAGCCCCACTTCAAAATACAAATGTGTTGGCTAATATTTAAACCCAAAATTGATACGGCACCAGAAAAAGCACCAGAAAATTCTTGCTTTGATAAAAATGCAGTTTAATTAATTATTCAGTTTTATTAGGCGGGGAACTAGCAACATCAAAACCTATAAAATTTTGTCTTGCAAATTTCCAGTGCTTGCTATAAAACTGGTCTTATGATTTTAATACGAGTATGTTCCGAAGATTGAAAGAGAATTCAATCCTAAGTACTAGCGAATCGTACTAATACAGATGAATTCTCTTACAATTTTTCTTCTTTACAATAACGCACAGCACATTCTGTATATATAGAATGTAAATTGTGGTATAATCAGTCCTGTCGCCGCGGCCTGATGAGAAGATTGATTTTTTCATAATCATAAGCTCATCAGTTCGAAACTGGATTGAATTCTCTTACAATCTTCGGAACATACTCGTATTAAAATCATATAATTAAATAAATAGAATTACGTCTATTAGTCGGTTTCGTTGAATTACTGTTCGTAAATACTAATATACTTATCGTGTTAATCGAAACACAATTAAAATGGTCTAACCACCGGTAGCATGTTAGATATTACATGAATTAATTAATATTCAACAAAAAATTAATAAAACTGGTCTGTTTGTTTTTTTTTTTTGATTTATTTTTTACCGTCCTACTTTACGCCTAAAGTAGCCAAATCGAGGACGGGCGGCTACAGATCCGTCTTTGAAAACCACCTGCACATTGCATTGCTTCATGCCAACCTCTAGTGCTGATATGAAAGGTGGGTCGGCCCATGGATTCTGCACTCTCAACAGGGGGTCATAGATGTGTTCATCTTCATCACCGATCGTAATCAGATGATGAAAAATCCGTTTTGCATCCCGCCCCTACAGGGATTCGAACCCGTTACCTCCCGATCCAACCGCCGCAGCTTTAACCACTGCGCCGTTTGCTCGGTGAAAAACTGGTCTTAGTCATTTTTATCAGAGTTCGGCAAGTGAGCCCCATTCGATTTCTATTTAGAGGAGGTTGCACGTGTTTCCTTAAATTTAATGAAGTTCATTTTTCTTTAATTCAATATCTATTAATTTTGGTAATATTTCTGTATAATATTACCAGACCATTATATATTCGAATTCGATTTCATTTGAGTTCATCGTAAACCTACGGCATTGTAGCCTTGCATTTATATGACTTAAATTCACAAAGCTTCAGCTTATATGTTTTCACAAAAAGTTGCAACCTGTGGCCTGAACGACCAAAATCTGTTCACTTTCCATGTTTCACTTTTCCTTTGTTTAGTATAATTTATATCAATGAAAATTCATTATGGTTTGCAAAAATCTCTTAGCAATTGATACAATTTACTAAGCGCTAATCATTTCTGTTCATCCAAACATTTAGCAAATTTTCTGTAGAATTCAAAGGAACATTCATCTTGCACTTTAATATGTATTTTCAGTATCAATTAGATAAATCATATTCATCTTATAAAAACAAAGTGTTTTAAATTATTTACATTTCTGGTGTGTAAATATCTTTATTTACGCCTAACAAAAATGTTTATATTGGAGTAATCTCATAAATGGGACGAACGAAAATGACGCCTTTCGTTGTAATCTACAATATTAAATATAATCGTGCTATTTCTACATTGCGAGGGTACGATTGTCATGTAAACTTTTGAAACACAAGTTAAAATATTTATTAATATTGATCGGGTATTTTCTTTTATTCATTCCACACAAAGAACAGAAGGAATAGAATATTGATCACGTGACCTCGGAATATTCCGTACGTAATGTAATAATAGAACGGATTGGAATAAATGGAATACAATTTCCATAGCATGATTTTTTTTTATTTTTTAAATTAGAAAACAAATTAAGTTTATTAAATAAATAATTTCATTATAATTAAATGAAGTTGCAAATATTTTGTGCGTGAAAACACACAATGTAATATTAATTTTAATTGATATTCTTAAAAAATATAACCTGGGACTTTTTTATCCGCCAAGCTCTATCTAAAGCTATTTTTAAAAATATCTTGGAAAATTTCATTATTTTACGCCTTAAACGATTAATTGTATCATAATTAATAATTTCATTTTCTATAATATGTACGATTTAATTCAATTTAATCATTTAAATTGTAAACATCGAACATAATTACAAAACGTCAAATGAAATATTCTTTTTATTCCACCTTTGGATGTAGTACAAAAAGAATACATTCTGAATATTCCGAATAAATAAACGAATGGACTAAACAAGGAATAGAAGGAACGGAATGAATAAAAGAACGATTTACGTCACTTTCGGAATATCCGGAATATCCAGAATGAATAAAAGAAAACACCCGGTATGTACATAGATTTGTTTCTTTAGACGACGAATATTTGATCATCAAAATTTTCGATTTTTTTTTAATATCTACTCAGTTTTTTAATAATTCTTCACTAAAATTTTGATTATTTCTTACCATCGTAGAAATTAATGTTAAGGTCGAGTTACAATGAATCCGTCTCGTTTCGTTCCGTCGGTATCCGTCTCGTCTTTTCCGTTTGTTGGTTACATTGCATCCGTTCCTTCTGTTTAAACTGACATTTGAGAAACATATAAACAAATAAAATGGAAGACTATGAGACTCTAAAATCTTTAGAAATTCTCTTTGATTTATACGTTTTGTATAAACAATATTATAGAATTTATTTATTCGAAAATCCCTATGTAGTTACAGCCTACTTCTCACGTTATGTCAAAAAAATAATAATAATTAATTTGATTTGTTTGGTTGAGATGTTCCGTCTTTCCGTAAATTCGAAACTTTTTGAAAAAAACGGATGAGCTCGTTCGTTTTTTTCCATTTTATTATAACTAACGGAATGGGACGGATCAATTGTAACTGGACCTTTAAGGGTAATCATTTTCTAGTCGTATTTGCTTATGCTACCACGATCAGTGCACCTACTAAAGTAGTTTTAACGAGATTTTATATACTTTCAAATAAGGGACGACCACAATGCGGTCTTAGTCTTTCAAAGGTAATAAAAGAAGTTAAAGCCTAGAGTTTATATGTATGTGTAGGTACAATAATGTCGATTTTACCGAAATAGCAATAGGCCGTCTCTGACAAATAAATTATGAATATGTATTTTACATTCTAATCTAAACGCCATATTTACACATCACCTAGAGATTACCTAGAGATTGGACTGACTTTTTTTTTTAATTGCTTCGTGTTAAGGCATATTGTCACATGCAATATATTCGAATAAAAAAAAAATTATTAAAAATCGTCATCATAGTTTTAAATTATAACATTTTGATTAAAGTTTAAGTTCGATCGGCAAAATATAAAAATCTATTTTGTATTTTTTACGAAATGGTTTTCATAAATTCGAAATATTTTTTATTACAATTTTTTCATTGTAGGAATAACAATTTTGTCAAAAATTGGAATTGTCGGTTTAGAAATTCGGTACGACATTTCGCATGTCTGAACACTAGTACACTTTATTTAAAGATAACACAAAATATTAAACAGAAATTAAAAGTAAAGCATTCTTTTTGTGATGTTATAAATTACATATTTATTTGTTTTTGGAGACCGGTTTCGGATGTTCGTCTTTCCCCAGTTCCTTGACTATTCGGAATGGAAAATAAAGGTGGAATATGGAAATAAAGTTTACTAGTTTTCGAGCAATTTTACATAAATAAGTTATATACAAAAGGGAACAAAATATTTGTTCCCTTTAATTTAGTATACAGTTTCTCACAAAATTGAGCGTACACCCTTAAAAAAACATATTTTGTTGAATATATTGGTTATATACAACTTGTTGAATATATTGGTAATTAAACAGCAAACAAAAATCACAACATTTCATAATTACAATATTTCATATATTTGGGGTCGTTATCTTGTTGATAATAAAAATCAGCAGACAAAACTAATCTTTCTGCAGTTGGTCGCAGATTTCTTTTCAAAATTTCAAGATGATCTGTTTTATTCATAGTTGTTTCTATAAATTCGAAATTTCCTACACCACTGGCAGCCTTAGAACCCCATAACATGACCCACTCCATGTTTTACAGTTGGAACTAAGTTCCTCATTTTCATGTGAAGATTACGTTATGCCAGAAACTTTAAGGCTCCTTGATGAATGTTTTAGCAAACTCAATAAGTTTTTTTATGTTTATGGTTGATAATAATGGTTTTCTGCGAGCAATTTAACCTTCAAACTGTTTTTGTGTAAAACACGACGCACAAGTTTTGTTGATACGGTTTTTGTGTGACATCTGACATTTTAAATGTACGCTTTGGAATGCTAGCTTTTGTATTTTTTTTTGTCATCTCACGTACCACAAATCACTCGTCCTCTTCATACAAAATTTTTTCCGCCACTACCTTTTTTGTTTTATGGGGTTTCCTCATATTTACATTTGTTAATAATTTTCTGCACCGTAGAATGAAGTCGGTCGACAATTTCTCCTATTTCACGCAACGATTTTCCCGCGCTGCACAGTTTAATGACAAATTTTTGAGTACATTGATCGACCGATTTCTCTTCTTTTGCTTTCCATTTTGAAAATTTTTAATTTTACTCAGATTACCATATTGACTGAAATTTCAAAAAACTTGCTGTGCAAGTAACATTTTTGGGAAATTACGAAAATTGAATGCCAAATTCTCAATGAGTGTAAGCTCAATTTTGTGAAATTCAAATGTTGTGATTTTTGTTTGCTCTCTATTTATTAGACATTTTTGGATTTATTTTATTATTTTTTTATTTTTTGGTTTAGAAATTATGTTTACATAGTGATACGTAATATTTCACCACAAAATTGATAATTTTGGACAAATTATTTAAAAAATATGTTTTTTTAAGGGTGTTCGCGCAATTTTGTAACTGTATATCGTCATATAGACTATAGGAAAACTAATATTTTGTTCCTTTTTTTATATTAATTATTTAATTTTTTTTTTGTTTTTTTTTCGCACTAGTACACACTTTATTTTAAAAAAATATCACAAGTACAGAAAAATATTAAAAACAAATTAAAAGTCAAGCTTTATTTATGTGATATTAAAACTTTTTCATTATTTTCTTTAAATTGGAGACCGGTTTCGGATTTTCATCCATCCTCAGTTCCTTGACTATTGCTTATAAGGTACCTTTTATCTGCTAAGTATTTTCTTTACAATATTTTGTGAGGATTCGTTATATTCGACTGATATGTATTTTTTGGTGCTATTCTCATTTTGATATAACATAGTTAGGCTGTATTGTGACATTTTGCACTTGATTTTCATGTTGAGACGGTGTATATTCTTCTCATTGAATCCATTAATTTTTGCTATTTGAATAATTAAATTAAATTCATTCTCGTAATTCTTCTCGTTCATTGGGATGTTATTAAGCCGATGAAGCATATGGTTATAAGCTGCTATTTTGTGTTGAAATGGGTGATTGGATGGTGGTTGTGTTTTTGATGAATGTTGAAAATTGCTAGATCAAGAAAATTAATTGCTTTATCAGCTTCTATTTTTACAGTGAATTTAATGTTGCGGTGTACGCTATTTACATATTTAAGAAAATTGTTTATTTGTCTGTGTGTGCCTTTAAGCAATATTAATACATCATCGACATATCTGTCCCAATATATAATATTTTCTTTGCACGGATTTCTGGTGTTGATAACGTACTCTCCGACAAAGGGCTTCCCATTGGCAATCCCTCCTCCTATGCGAAAAACTCGTTGTTATGCTGGAAATAATTTTAATTTTAATCGATAACTTCTTGGATTCTTTTTTTATCTATTTGTTTCTGGATTAAATGATTCCGAATTATAGCAATAGTTTCAGAAATCGGAATGTTTTTCTACATATTAATGGCATCAAATGACGGAAATTTTGCGCCATTTGGAATATTTGCTCCTCTTATTTTATCCACTAATTCAATGTTATTCTTTACCGACATGTCGTTGTCCAGTTTTATGTGCTCTGTTAACCATCTGTTCAGTATTTTGGCAGCTTTGTATGCGGGCGATGTCGTAAAATGAATTAACCTTATAAGCAATAGTCAAGAAACTGAGGAAGGATAAACATCCGAAACTGGTCTCCAATTTAAAGAAAATAATTTAAAAAAATTGAATATCACAAAATGAAAGCTTGACTTTAATTGGTTTTTTATATTTTTCTGTACTTGTGATGTTTTTTTAAAATAAAATGTGCACTAGTGCGAAAAAATTTGTTTTAAATAATTAATATAAAAAAAGGAACAAAATATTGTTTCCTATAATATTTCCTATAATTTGTATTATATTGTGATATAAGCCGCAGCAACAAATAGACATATGGAACTATACCATCTTTATAGCATGTACATATATCGTGATGCAAGCCACAGCAATAAATACAAATGGAATTATACCATATTTATAGAACCAAATAAACACGTAAATTATTAAAAAAAAAAATTCCCTTAATTTACAATAGTGAGCTAAGCTCTAGAAGTCAAGGAAATTTGGCTCTATAGAAATTAAGGAAACATTCTTTTGGGGAATTCTATTAAGAACTAGCTGGTTGTATACGGTGTTATCCCGTATAATATTACTAAGTATTTGTGGGATTAGCAAAATGCCAACTATAGCGGGTGACAATTTATACATGGAAAAGATATTGCTACACAGCCGCAAAATACAATAAAATTCATATTGTATTATTTTATTTCCCTACTTCCTACCTCTTTTTGCGTAGCTACACGCCTAGATGATTCAATGTGTAGAACAGATTACTGCCAATCTGTTGGATAGAGTACTGCCTGCTGTGCTGTGGTAGCAGTCTTTTTTGCTAATTGATTTGTAGAAGGGAAGTCAATTTTGAACGTTAGCATTGTTCTTGTTCCCGCAGTGGGACAGAATTGTCATATCACAAGACCTCCATTATTCAGGTGATTTTTTTCTTTGTTTGGAAAAATATTTCCCTCCAGTTCTTCAGTACTTAATTCGCTCAATCCGGCGTAGATTTGCATGTGATTCCATCATTCCATCACACCGCCATACCATCATAACACCATACTATCATAGCATCATAACATAAGTCCTTAATTCCGCCATACCATCATACCGTTATACTATCTTACCACCTTACCACGATAACATCATACCATTACATTCTCATGCTATCAAACCATCATATTATCATATTATGATACTATGATACATAATATCATCGTCACATCATACCATCATACCATCATAATATCATATCATCTTACCATCACACCATCGTCCCTTCGTACCATCATACCATGATACCACCATATCATGATACCATTATATCATCATATCATCATAACATTCTACTAATCATACCATCATGCATCATTCCATCACCTGCATACCATCGTACCACCATACCGTCATACCATCACACCAGCATACCATCATCCCATGAACATACCATGATACCATCAAATCGTCGGTTTGCTGTAATAGAGGCACATCTCAAAAATTGGAATTTTTAGATAATCGAAAAAATGTTCTAAGCGTAAACATCTTTTATCTGAAATAAGGTTACTTCTAAACTGCACAATTGGCAAATGTTCTTCCTATCCGAATAGAAAATGAATTTTTTGCAAAGTAAGAGCCAAGAATAATTTTTTTTTTACTTTAAACAGTTGGCACGAAGCTCTTAAAATATAACTTATTATTTAGAATGTTTACAAATAAAAAATAGTGATAACAAATTATTGAATAAACTACATATAATAATTCCAAATGATAATTAACAAAATTTAAAATTGCGATTTATCGAAAAATTGGGAATTGTTATTTAATATCAACTCATAAAACTAAATATATTTAATATACTTGCTCTATAGTGGTAAACATTACAACTACGTGAAGAATAGAATTTTTCTATTCCTACTTTTAGGAGGAATGAAATTATTCCTCCCGGAATGAAATTGTATGGTATTCTTGTTGTAAAAATACCAAAGTAAGACTACAACTATTTCAGATAAATAGAGTTGCTCTTAGGGCATTTGTTCGAATATCTAAAAACTCCTAAGCAGGTTTCAAGAGTGGCAAGAGCTCTATGATATGTGAAAATTTTAATTACAATTTCAATAGTACAAAGTCCTAAAGAAAAAATATAAAATGCTGCATAAGTACTTTGAATTTTTTCTGTGCCTGTGTTCTGTGTCTTGAAGTGCTACATAAGCGCTTTGAAGCAAGCGGTGTTTGTCAATTTATTCGATTTTTTTAAGAATTTGGAAAGGCTTAACACTTAAATCCATGGACGTTTTGACATTTTTTCTGTTACTTTGCTTGCGGTGCTACATTTGATGTATTTAACAAGGTGTTAAAAAATCAACTTTGGCATTTTATTGTAAGAGGGATTCTCACCATAACCACTTTAGATAAATCTGCGGCAAAGTCTTATTAAGAATATAAGAAATTGTCTGGTAACATTACTATAAGCATAATATTAAAAATATTTTAACCTCCCTTGAATAAACACAACGGGGCTCGACTGAAAGACTGTGAAACATGTAACTAAGACCATGTATCTAAAGCATGCAGGCGCTTTTCATGACAAAATTCTGTAGACTTTGACGTTACAACTCTTGCACTAGTGAACAAACAATAAATCCATTTTATAGACGACAAATTTAAGCTGTATATAAGCTCTAATAGCCCTTAATACCTAATATTTAAAAAAACGTTTTGGTTGTTAAACTAAAATTTCAAGTATTTTAATGATTTTGGATAGCAGAAGATTTTGTTTTAGATACATTATACAAATAAAAGTGAAACTAAATATTTTTATGAAACAGCTGAAACTACAATATAAAATAATTTTCTTGTTAATTTGTGATCTGTATAGCTGGTTTTAATAACAATACAACATTATTCTGCTAGTACTTTTTATATCATAATCACATAAAACCCTAATATTATTCATAATTCGCTCCGATGTCGGTAATTAAAAAAAAAATCGCAGGTCAGGTATTACGACTAAAGTAAAAATATTGGTTGGAATATGTTTTCCGTGATTTTTATTTTAAGAATTAGACAATCAAATCAAATTAATTAGGTATAATTTGGAATACTTCCAAAACAAAAAAACAAAATATTTTAACATGATTTCTAGTATGCGTAAATATAGAAATACATAATATACTCGTATATAATAATATTCTTGTGTAGTTTTTCTATAAACCGCACGTTGAAAATCCATTAGCATAATTTTCAATCTTGTGTACATGCGTAAAGTGGAAATTTATGAGATCATTATTATACTAACCATCCTAATATAAAAACGAAGAGTTTATTTATTGTGTATTTAATTTTTGGTTCATTTTCCAGATGCTAGATGATTTATAACATGAAATTGGTGCAATATAACTTTAAGTGTATTGTGTTAGGCTAAATGTCTAGCTTAATTGCAGCAGAGGTTCAAATTTATTGCGCAATATCTAACTAGTTAAAACTATAAGAGTTTGATAGTAATTGTATAGTTGGCGGGAACTGAACTAATAAAATAAATAAAATGTTTTAAGGAGTGAAGAACACTTGTATGTCAATTTTTCGAAATATTAATTTAAATTTCAATAATATTTGTTTGTGACTGGTAGGGTTTTGAACTTTTAGGAAATCACGAATAAATGGTGAAAAATATTTTAATATCAAAATTTTTGCCTCTCAAATGATTGTTTTAATAATATATGGTAAAATAAAATTGAATTGGATGTACATAAATAAGATGATTTAATTTATTTTAATTGAAACGATGATTGTCTGAATACAATAGAAAATAATTAGAAAATATATTAATGAGGCATTTCCCAAAATGACCCTATTCTAAAATACATTCATCGCCGTGGTTTATGCAACACCAACAAAAATGTTTATCCAAGCCAAATAGTACAAACCCTTAATATACAGTGCTGGTAAAAAAAAATTGGGCAAACAAATTTGTTGCAATTTGGAGTCTTACAAAGTCGTCGGAACCGTTTTAAAACTTCATCGGGCATAAGACAGGATCTTGAGCGAGCAACGGGAAAAAAGTTACAGCCGGCTTAGTGAGAAAAAGACTTGTTAAAGCTGGTTTGAGAGCACTTAAACCAGTCCAGAAGCCTGATTTCACATTACTAGTGAAAAAAAAACGTTGGCTATGGGCCCAGGAGCATATTAATTGAACTCCAGAGATGTGGAATGATGTGATTTTCTCCGATGAATCAAAATGCAAGCTGCATGTTGGAGATGGAAGAATTCTCGTAAGGAGAAAACCTGGCGAGAGACTTAGCAACGAATGTCTTTTAAGACTTCCACCGAAAAAAGAAGGAGTTATGGTCTGGGGATGCTTTTCTGGAAATGAAACCGGTCGATTGTGCTTCCTTAGTTCCAGCGTTATAGCAGCTGTTTATCTGTAGGTCCTTCAGAACGAATTTGAGCCTTCTGCGTTAAAGCTTTTTGGCGAAACTTGCAAATTTATTTTTCAATAGGACCGTGCCATACCACCAAAATTGTGGGTTATTAATTTTGAATTGTAGATAGACAAATTGGCTTTCAGATAAACATAAATAATTTGTTAAAAACTTGTTTTTTTTTTCTTATCTCTTCATTTAAAGGTAAAAAAGTACTTCGAAGAAAAAAGTATCGATGTGTTGAGCTGGCCCCCATATAGTCCAGACTTAAATCCAATTGAAAATATTTGGTCTATAATGAAGCTAGAAGTAGCAAGGAAGCGCCCAGAATCGATTGAAGCTTTAAAAAGTTTGTTGATGATGATTTGGGAATCCATATCTCCTGCGACTTTGAAAAATTTATCAAATTCAATGAATCGGAGGTGTATCGCTGTAATAAAAGCAAAAGGCGGTCCAACAAAATATTAATATTAAAGATTGAACTTAAAATAATAGAGAGATTGAACTTAATAAAAAACAAAAAAAAAAAAAGAAATAAGTGTTTAATTTATTACACTACTTTAACTCCAATCAAACGTATTTTGAATATTTTGGTATTTTTCGGTGTTTTGCCCCTAAATTGCAGGTCAATTTTTTTTTTCAAAAAATTACGTCATACATGTATTTAAAATGAAACAATAAACCAATTGCTTTCAAAAATTTTGTAATTTTAGCAAAAAAAGACTCCATTTGCAATAAATTTGTTTGCCCAATTTTTTTTTTACCAGCACTGTATAAAAAAGTATCCCATATTTGTATAGGACAGTGACAAAGTCAAACTCATATACTACAAAAAATTAGTACATTTTTAAAGAATATTCGACCTAAGATTTTTTTATTCTCTTCTCATACATTTTGAAATGTACACTCTCCCTATATATTTTTAAGTTCGAAGACGAAGCCGTTAGATTTTTAATTTGTCACCACCCAGTTGACTTTGCGTGAGCAATCGAGAAATTTTGTTTGAGATGGCACGTTAAAAAAATGAAACAGAAGTATAAAGCAAAAAAAAAGAAAACTTCGGCTTTCTTTAATTTGTTTTTCATGTAGTAAATTCAGCGTTTAAAAAATCACTCAGTAAAATTTGTTATTTCCTTTCTACACATCGAATAATAATTTTTACAACTGATCGATTTGAACAGTGAGTAGAAAACAAAACATATTCTGATGATTATTTATTTTGCGTCGAACAAAGAAGAAAAGAAAAAAATATTCTCTACTCAGTCAATTCAATACTACGAAATATTATATTCGTTATTCAAAGGGGAGAGTGAAACTAAAGAATGGAAGATTAATTTTGTTTAAGTTGCGCATAAGGAAAATAAAATTTATTGTTTTACCAAAAATTATCACTGTTCGAACTCAATTCTCGATATAGCCCCAAAAATAAATCAAAACAATTTTGCACCTTTAATAAAACTTGTACATTTAAATACTATACAAAAATTATTCACTAATTATTCATTCAGTATGAACAAAACAGAAGAAAAATATATTTCTATTCTATTCAGTAGGTCGATTCTCTCATTTTATTTCTTTTCTTCGCTCATTATTCATTTGTTATTGAATAGTATTCGTGGATTTTTAGATTACCATTTTGATCGAAAAAGTGAAAAGAGAATTGGAAAATTCATTTAAAACTAGAAGAAAGGGAATAAAAACAAACTGAAGAGTAATTTTAAACGTTGAGTAAATTACAATGTTCAGGTATAAGAGATCATCACCGCGATTGATCATTGCTCGCTCTTGGAGCGCTCAGTCATACAACAGGGCAATAATTCAAAATTTACGAACTGTTAAATACTGCTTTTATTTTATTTAACCGTTTGCTATGATCTGTCTTCTGATCACTCACGGGTAATAGTAAAATTGAGTACCGATGTCATAAGGAACGAAATACCGAACCGTCTTACTAACAAGAAAACTAATTGGGATCAATATAGGAGGCTAGTCGAACAAAAGTGTCTACTTAATATTCCTCTGATCACACCAACTGAATTGATGCGGCGGCAGAAAATCTAAAAGATGTCATGACATTATCCGCTGAAAGGGCTACACCCGGCGAAAGTAGTTCGGAAAAGTTAATAAACTGTCACATAATATACAGGAACTAATCCAGGAAAAGCGAAAAGTTCGCCGTCAATGGCAGCAAACAAAATCACCGTTATTGAAATGGAAATTAAATCGAGCTATTAAGGCCTTAAGATTTGCTTTGAGGGAAGAAGAAAACCATCGCGTAAAGAACTATTTAAGTGATCTCTCGGCAACGGAGAGGACAGATTATTCTATGTGGAAGGCAACAAAAAGTTTAAAAAGGCCAACAAATTCGAATCCACCGATTAGACTACCAACTGGAAATTGGGCGAGAAGTGATGAAGAAAAAGCCAATGCTTTTGATGCTCATCTAGCAACAGTATTCGTCCCACACGAAGAAGATAATTATTTCGTGCTACCCCAGCCAACGGATGATGGTTTATCCTACAAACCTATAAAGTATAACTGGAAGAAAGTTAAGAATACAATTAAAACTTGCATAAGCCCGAAAAGGCACCAGGACATGATCTCATTACTGGAAAAATGATAAGGGAATTGCCAGATAAATGCATAAAACTAATAACATTTGTATTGAACGCGATCATGCGAACCAGTTATATTCCTCACAAATGGAAGATATCTTTGATCGCAATGATACATAAGCCAGGGAAAAATGAAACGCAAATCTCATCATATCGTCCAATAAGCATGCTGCCCACAATCTCAAAGCTATTTGGAAAAATGTTACTAACGAAATTGAAACCAATGTTAGAAGAACGGCGCGTTATTCTAGACTGTTATTTTCTATGACTGTTGTAAAGACTATTAATTTGGGTTCCGAAACCAACATGGAACTATAGAGCAAGTGCACAGAATTGTAAATGCAATCAAAATCACCTTCGAGGAAAAGAAATATTGTTCTGCTGCCTTTTTGGATATCGCACAAGCTTTAGATAAAGTTTGGCACGATGGACCGATGGCTTCTACCGAAGAAATTTCACTCAATTTTGGGAAACTATCTTCTTCAAAGGCAATATATGGTCAAACAAAACAGCGCAACTACTTGCTTAAATGATATTAATGCAGGTGTCCCGCAAGGCAGCGTTCTAGGACCAATATTATACTTGTTGTACACAGCTGTTATACCTGTAACCAACAAAGTATTAATATCAACATTTACCGATGACACGGCCATCCTGGTGTCTCACACTAATCCTGAAATTGCCTCAAAGGAATTACAGAATCATTTAAACAAAGTCGTGGACTGGCTGAAGGCATGGCGAATAAAAGCGAACGAAAACAAATCAACTCATGTCACATTCACGCTGAACAAACGCCCACCAGTGAATTTAAACGATAAAAATATTCCTCAACAAACGAAGGTAAAATACTTAGGTTTGCACCTGGATAGAAGATTAACGTGGAAAAATCATACTGAAGCAAAGCGCAACCAAATAAAAATTACATTTTCCAAAATGTATTGGCTGATGGGAAGAAAATCTCAGTTATCATTAGCCAATAAAGTTCTACTTTACAAAGCGATAATCAAACCCATATGGACATATGGTATTCAGTTATGGGGATCCACCAGCGCTTCAAACAGAGAACTCCAGCAACGAGCCCAAGCGAAAATACTTCGAATGAGACGGCTTGTATAAACATTTTTGTTGGTTTTGGTTTGTTAAAAAGCAAGATCAATAGGACTCAACCTATATACTATATGCATATTATTAATCTAAAGAACATGCGGACGACACAGTATGCGGTGAGGTTTTCGCTTAAGGTTTTTTATGATTCTTGTTTCCAATAGCCATTTTTGAATTCAAACATGTTATTGTCGAGGGCCAACCCTGAAGTACATGATCACAGCCAATGCTGGGGCAAAACGAAAGCGACACCTCGCCTTACAATTATTATCCTCGTTGAATCATTGAATAATCCATCCAAGCAGAGAGATGCTTTCAAATCAATAAAGATTATAAAATATAAAGTAGGCGGTTTTATTTATTTTCTCTTGCCGATACAGACACATTGAATATTATTTGTGCCTTCGGTACAGATGTATCCGTAATTTTGATTTCGTTTTTCCGTATCGTGAATTCTATTCAATTTTTTAGTTACTCCTTCCCGCCGCTAAAGATGTCTCCACATCAAAAATAATTAACTACCAGAGTACTTTGAAACTCAAGTAATTTGGATACTAATTGGAAGTATATGAGTAAGATCGGCCATTGCCTTTCGGAAAGTTAAAAAAATGTAGGGCATTCAATCCTAAGCAAAAACAGTCTGTATGCTGACTTTTTTCCGTACAGCTACTGGTTTTAAAATGAAATTAAGAAAAAAAAATATTCTAAAGTAACAACAATTTGATGAGATAGATTTTTACACACTATTTAGTGGTATTTTGAAGGAATACGTGTTAAAAAGGAAGTAACATAAGAATTTTAAACTATACTCATAAGTTGGGGAAATATTGCAAAATTCACAATAATAAGATAATTTGTTTTGCAATATTCGAGGCTCTTTTGGAGAATATAATTAAAGTTATTTAAAAGATAAATATCTTACTAATTTACATTTGTCGTAAAACGCTACAGATTGTGTGTTACGTGAGAACTATTACTTCACAGTTTGTTCTTCATTTATTTTGAAACTTCTTTAATACTCTTGCTTGTCACAGGGGGGCGAGTAGCAGGGACAGCAGAGACGCAACGATTTCAACAACAACGTCAAGCAACACTACCTACAGTTAGTACAAATTTGGGTGACCGCATGGGAACGACATGGGAACGATGGAACGAAATCTCGCCCCCCCTCTCACAACCACCGATGGAAAAAATGGTGGAGGGGAATAATAATAGTTGTTTACAGCTTTTCAGAAAAAAAGAGTTTGCGGTACCAGGAAATTTGAGTTGTCATTGTGTCTTCTTACAGGTTGGAGTAGTAGAGATGAACTGTCTTGTATTGTATTGTGTTAAATAAATTACTAAAAAATATATTACTAACAAATTTACAAACTATCAACTACTTAGGTGTCTGGAACCGGGTTGAGTCTTTGTTGCTAAACATTCCATTCCCATCCCTCGACTTGTTATATGTAAAAAGGTGTTGGCCAGGGGCGGATATCACAACTATTTATTAGACTTATGTGGTTATCGATGTGGCACCTTTCTTTACGGGGTTTGGCTTCATGGAGAATGGTGTCGTGTTGTATGTAACATGGGTATAGTGGTGTGGTATTCGCATTTATAATACGGGAGACTTGCTTAATGCTTGATCGTACATCGCAATCAATCAATCAATCTTTAATACTCTTGCTTGTCACTGTTTCACCGGCATATCATTAATTTTTATCTGACTAAGACTATATAAAACAAAGGGTACGTAATCCATTTTTTTGTATTGTTAAGGCAGGTTCTCATCAAGCGACCAAAAAATAAGGTGATTTTCTTGATTTTTTTTTTTTTTCAAACAAGAAAGTAAATTCACAACTTAAGGTTTTACACATATTTATTGAGTTTTAAATAATAACGCCATGGGAATTGTTTATAAGTGTTATAACGTGACCGTCTCAAACAGAGGTGACTTATCGGTCTCCACTGTACCACTTGTAAAAATTATCTGAAATCAAAAAACCAAAAATGTTTATAAAATATATAATATTTGTTGGAGGTTGTACCAACCATATCGACATGCAATTTTTCGGTACCGTCAGCAAATATTATCCTCCAATAAATTAAATGAACATCAAAATAAAAAAATAAAAAATAGCGATCCATTGAATAGTTTTTGAATTATCGTGGAGACATATAAAAAACATCGTTTTTAAGGAAACGCATTTAAAGATTTTGTTAACGATTTTTTTGAGTTGATGGAAAAAAATGTATTAGGGTATAATTTTTTTTATTTTGACTATAAATTATTTACCGTTAGAAAGATTATACTGTCTTTTATCTATTAACAATTTTTTGAAAAATGAACTTATAATTATAACACTTTCAAAAATAACGGCTCAAATATTGATGTAGAATGCACAATACAGCGCAAACTCTATTTTTGCGTAAGAAAGTGGGTCGAATTATTATGCCATAATTTTTTAATGAAATTTATTTAAGTCAAACGGTCTGGGGAATATGTTCTACACATAAAAGGCTATCACAAAATGAAATAAAAAAAATCGACTTTTCGGATCGAGTTTCATGAGAACCTGCCCTTAGTTAACATATTTGATATTCTGGTGCCTTATCATAGAAATGATGTGGCAGTGCATCAGCAGCAGTGAAAGTGTTAAACAATTTTCCCAAATAATCAGTTTTTTGTAAATAAACTCCACGTTGTTCCAAGTATTTCCAACCATAAATTTATTTGTAAGTTGTACTGAATTAATCGCTGTGCTCATGAAACCAAAGAAGTCAACTGTAAAATTCGGAACATGGCCTTGGAAATGTTCTTTCAAATGCGTTTTTGGTCCAGTGTGAGGAAATCTTTATAGACAAATTTATTAATTGTTCATGACATTCTCAAAATTTTCGATTTAGTAAATCAGGAAAATAAAGAGGCCAATCACTCATAATATATCTACTGAAAAAAGTAGAAATATCATCCCCTCTCCCTCCCCCCTACTTTAGCTCAGTAGCTATATCAATGCATTACTCTTCACAAATGCGAACCCTCCTTGAGTTCCTATGTTAGTAGTTTGGTTTCGTACTGAAAAGTTAGTCTACTCATCAGGTAGCTACGACCAAACTACAAAAATACAATCAGTACGTTCTGGCCAGATAATTAATGTAAATGGCGAGTATTGTATGATATTTGTACTTCTTTCAATAATTATATTATGAGTGGTTGGCCTCTTTATTATTCTGATTTACCATAGATTCGAAACTTTTCAGGGTACACTAGTATTGTCTAAATCATTGGTTCATTTATAATTCTCGTAGAGTAAGAGTACTACGTTGTTTTATGACTACCATCGGGGGTGATTAAAATTTGGTTAGCTATATGTGAAAACGACAGACACAAATGATTTATATGTTGTTATAAATAATACATTTTGATGTGAATGGCGGGAAGCTGGT
The DNA here is from genome assembly GCA_958295665.1 of Tipula vernalis. NCBI lineage: Eukaryota > Metazoa > Arthropoda > Insecta > Diptera > Tipulidae > Tipula > Tipula vernalis. The sequence goes on from OY282558.1 coordinate 266,591,724, forward strand.
TATAAATATAGGTATTTGTAATAAAAAGACAGCTTCCATCTCACGTTGATCGAGTCACAAACCTAGCTCGATTTTATTGTACTTTATGAGGTCTTAGTAACGTCTATGAACACCTAGTTACGAAAAAACTACATATTTTAAGCTATAAATCAAATCGACTCGTTTAATTCAAGTACCAAGTAGTAATTTAAATCTATCTAAAATGCAATAATAATATAAAATATAATTTAGTTTTATAGTTTTTAAAACCCGATTCTACATTCTTAATAGTAATTAAATTTTTGAATAAAATATTTTTAATTGAAATAGATTACAAAATACGAACGCAGTTTTATAGTTATAAATTGAATCGTATAATTTGCATTTTAAAAGAAATTCAATTTTATTCATGTTCTTGTTTGTAATTGCATCATATTTTTAAGTATATGCAGCGACCAGCAAGAATTAATTTTTAATTTTGTTGATTTCAATGCAAGATGGTTTTGATTTCGTTTAATTCCAAATTACCAAAATAAACAATACATTTCTTTGTATACTAACTTGCAATTTCTGAGAGATGAAAGTGAATGTGCAACACATGGTAATTTAGTTAACAGTATTGTTGCCGATTTATCTTAGCGCTTGGTTTAATTTTTAAACAAATTTTACGACTTGGATAAGATATGCATAAATTTTAATTACATTTAATAAAAATTTATGACTAGGCAATACTCAAACCTTACTATAACTAAGATATTTTAATTAGGTTGTTTAAAATAGATTAGCCGCACCTGTCAGATGACTTTTTTGTCTCAAAACTTATTAAATTTTCAAAATTGTGGATTTTGAGGTGTGTTCTTACTCGTTGAAAGTTAACTACTTCAGTTTGCTTCAATAAGTAATTTTATTTTAATTGAGGACGGGTGAGGGGAGGCTTCGTTAAAGCGCTTGATCCATAATACGTTTGAGGAAATCCATTGATCCACCGAACTATAGTTGAATATAAAATATACATATAACAAAAGGAGCTTTAGCCTTCGCTTTTCCATAAGTTTTAAAACGGCTTGCCTCACTGATTCTTTTATATTTTCTTAAAACCTGGTATGCGCTCGCCCCTATTCCATAATTATCTGGCTGTTTTCACAATTGAAATTACTAATTAAAAAAATATATAGTATGTACCTCTTGATTTTTTATAACGCAATTTTATCTAACTTATCTGATAGCGCGCAATGATTTTAGTGGGGGTATTTATTTATTTATTTTTTTTTTCTGTATTTATTTATAATTAACTTCTAAATTTTACGACACTCCATTTTGAGCATGAGCTCATTCACAATAGGGTGTCAATACAAAATAACGTTAGCACCATAAGAATAAAATTCCTGCGTATAGCTCAGCTCAGCCCACATCACAGCTGCACAATTTCTCGGGCAATAGAAGATGATTTGAGGCATATTCGGCTTAATTTGCTTACATATTTTTAATAATGTACAATATTTACTCGTAAAAAATATTTTAAGGAAACATTTTATAAAACGTCCGCCTGACACGAAAGCCAGAGCCTATCGCACGTACGATACGTGGAAAGCCGATGGCAATCGCACGTTTGATCCTCTACGGATATTAGATGTCTACAATTGTCGGCAACGATGGTTTTTTCGCGTAGAGAACGACCTCTTATCGTTTGATTGCCTATAAGAGAGTATGTATGTAAGTAAATCAGTCTTTGGATAGAAAACGATGAGGCTAGATTAAGTAAAGATTAAATAATCCTTAATTAAATATGGCTTGCAAAAAAAATATAACATCCAATGAACTAGACCGCGTAATCTTCACAGTTGTATTTTCTATCTTAAAATGTAACAGACTTTGAGTATAGAGACATTTCCAATAACCCAGTTTTCAACTAAAGACATAGATAAAGTATGGATATACATATAAACAATAGACTAATAAATTAAATTTAAAACAAAATTTTATTCTTCAGTTCCATAAATAGTTTATTCATAAATAGTTCTGACAGACAGGCACAATATGTATCTCAAACATATACTTTAAATGATTTTTGTTTTTGTATTCTTAAATATTTTGACATATTTATGTCAACTATTTGTAACTTAATAATTTTTACGATACGACTATACGGTCGTAAAATTTTCTTTACTTTTCTCTGATTTTGCTTATAAATTTAGAGATTTGAAAAAGAAAAAACAAATTATAGATAGTCAAAATATTTAATAACTAATTATAAGTTTAGTTTACGGCAACCATCTATTATTATAAGGTCACCTTTTAATTAGCTCTAAAATTACTTCACTTTAATTCAAATAATATTATATGAGTTCCATGCCCAAGAACAATTGTACAAATTAAAGAACAAACTTGATACATCTGTCATATGGTAATGTAGAGATCACAAATAAAAAGTTCTTGGTTTGTTTATATTCCAGTCGTTCTGTTGTATTATTAATTTCGTTGCGACAATATGAAGTATAGACAATAAAAAGAAATAAATTAAGAATTATTAGAGAAAAATGAAATATTTTCTAAATATTATTCTTAATTGTTAATTTCACTTTCAATTGTTTCATAAACTTATAATTTATTTTCAAGGGTTCGTTCACTTTATTTTGTTCTATTATGTATCGGGGAACATGTGTACGTGTGTGGTTAATTTGTCTTAATAATAATTTTATTGGTGGTGTCTGATACGAGCTTAATATAAATATTGTTAAATCCGTTTTGTTTAATTCATTTTCAGGTAAGTTAAATTGTGGGTCGAAGATCGATTCAGGTGGTGACAAATAAGAGTATCACGGTTAATTAGGTATTTGCTGTGAGTTACTACGAAGCATTTACACTGATTGTGACATTAGATGCAGGAAACCTTTAGGCAATGCTCTTTCATGTATATTTTTTTTAAGATAACATAATCCGGATGATTAACCCAACCGTTTTATTAGAACTGAGAGCAACACGTTTTATATATAATAACAACGACAAAGCGAAGATTCTAAACAATTAAATAGTTGATTGATACATAGACAGCGCTGTAATAAGTTATCATTATTAAATCTCGAAAATAGAATCTTTTATTAGTCACTATTTACATTTTCGAGTCGATCTGTCGTTTTGTTTGCATTTCACAAGCAATAAAATACCAGGTGTGTATATATGTAACCGGGATTTACCAATAAATAGCGCCACTTGTCAATGTACCTTTCGGCAAACCGCTTTATCGGCGCTATTGTTTTCTATTGACATCTGTCGACAACATCCAATTCATAACCATACAAGTTTCATACAATAACGCATGTTTCTTACGTGTTAAAAATGTCAAGTTTTGTGCCTACGGTGAGCTTGATCTGGGTAAATCACAATGCAATTAATAAATTCAAAAGTGGTGGTTTTGACTTGAGAAACGGAAAACGTGGAAAGCCACCAAAAAAGTTCGAAGACAGCAAACGCAAAAACAATTTGTCCCCATATGTTTAAAAGCCATGGCAAAGATCCAAAAGCTGGCAAAATAGGTTCCGCATAAACTGAATGAAAGACAACAGGAAAATCGAAAAATCACTTGCGAAATGTTGCTCGCCAGATACAAAAGAAAGACATTTCTCCATCAAATTGTGACTGGCGATGAAAAATGGATCTATTTTGAGAATCTAAAGCGCAAAATGTCTTGGGTTGATCCATGACAACTATCGACATCGACTGCAAGGTCAAATCGCTTCGGACGGAAGACAATGCTCTGTGTTTGGTGGTATCAGAAGAGTGTGATTTATTTTGAGCTGCTAAAACCTGGTGATACCATAAATACTAAACGCTACCAACAACAAACCATTAATTTCAATCAAGCTTTGCATGAAAAATAACCACAATATGATAAAAGGCAAAAAAAAGTGATTTTTCTTTATGATAATGTACCATCACACAAAGCAAAGCACTTAATTGGGAAATATTTTCAAATGCGGCTTACTCGCCAGACTTGGCTTCATCCGATTATCACTATTTGCATCGATGAGCTACGGCCTTGCTGAAGAGGAATTCACTTCCTACGAAAATGTATGAAAATGGCTCGATAACTGGTTTGGCTCAAAAGAAGAACAGTTTTTTGGCGTGGCATCCACGCATTGCTAGAAATATGGGAAAAATGTATAACAGATAATGGCCAATACTTTGAATAAAATACTCTGAACCCATTATCATACGATGAACGTGTACTTCTTACTAAAAAATTCCGGTTTCAACTTTACACACCTGCACCCTGATTCTATAAAAAATAAATAATGTGTAAATGGGTAAACTTGTGAAAAGCAAAGCTTACTTTTATGAGTTTGGAATTTTTCGATATTATTTTAGTAGTCAAACCGAGAAATTGCAAACTCATAAAAGTTTTGAAGAATTGATAAATTTCAAATTTGAAGTGCAATTAATTCTAGCCTTGGGCGGATCTAGCTTTGGGCGGATACCATAGTACACCATCCTACAAAATTGTCCGTTTTTGGGTCTGTGAACATAGACTTGGTCGTACAAGTTTTTTCTATGATGAGCCTAAAAGAGTTGACAATACCAGAAATAATGAAAAAATCTATGAGATTGTATTGAGTGTTGATCGTAAACTGAAGTTGAGTGAGATTTTTGACATCGTAAACATTTCAAAAGAAGGTATAGATATTATCGTGCATGGACATTTGTAAATGAAAAAGCTTAAAGCAAGATGGGTGCCGCGTTCGCTCACTATCGATCAAAAACGCGAACGTGGACATGTTAAAGCATAACAAAGAGAACTTTTTGCTTCGATTAATAATAGTTGACGAAAAATGAATTCATCTCTACACATCAGATCGAAAACAGTCTGCACAGTGGATGGAACCTGGTAAATGTCAGCCAAAGCGAACGAAACCACAATAATCAGCTGGAAAGACTATGGCCTTATTGGACAAATCGAACGATGTAAAAAACGTAAAACGAACACATTTGGCGAGAAAAACCAATTATCTTTCAAGACAAAGCGATTGCATAACTTGGTCCTTAGGCTTCATGTCTCACGTAAAATACCTATAATATATTATCGAAATAATATAGTATCGAAATGACGTCATCAAGCAATGAGGAAAGCTGCGCCGCGAACCTCTGATTTCGAGCAATTTCTAATGTTTGAAGCACTGTAGCGAGAGAACGGCTCATCTGATCGGAACAATTTTGGTGCCAATTTGTGCGTAAAGAAACAGTGGCCGTTAATTAATTCCCAATTAAAATAAGTAATCGCCACATAAATTTTAATTCAAATTTCAAACTACAAAATAACGATTTGCAATGCTTGCGACCGCACTATAGCCAAAGGGTACCTCATCTGAGCGGAGCAATTCTGTTATCAACATTTGCGTAAAGAAACAGTGGCGATTAAATAATTTTACATTAAAATAATAAATCTCCATGAAGCTAATAATAAATAAATTGATTTTAACAAACATACTATTTATGTATAGTCTATAACTATAGTTTCAATGCGTAAAATGTTATCACCCAAAGTGGCATTTCCAGGTTGTACGCTTTGGGTTTTTTGCGTGTTCTGCTTCGGATTTTGATCACCAAAAATAATTAAACTAATAATAAATTTACATTACAAAATCATTTTTAATAATATTAAAAAACTTTTATGTGCATATACGAGTATAATAATAAAGTTTTTAGAAATACAATAAAATGCAAAAATTGTTTAGTCGTTTAGTCGTCGCGAACGACTAGAACATTACTAGAAAATGCCGCTGCACATAAAATACCTACGGCTGTATAGATGACACAACCCACACCGATTTTTTTATTTGAGAAGCTGCGACTATAGTGTGTGCTTGTGATTTTTCAGCATTAAGATATTTACACATAATTATCTCTCGTTTTTGTAATTTCAAATTTGAATGACAAACCTAAGTTTTTATTACGAGATATTATAGCTTAATCCAAGAAATTTTCAACATTTCTAATTTCAACCTAAACTTCCTCGGTAAAATGACTTAAATCATAATTTAATTTTTTACGTGTAACAATAGAAAGTAGATAGGATTTTTACCAATAGAACAAACAATTGATGCCAGTTTTTTAAGTTCACCAGGTATATTCAGAAACGCACCAAAATATTGAATGGATGGATCATATTTTTCTCATTGCTAGAGATATCCTAACAATATCTCTCAAGCAATACTGAATCCTTTTTGCCACATGTTCCGCTGGGATTTTTTTAAATTGAATTGCCGCTTTAATGCCAACCGCTATAAATCTGCTAAAAATTTTGGTAGCATACTTTACCCACATTTTCTCAAACTGATTGGGAAAGACACATTTTTTAATAGATTTTTTTTCAACATACTATATATTATATAAATGTTCGACAATCTTCCAGCTTTCCACATCGTCTAGACACTTTAAATTTGATTTACGAGTAAGTAAGACATTTCGTATTGACTTTATAAGATGCGAATTTAGAAAGTAAATTGAATTTTAAATTCTCTCTTATAATTTGAATCTGTCATTTCAGAAACCCCACATGTTACACTAGTCTGTTTTTTCAGAAAATTGAAAAAACTGTTTTGCATTTATATGTGCAATTGAATTAAATTTTTTATGATTCGTTTAGATTATAGAGATTAAAACTTTTGTTTTGAGGTGTATTTTAGACAACGTACTTTAAAGCATAACTAGTAAAATCAACAAAAAAAACTGTACGTGTAGGGTTTTAGAAAGTATTTATCTTATTTGAAGGTATTTGGACCAATAATAATAATAAATAAAAATTAAATCTGATGTTACATTATTTTTTATGTAAATCAAGGATGACCTGTAATAATGACGCAACACAATGCCGGATCGAATCCGTTCAGAAACTCCACATGTGTAACACTTGTGGAAGTTTTGCAGGGATAATTCAATTCCTGGGGCGATGTATTTGCTATTTGAAACTAGTTACATGTAGGTTTTCAGCAGGGATCGATAAGTCGATATGTTAGGACTACGAAACGATAGCCAACTAAAAACCGCCAAGTAACGTGTGGGGTTTATGAAATGACCGATTCATTTATACATTCCGGAAGAAAGATAATAACTGTTTTGAGCAATAGCTCGTTATTCATCGGGCCACTTTTTTGATTTTGACTGCATTTTAAGTAAAATTTGACTAAACTCGTCGTTGATATTTAGTGATTTTATTGTGCTTAATTTTCTGGTCGTAATTTTTACATTTTCGGTGTAATAGAAAAATTAACTTATTCTTAGGCTATATTAGTTTTGAAACGGTAAAATATTTTAGACGATAAAACGATTCGTTTTTTGTATTTTTAATGCAATTTTCGCACTGTGAGGAGTTCCCTCCATTACAATATTTTTCAATGTTCAGTCAAAATTGTGTCATAATGTCGCCTCTGAACGACTGTAAATATTTATAGGTGCAATTGGATGGAAACAGTTAAGCTACAAATGCGATTTTCGTTTTGTTACACGATAAAATTGTAACCATGTTTTTTTGGTGGTTAATCTAAATAATCGGATATTATGCCGTTTTGAAGATTTCCAACCTGCAACCGCACACTTTATTCCAGACTAACACGAATGGGAATTTATTTTCAATTAAACTTTATTTAATTTTGTATACCTTTAACAATTCGATCTCAGAGTTTAAATTATTTATTGCTCAATAAAAACATACCACCGAAAAAAGCGTGATTAATACCAATACAAAATTATTCTGAATTTAAGTACGTATTCAATTCATCATTTTAGCATACATTATTACATTACTCTGGATTAGTGATTTTTGTTTTGTTCTATATTGTATCGAAAAATAAACATAAAATATTGCACCAGATTAACACACACACCTACAATCGTAAGAAGTTTTATAAAACTGAAAATTGTAGATAAAGGTTTATTTAAAGTATATGTATGCACTTAGATACAAATTAAATAAACTTTTCAATAGATCGTAATTGTATAAACAATTAATTGATTCGTAAGTCACGCTATGTTACAAGGAGATGTGGTGTCGGTCACAAACGATAATTCACATTAATCCTGATTTTGTATTGTTTGTATTTTATTTATTTGTATTGTTCGAACGTGCTTCAGACTGAATCCCTGAGCAAAAAATTATTTCAGCCAAGTCCCACGTTGCTCACATAATGTTGTTATCAGAGCAAACGGCATAAATCTTCAGAAATTACATTTTAAGTATTGTAGATGTGCTCTGAACGAGTAATTTAAATCCTTAAGGATTTTCAATATTATACCAGAGACGTATAATATGGAAATTACTGGGGCTACTTCAAAAAGATCGATGATGAAAAATGGTGAATGAAATTTTGATTGCTGTTCAACATACCACAATCTTAAATATTGTATAATTAATTATGTTTTTCTGCCTCGGTGTGGTAGGGGTACCCAAATTTAACGAATTTACGAATCTGCTCAATCCGTTATTTCTTGTAAAATGTGGTTGGCATGTTCCACCGAGAAGTCGGATGACTTTTTGACATTAAATTCTGAAATCGTAATTTAGTAATTTATTTATTTTCGTTGAAACTATCATTTTTTTTCTCTATAACTAGAAACAACTTACACAAAAAAAGATGTAATTAAAAAATGTAGTAAATAAATTATAAGAAATGTTTAAAACATTGTTACAATTACAGTTGTCTCAAGTAGAGGTTGTTGGGTGACTATAAATTTGTTTAAAAATCAATTCATTATTAATCAAATAATCAATATGAGTCATTTACCAGGGGTAAGAACCGACTTTCTGTATAAGTCGAAAATCAATATTTGCTCTATCGACCGTACCCAAGTACAAAATTTTCGTGATATGATAAGGTAAAAATTTATTAAATAAATAAATTATTCGTGAATCACGACTTTTCGTTTTAAATCTTTGTGTATATGAATGAATTGTTGCGCGATAAGAATTCTTACTTTCTTTTCCACATTCCATCGAAATCCATCAAATCGAGTCGCCGAGAGTATACCAATATAGTTATTACACTTTAATCAAAATACGTAATTACGGGGAGCGCTGGATTTCTCAGTGACCTCAAAATAGTTGAATTTTTTATGTTTAATTTGAATTTAATTGGACATAAAATCGTGGTATAAATTGTTTACGTTATGAGTATCAAGGTTGATTGATGATGATGGAGTGAAGTATTGATTCAAGGGCACGCGGCATATTTGTCTTGAAAAGATATTTATATTAAACCTCTGAAGAAAATGAAGCAGCCGATAATTAGAACATAATTTGCGACCTTAATCGGTTATTAAGAATAAGTTTAGTGTTTTTGTTGAGTGATTTAGATGAATATGAAAATAGAAATGATGGGGCATAATTCATATAATATTTCCTTTAATGTTTTCGGTGTAAACACTTTTTATCACAATGTAAGCCAGCGATAGTTGGTTTGTATTGCTTGTTTTTCAAATCGAGTTATTATTACATTCTTTTGTTTGTGGCTAATTTATATAATTTTGCATATCTGCAGATGTTTTATTATACTATTTAGTTAAAACAGTATTTTATATTTTATTTGTTTGACTGACAGATGTAACTATCACCAGTTTCAAAGCAAAAAAAGAAATACGGTAAAAAAAGGCTACACCGGTCAACACAAATGCCAAAAAAATTTGGCAGACTGAAAAATATTCAATACCAAGATGGAAGTTAGAAACGCCAGTATTATCGACCATTACTCAACCAGATGGAAATTAGTCCAGAATTGACATAAGATTAAGGCATTCGCCTTAAATTAACAAATAGTTACAGCCAGCGGCGTAGTTAGCATGGGTGGCTCCGGTGCGGATATCGTGGTGTCACCCCAAGAATGCAAACTGTACAAATTAATAAAAATCCGATAAACGTAAACTATGATTTAGAAGTCACTAAGACGAAGTGCCTCTATTCTTATAGCTAATTGATCAATAGTCAAGCCTGTAGCATCTCACTCAAATACATTCATTCCACCACTATTCAACCATAATATGTCTCACCGCTTTCCAACTCAAGTGCGGATTAGGCGTCTCACGTCGTTCACATTTGAACGCACACCACACGAAAAATAAAATACACGACGTGATGACGAACTCCAAAACAAAATAAATTTAATTCTATTTTATATCTCTTGTCTTCAGTCCGCTCTCGAATTTCAACCCTTGAAATAAATATTTACAGAGGTATGTTCCAACCAATCGACCTGTCGCCATGTTTCCTTTTTGTGACTTCACTTCGATTATATATTTCGTAATATTGACTACGTTTAGTTGAGATTTGTGTTTTTTCTAGCGTGTACAGTCATTGAAACTTATTTCCATTCCATTTCCCAAGCCTAAAAATATTCTTCCCACATCGCACGATAATAATAATAACAATAATAATAAAAGGCGGTGATCAATATAATTATAATAATTAAATAAATAAATTTTTATAAAATTAGTTTCAAATAAAACAAATAATTTTTAATAAATAATTTAAATTAAATGAAATAAAATAAATTGAATTGTTTATTAAATAATTTATAGAGCTATTACATTTTAGGCACTTTAAAACGGTGACTCCGACGTGTACCTCTATTCTTATAGATAATTGATCAACACTCAAGCCTCTACCTTGAAATGTAATCTGAGCACAATCAGATTGAAGCTCAGAGGGATTTTACACGAAATATTTTATGGATGGATGAATCCACATTTACGAGGGATGGAATTATTAAGCAATGTAACAACCATTTATTGTCACAAAATCCATAGCTATAAGGAATCATCATTTTCAGCATAATTTTCGATCAAACTTTCTAGGATTTTTAAGAAAATACCCTCGCCTATTAATTAGACAATGTGCGGGTTATTCAACGCTTGAATCTATAGATACAATTTGATGTTGTCCAGCTCATTATGGAAGACGATCACGACTGTGTATAACTAAAAATTTCCCTAATCAATGGATTGTCAGAGATGGATCTTTAGGTTGGGCAGCACGCTCGCTGAACATAACTTCTTTAGATTTCTTTATTTGGAACGCCTTAAAGGAAGAATCTCCTCCAGACAACAGGTTTTTCAATAATTTTTTACAAAAAATTGAGATCATTTATTGCAATGAGTCAAATTACATAATAATATTGACGCTCAAGTGAATAGAAATTTTTTTTTTTTAGATGTGCTCAAACTTGGCTCCTAGAGTTTGCGCCGTGGAACGCCCAGGTCCTTGTAGTTAACTAAAATCAACGAAATAAATAATTACCCAAGATTAATCTGCGATGTCAGGGCCATAAAGCAAGCCAGAATTTTTCGCTTTTTCTGCAGTCCTGGCTTCGACGATTTTAATGAGCGCCGGCCTTGTCTCCACTCGATTGCTGTCATACGTATCTACGAAAGTTTTGCATACCAGGCCGACTCGCAGTTCCAGATCGTTTGTGACTTTAACTACAAATGCATACCCGTCATGTTCCTCCAGCTAAATACGCATCTATCTCTATTATTTTTTAGCCACAATTCAAATGCTTAGAAGCTAAACGCCACACAGTCGCATTAAAAGACTCGTTAGCGTTTTCGGTAAAACCACCAACGCAACGCTCCAGTAAATCTTCTCGCGACAAATCTTCAAATACCGGAAAGATATTCTTCTGTACTTCCTGGTGAAGCGGAGCTGCATTTTGAAAAGGAAGTCTGTTTTCTGCTGTCAGTTTTCCTTTGCCACCAAGCTTAGCGGTTTTTTTATATTTCTAGGGAGGCTCCCCATCCACTTCTCGATGTGACTTACACACTCTCCTTTGATAACTACAATATCTTCGTATGGATTATTATCTAGTATAGCCTTAAATGCTTTGTATCCCCACCCCCGACTTAATTAGTGTAATGCACACCAAAATTTTCCTCAGAACGGAAAACATTTCAAGAACAGCGTCGACCTCCATTTTTCCTACAGAGCCTTTGTGATTTATGGCGCATGATCATTAAGGTGCTATTCCACTAGAAAAATTGACTGATAGTAAAAAAAGAGGAAACGAGAAAAAAGTTCGAAACTCTATGTAATAGACAAAGAAAACGTTTTTTTTTTTAAAGCAAAATTGTCAGCAGAAATTTTGACAGCACACAAAAAATATAATCAATAATTATTAACAAAAATTAAATATTACTATTAATTCGGTTAGTTTTACATCTAAAAATTATTTAAAAAATTAAATATTATTAATACTCATATGAAAATTACCTTTTTTGATATATTTTCCGTAAAAATCATCGGTGTGAAGTTTCTGACAAAATTTTCTGACAAAATTTGTCAAAGAAAATATTGAAGAAAGTGTACAATTTTTTAACAGTGTAATTCAATAAAAAAAAATTGAAACGAAATATCACGTGGATAAAATAACAAATAAAATAAAAACAAACATCACAAGAATTTAGGTTGCACTTACAAATCTTAAATAAAATCAAATGGCAAGTTAAGTTTAATTGTCAAAATTAAAACGTTTTTTTGGCGAAAATGTTGTTCAATTTATTTTGTCAGAGTGATCCTAGAGCTTTACGACATATCATGTCATATGCATTAAATAGCTCTTACTATAAGCTATCGATATGATACTGTCAAATTAATATCTAGTGGGGAACACTATGAATTGGCAAGCGCTGAAGTGCCAAGATAGTCAAAATTCACACGTTTTTTGGTGAAAATGTTGTTCAATTAATTTTGTCAGGGCGATCCTAGAGTTTTCCGAAATATCACATCATAACTATCACTATAAATAATTGATAAATAATTAATTTTTTTATAATCATTCACAATTGTTTTATTCGTTATTTGAGTATAAATAGTAACTGTTATAAATAAATGTAGAATCAAAAAAAAAAAAAAAAAAATTTTTTTTTTTTTTTAGTGTACCTATAAGGAAATTTTTTTTTCGTTTTATTTTAATGCGTTTTTAGACTTTGTGCTGTGTATACCTTGTGTTATTGTGTTATTTAATTGATTAATTTTATCCCGTTTTAAAACAGTTTTTTTGAAAACCTTCGACTTTCGCTTGTACCTGGACTTCCTTAAAATCATTTGTTTTGAAAATTTTGAAAATTAAAGACCTTTGCTTCTACCTTGACATTCTTCTAATAATCGTTTCCATTTTTGTTCTCATCTTGGCACTTCAGAGCTTGTCAATTCATAGTGTTCCCCACTAGCCATTAATTCGACCGTATCATATCGATAGCTTATAGTAAGAGCTATTTAATGCATATCATGTGATATGTCGGAAAGCTCTAGGATCGCCCTGACAAAATTAATTGAACAACTTTTTCGACAAAAAAATGTGTGAATTTCGACTATCTTGGCACTTCAGAGCTTGTCAATTCATAGTGTTCCCCACTAGCCATTAATTCAACCATACCATATCGATAGCTTATAGTAAGAGCTATTTAATGCATATCATGTGATATGTCGGAAAACTCTAGGATCGCCCTGACCAAATTAATTGAACAACATTTTCGACAAAAAAATGTGTGAATTTCGACTAATCAATTGATTTTATTGAAGATTTCTAGTTGCAACTTACATTTTTGTGTTGTTTTTTATATATTATGTATTATTTAATTATTATCCACATAATTTTTGGTTTCAATTTTTTTTTTATTGAATTACACCGTAAAAAAAATATGTACACTTTCTTCAATATTCTCTTTGACAAATTTTGTCAGAAACTTCACACCGATTAAAAATCAAAAAAAATCTCTACCAAAAAAAGTCTTGTGTTTTTCAGTTTTACTTTTTAAAGCAAAATTTTAAGGAGAAACGGTATAAAAATATAATAACCATAAAATAATTAGTGTGCGAGAAATATTTCTCATCATATTGCTAATTTTATGCACGTCTGTTAGTGTGACTGCTATAAAATGTTCTCAATTTGATACTTTTTATTGCAGTCACACTACTACAGACACAAATATTTTTTGACTGAGAAGGGTTTTTGTTTCATTCGCCCATCCAGCAAATGTATATTTTTGTCTTCCTTTAATTTTACTATCAGTCAATTCAGTCTTGTGGAATAGCACCTTTAAGGTTCCCTGCCGTTTTGTCGGAAGTAGGCGCCTCCTTGGAAGTAGCTACTTTTTATTACTACATTAATTACTTTCCCCGAGTAATAAGCAATAAGTGTCGTCATGCCGTACAAAGATGAAAAGTCGCGCTTTATCACAAAAAAAATATTTTTTTTTTTATTATTTAACAAAAAAATAACTGCGAGGTTCTCAAGTTGTACGCATACAGCATCCTGATTCTCTAAGAAATAATATAATGTGTAAATGTGTAAACTTGTGAAAAGCAAAGCTTACTTTTATGAGTTTGCAATTTCTCGATTTGACTTACTACTAAAATAATATCGAACATACATTCCAAACTCATAAAAGTAAGCTTTGCTTTTTACAAGATTACACGTTTACACATTATCTTATTTGTTAGAGAATTAGGGTGCAGAGTAGAATAATTGTGCTCAAAGTACATAAATAGTAGATACAGTATTAAGATTCGCCGATATTAAGAATGGGCCGGCCAGACAGAATGTAGTCTGTTTGTCTTTTCTTCTTTTATTTCGAGAAAAACTCAATTCGATTAAAAACAAGTCCACACAGTTTTTTATGGTTTAAAAATTGCATCTACTTCTCTTATAATATTATCAGAAAAAAAGAAAAGACAAATAGAAGATTTAAGGCATTGCCCCAAGCAAAAACAGTCAAATTTAATTTTTGGCTAAGTTACTTCACTTTGCAATATGAAAATTATTAGCGAATTTTTCAAATCGATAAGTTCCACCTTATTCTTGGAAAATTTTATTAAAATTGATTTAATTTCATTCAAAAAACCCCAATTTACCCCCGTCCGCCAAAATATAAAATTGGGGTTTTTTGAATGAAGTTTACAAATAATAATATAATTTTTTACAAATAACTTGGAACTTATAGATTCGAACCATTTTTTAATAATTTTGTCGGTTTGCCGTTTGTACATGGGGCAATGTCTCTACACTGAATTGGGCCCAATATCGCAAAAAATTCGAAAATATGTTAGAATATCATTTAGAAGTCAATGATCTACTTATGGATTTATGACTTGAAATGAAAATAAATATTTATTTTCTTCGGATGACTATAATACATTTACAAAGGGTGAATTAGTCTGCCTTTATAATTGATTAAGCAAACATATTTCGTTTCACGTAATATACATATTTCACATAGACATACATTAGAGAACCTAAACCATAAATAATCTGCCCAATACGTACTCGTACATAATTATAATTAAATTTTTTTGACGGGATGAAATATTAGCTCCTTTTGATATTTGAATTACCATTTGTACTTATGTTACCGGCATAGTATATTCTTGTAAAACTATATAGCGGCGATTAAAAACGAAGAAATTAAATTAATTTTTTGTAATAAATTTTAAATTATTTATTCATCATTTCTTTTGTCGATTTTGATTTTATGAATTATAAACCTTAATTTGTTTAAATTGTATATAAAGTCAACATTAAAGAAGAGAATATAAGTAAGTATGTATTACGTGGCCATATAATAATAGTTTAATTCGATTAAAATTTTAAAAACTTGGAAATGTTTTGATTTATTGTAGCTACTGTATGGCAACATTTGCCTACAGTATTGACATATGTATGTATATGTAAATATTATTCACAATAATTGTAAAAATATTTATACATAATTTATAATGTTTTAAATGAAAACAAAAAAAACTTTCTAAAATCATTGAAATTTATTTTTATGAACATACTATACGTACATACCATATATACGGAAACTATGTACATTCAATAATTTTTCATCCTTAATTGGAAAATCAACAAAATATGATATAAAAAATATTGATTTTTACAAATTTTAAATATATATGCTATATTGTTTTTAAATTGGAAAACGAAATTACTAATATAATAAAATTACTTATCAAATACTCCTACAATTGGTTTGTTATAGCATTAAATAAACAGCATTAAAATAAAAGTTGGGTTGAAACATAAATGTTGCGCGGTCCTTCCTACGGTCATAGTTGCGCGTTCATCGCCATCACCGATCATAATCAGATGGTAAAAATCCCTTTTGTGTTCCGCCTTTACCACTATATCAGGATTCGAGAACTCGGTACCTCCCGATCCGTACACTGCATCTTTAACCAATGTACTGTTTGACCGGTAAAACTCCAATTTCTCAGCTCGAGTTTAAAAAAACTAACTGATGAAATTATATAAGAGGTACCACGAAAAACTAAATTATCAACAATAATTTGACCCATTGCTTAATTTCGGCAAGTTATGTGAATTTTCTTGCAATATAGAGGTGGTAATATGAAAGAAGTAAAACATACTTTAGTCACTAGAGGCGTTAGTTAACGTTATGAGATTTACCAAATGTGGAAGTTTAGAGTCTTATATTATATAACTGATTATGACAAAACCATTCAATTAAAAGAAGATAAGATAAAGATAAAACCTTTTAATAAAAATAAGTGCGCAATTTAAAAGAAAAGTAGTTGCTTCCAAAACTTGATAAATGAGTGTATTCAGTCACTTACAAATAACAGATTTTCTCAACAAAAAAAGGGCAGACAACTATCTAGCTCATTCGTAAGCTAATGAAACGGAAACCATTCGTGTTTTGGAAGTTTTTAGAATCCAGTTATTTAGAAAGAAAATTAACATGTTTACATTCTTATGATCCTCACATTAATTTAACCATTCAGAAAAAAGAACAAAACAAAATACCATATTTGGAATGATTGGTATCGAAAACCTACTAGTTCGGATATAATCTTAGATTAAATGTCATCTCATCCGAGACTAAGGAAATTTAATGTTGCTCTGTCGTTTACACAATGGATTTTCCTGCTGCCCGAGATTATATTTTGTCACCAGATTATTATTAACATCAGAAATATATGTCCGGCGCAATGGTTAAAGCTGCGGTGGTTAGATCGGGAGGCACCGGGGTCGAATCCCAATAGAAACGGCATGCAAAAGGGGTTTTTCATCATATAATTAAGAGAGTGCGGAACCCATGGGCCGACCCAGGCCTCATGTCAGCACTAAAACGGGTCTATAGCCGTGCGTCCTCGATTTGGCTACTGTGCAAGATAGGATGTAAAAAGCGAACTGCGAAAGAGTTGGGAGTGCCTTGAGCCCCAGAAAATATTGCAGAGATAGAAACAAACAAACAAATATATTACAAAAAAAAAAAAAAAATATCACACCGAAAATAATTGAACATGTCATTAAGAAAACTAAATAAATTTCTCATATACATATTTCAATCACATAAACAAAAAAAAAACAAATACTAATAACAATGAAAAAATACTTAACTTCAATAGCTTGACGCATGTGTCTGATTTGACAGAACCCATAAAACACATTTTGAAACAAGACAACAGTATTCACGTAATCGAATCTAAAATCAAGAATAAGCTAAATTACAATAATATTCATTTAGTCAACTGAAGGACAAAATGCCAATAATAAAACAAACAAATATTGTTGTATATGAGATTCCTTGCGAATGTGGAAAAAAATATGTAGGCCAGATGAAAACCAAATTAAAAACTAGAATGGAGCAACATCAAAGTGATGTCAGATGTAACAAAACCACCACCGTTCTTTCAGCCCATATATACACAACAACACATAATTTTAGTTTTAACCAGCCAAAAATTGTTTTTAAACTTTAAAGCAAAATATGTAGGGTCACGGTTTCTTTTAGACGGAATATAATTGGCACTTACAGAATACAGTTCCAAAAAATCAGAAATTCCGATTATCGGTCCAGAATTTATAAGTTTGGTTTTTGGAAGTGTAAAGTTTTTATTTTATAGACATTTGTAATGTTCTAATACATTCGTGAACTACATCAATGCTGTTTTGTGATGGAAATTGAATGAATTGTTTTAAGAAATTGTATTTTATTTGAATTGTAAGGAGTTTGTTCGATTAGTATAGCCTCATTTTTCTGGATTATCGCTTCCACACATTTTTTAAGGTGATTGATATACACTGTACTATTATTTTTAACAGTAGTAATATTTTTATGTAACAGATGGTTTTGCATTGTGGTTGGGAGTCTTGGATGTGAGTAGGCGAAAAATTACTTGTCTGTGTATGTAAAGGATAGAAATTTCTAGATACAAACATAAAACTTCACGTTTACAATTAAATATGCGCGTACATACATATGTATATAAATTTTACGGCGGATTTCTTTTTTGTGCTTTAATTAAGGAGACGTCGTATACAAAAACGGCAAACCGGCATTTCAAACCATCAAAGCAAGTTTTTCACCACAAGCTTAAACGATTTTTAAATAATTTCGATGTTTCGAATGAAACAATTTTGCCAAAAATTGGATTTGACGTTTTGAAGTGACGGATGCCGTTTTTGCATGGGGAAATATGTGAAAATTACTTTTTCTTTTTATTTTTTCAATTGTTGTATAGTGATGTTTCACAAAAAATTTTGTTAAAATTTTACATAAAAAATTGTTTACCAAATGTCTGTTGTGTAGCATAATTTTTATAAAAATATTATGTTTTTTTATATACAATATTAAATTATTTATTTATTATCTTATCATTTTATATTAAATTTTTATTTATAATGCGTTTATATATGGGTGTGTCAACTGGACTCCCCCCCCCTCCTACCACCGGCCCAAAATTGTATGGGTCGTAGGAAAGTTTAAAAACACAAAATGAAGCTTAAGAAACGTACTTTTTACTATCGGCTGGCCTTTTACAAAAATTCAAAATGGCGGATCAATATGGTGGTTTCAAGTAGTGGACATCACCTTGAGATAGCAGTTTTATTTAGTTTAAAAGCGCTCAGGGTGTCGCAAAAGTCTGGAATGAGCCTATTGCGCTGAATAAAAATATAACCTCACTTTTGCCTAAAATCTCCGAAGTTTATTTCTAGCCTCCAAAAACTTCTCAGAAAAGAAGTTTAAATAGTTTGCGATCGTTAAAGGCTTCGCAAAAGTCTGTAATGAGGCTATTCGCATGTTTTTTTAACGCTAAACTCTAATTAAAGTTTACATAGAGTAAAACAATCAAAATTAATTATGATCAATGATTAGATCTCATCTTAATGTATCTCTAATTGGCAAGTGTGAATGTAGAATACTTTATGTATATCGTTTAAACTATGACCTACTTTTAGCGTTACCCAGAAACAATGATGTTGGCGTAGTAGCCTTTTGTTTCCTTTAGGGTGCTTGCTTACAGTGAGACTCCTTGCCTCTCACTTTTTGGGGTGCTTGATTTAAGTGAGTCCCCTTGCCTCTCACTTTTCGGGGGTGCTTTATTAATGTGAGCCCCCTTGCCTCTCACTTTTCGGGCTGCTTGATTTAAGTAAGTCCCCGAGCCTCTCACTTCTTAAATATATATTAATTTTAAAGCCTTCAGCGACATTTGAGTATCTTTTAATCAACAGTTCTTCCTCTTTTGTAACTTGAAAACAGTGGTTCTTCTGAGTTTCTGGTACAGGTTTCGGAGACTCAAACCTCTTATTGAGTCTCATTTTTCATCTTGCCGTGTCTGTTTTACTAAAACAAAAACCTTTTAATAACTTGAAATGTTTTTGTGCCCACCTGAAAAGAGCATTATGTGTTAACAAAGCATCTTTTTGTTTTGCTGTAAGACTAGCTCTATATGATTTTCTCTTGAAAACTGTACCAATCCCATCATAACAACTTTTTCCATGAGCAGCAGCACAGAAGTGCCACTCTGCTTCTTTACAAAAATCTTCTTTGTGGTGCATGAGGTTGTACCATCGGTCACATAAATATTTTTTTTAGTTCGATAACATTTTTCTGGAATAATCAGGTTTTGAGTGGAATAAACCGCAGCAGTATCCTGATGTAAGCTGTTAGATAAAAATACGCAACTATTATGCATTAAGCCAGAATTGGTCTTGTAATAATAAATGACAGGAAATTCTATGCATTGACCATTATTAAAATGGAATACTTGAGCTGTTTGTTGGGCTGTAAACGCGTAGTTCTCTGAAAAATCAAACATGACCATAACTTCTGCTTCATTCAGATTATTTTTCTTATCACCGATAAAAGTAGTTTGCTGCTTAGCGATGAATGAGTGTGGTTTCAGAGTTTTTAATTTATTACTTAATCTGTCGACAAAATCGGTATTATTCTGTTTTAATGGTTCTAATTTACAGATGTCAGTTGTCGTCCGAGAGCTGTACTCTACTTGAGAGTAATTTTCTTTTTCCAGTGAATCTAACAACATAGAACCGAGCGAGTCAAAGCCGGGACAATCATCGCATTCATCAAGGTGACACTTTGGACTTTGATTACTGCACGTGGCTTGTTCCAAATATTCTTTATTTTCAAATCTCGGATTATTTGAGTCTTGGGTTAGTTGTTTGATATTTATTGCATACACACTATGGGTTCCACTAGCTTCAGCAAAAATAGAGTGTTTAGGACGTAGTTCAGCAAAAGTACTAAAACCTATTTTAATATCAGGATGAGATTCTTTGAATGAGGAATGTAATTCCTTCAGATTCAGGAGCGACATCCGTTTTTGCTCTTTCATTTTTTTCCATTTACTTCTAGAGAAATGTTATCCTTTTGTTCAGCCATAATTCTGCTATTGGAACCGCTGTTATAAAATTCTTCAACTTTACCAATAGTAATCCATAATAATGTTTTACCTATCTTAGCAGTACTGTCAGCTGGAATGCCTTTCTTAGCTTTAAGTTCCTTAGATTTCTTCGCTAAACGTCGTGATATATCATATATTAAATTCTTTTGATGTTTGGCTTACACTCTAACTTGACGGAGCTACAGTCAAAATTTTTAGTTTCAGAGGATTGCTGTTTTCCAAATTTGCAAATTTGACTTTGAACTCTGTTAACATTAGCGCGTTTTTTTATAAGCTCCTGATAGCAAGGTATCGGGATCACATGGGAAATTTCTATTGAAAGTTTTGCTATTATACACATGTGTCGCTATTAAACAAAAAACTAAAATTTTACCTAACTTCATGCAGTTGTATGACATTTCTTCCGAATAAAAACGGACTAAAATTATCTAAAAATCATCGGGAGATTGTTGAAGAATACGGAAATGTAGTAGCTGCAAAGAGATTTTTAAAAGCTGGAAAGCAAAAGGATAATCGAGATGCATCATTATCGGAAGGTGACGAAGATAAATAATATTTTGATGAAATGGGCATGCCTGGTACAAAAGTCAAGTCGATTCAAAACAAAGAATTACTGTACGTATTCTACGTATACGTGAAGACACAGCTTAATATCACGGAAATTTGAACCCCAATTTGGCATATTATGTTCCAAAGCACGTTCTATGAGGAATATTCCTGATCCAAAATCACATCCTGAAGAGTAAATAATTTTTGTTCACTAAGTTTAGAATTAAATAAATTAATTAATTTTATTATTTTAGAGTTGAGTTGTGTACTGAAGACATGGAAAAATATTCTAAAGCAGAACTATTTGCTTGGGAAGCTTATGGAAAAATATTCTCCAAGTGGAAAAATCATTAAACGACAAGAGAACGAAAAGATGTACATATACTTGAATAATCACTGAATATATTAAAAGTAATCCCACATGTATTTATGCTTCTTAAAAATTTTTTATCTTCCACGATTTGCAGTAAGGCTAATTTATTTTATTCAAAGATTCAGTTTTATTATATCACAATTTATATACTCCTTCGAATATAACTTACAAACTTAAATCGTTTGCTTGCTGTTCGTTAAACAATCTTGACATGTTACATGACCGCAAATTTAAATTTTGTACAAGGTAATTTCGCTGCCGCTAGGTAGCAAACATTTTACAGCAATCCGATTAACAATCTTCACCTATTTCCCCTTCTCAAACACTAGCTTTTTTAATCTTGCTTGAACTCCATTAAATTGGCCAGACATAACTGCGGCGTTATCCGATCCTAGATAGGCCCATTCTGCACCGGGATTTGCAATAAATTCAATTCGTTTAAAATACTACTAAAAATAGAGAGTCCCTTTAAGTTAGATTCAAAAGACCTGACCTATCTCTTGGTGACCATTTTCTCCGATCAAAAACGCAAGCTACCAAAGCCAATGATTTTGGCGCACACTTTGAATAAATTCCATCAATTTCAGCTGTTTTTCGTTTTTTGAGTATCGAGTATCCATTTCTTAAATTATTAGTATTAAATGCCATGAAAAATATTAAAAAGGCTAGAATTTGTGGAAGGTAAAGGGAAATAGGCGAAGATTGTTACTCGGATTGCTGTAAAATGTTTACTATCTAGCGGCAGCGGAATTACCTTGTACAAAATTTTAATTTGCGGTCAGGTAACATGTCAAGGTTGTTTAACGAACAGCAAGCAAACGATTTAAGTTTGTAAGTTATATTCGAAGGAGTATACAAATTGTGATATGATAAAACTGAATCTTTGAATAAAATAAATTACCCTTACTGCAAATCGTGGAAGATAAAAATTTTTTAAGAAGCATAAATACATGTTGGATTATTTTTAATATATTCAGTGATTATTCAAATACATATATGTACATCTTTTCATATCGGCTTCGAATGATTTGTTTCTCTTGTCGTTTAATGATTTTTCCACTTCCAGAATATTTTACCATAAGCTTCCCAAGCAAATAGTTCTGCTTTAGAATATTTCTCCATGTCTCCAGTACACAACTCAACTCTAAAATAATAAAATTAATTAATTTATTTAATTCTAAACTTAGTGAACAAAAATTATTTACTCTTCTGGGGCCCTATTCTCGAATTCCACATCCATTTTCCACATGTGGACATCAGTCAAAATTCATAAAAATTGAATTTTTTTGGTACTAAGGGAATATTTCCGAATGGATATAAGCAGGTGGAAGAAATTCTCCATATAGGAAAACGGCCATGTATCAAGTGTTTTATATACCAATTAAAATTTCCGAACGTTTTGATGAATTTTGACAGATGCCTGCATGTGGAAAATGGATGTGGAATTCGGGAATAGGGCCCCAGGATGTGATTTTGGATCAGGAATATCCCTCATAGAACGTATTTTAGATCATAATATGCCGAATTGGGGTTCAAATTTCTGTGATATTAAGCTGTGTCTTCACGTATACGTAGAATACGTACAGTAATTCTTTGTTTTGAATCGACTTGACTTTAGTACCAGGCATATCCATTTCATCAAAATATTATTTATCTTCATCTTCGTCACCTTCCGACAATGATGCATCTCGATTATCGTTTTGCTTTCCAGCTTTTAAAAATATTTTTGCAGCTTCTACTTTAATGTATTCCTCATCAATATCCCGATGATTTTTTATTTGGAAGAAATGTCATACAACCATATGACATTTGAATTTGACATCCATCAAAATTTGTAAACCAAAATGAAGTTTGCCACAATTAGGGTTGTACAAAAACTAACAAAATTTCAAATTTCCCTTTGCTCCCGATAGCAGCTCCGGATAGCAGCTCCAGGCTCCAGATAAATAGGTAGAGCTAAATATTTTTTTATATATTTTTAGTTAAAAAGTTGAATTAAAAATTATAGATTAGTTTTATATAAATTAGTTATATGTTTAAATAGCTTGTCAAACATTAGTTTTATAACAGAAAATTAGCTGCTCCGGATACCAGTTATCCGGAGCTAATAAAAAAACGCGGCTATTTCCTCCAAGTCACTTTCTCTGACTGTTTTAGAGTTGTTTTTATTGACGTTTTCATCAGAATTGTGTCCCTCAATTGAAGTTTTATCCACTTTGTAACCAACTGTGACTGCATTTAGTTTGACCTAAATCAAGTCGTTACCAAAATTCCCTTAGGGGGGGGGGGGAATACTACCACGACTTAATCCTTGATCGTGGGGGTTGGTAGCTCCCCTTAAGATCTAGTTAAAGTCGTGTTAGGAAAATAAAATATGGTTGAAAACAACCAAAGGAAAGGAAAAATTAAATAGAAAAAAATTGTGGCCTACCATTTGGAAATTATCTTTAGGGGAGAACAAAAAGGGGGATTTACAGATTCATCTGTAAATCATAAAAAACAAAAAGTTGGCCATCGGCCCCTAACCAAATGTTAGTAAGAAGTTAGGTTGTTGGATGTTGTGGACAGAGGGAGAATAGTGCAAAGCACTTTCCGTCTCCCGTTCCATACGGGACAGTCCACAGACACCCAACAGCCGGTACCCTTTTAGTTAGTAATCATTGGATATTTTTCTTTTTTTATACTTACAATAAATAAATTTTTTTTTTCTCCAAGATAAATCTCCCCAAAATAAACAGTAAACACAAAACAAATAATTTTCAAGTTTAGCGCAATTTATATTTCTATATGGGGCAAATTGACACTCAATCTTAACACAAGAAAATGAATGATCCCCAATAAAATATTGGCGAGGTTTTTGTACAATTTTTCTGCTGATCGACCAAAAAAGAAAAATTGTTTCATTGAAAAACGCATTCTTACCCCTTCCAATACTTTATTGGTTATTAGCAATTATGCAAAAATTGCAAATATTCGGCACGTTTTCGTTCAATGTATAAACACATGAACTGCCCAAATTGCCCACAAAACAACAAAAAAACTAAATTCAATTTGGTTTCAATTAGTCGCAGGTGAATAAACACTAAAGAAAACCAAAAAAAAAATTAAAAGTATTGTACACACGCTTGACAGAAATCGCGTGTGCTACAACAAAGAGAGAAAAATGTATTTACGTTTATTTACTGAAACTTGAGCACACACGTTGATGTGCAGAAATAAATTCATAAATTAAACGTAAATGAAAATATGATTCGTATGGGCACGCGCCTCTAGAATTTTACGTTAATTTGTTGATACAACTCAACTAACGTAATTAGAATGGTAACTGCATCCGGACATTGTCGTGGGGAATATTATTTGTTTTTTTAGAAGAAAATATCTTCAAAGGTGGGATGCAGTTTTCGTGGTTTATTTTCTTGGGAATTACGTATATTTTGTAACGGGGATGACAAGTGCCCGTTACAACTTGCATATTTTCACAAATTTCATTTTTATGCCTAGATATAGGTTTATTGATCCAGAATCAAATTTGAATTTGTTTCTGTAATCGCAACGTAGTTTAGCGTTCCCCGAAAAATGCGGAAATTTTAGCATTAATCGACTCGATATGTTTTGCACATCTTTACCCACATGCCCTTCTTTATCAGGATATCTGAAAGGATTACAACATCTGTCTGTTCAGTTTTTCGCAGACATGTGTGGTAGAGTAAAAATAGGGTTTTCAATCAAAAGTGATGAAAAGATACTAAATTAAAAATTACGTTTGACGAATTTTGTATCAGTGAGCTTTTTAATTCAAAATTATTTCTTCAGTAAAACAAAGTTAAATTAACTGACAATCATCTATGTATGGTGATAAAAATAGGAATACAACATTCAGACTTGCCAAATAGACTTACATTAAAATAAGATCTAATCATTGAAATTCATTAATTTTGATTATTTTACTCTACGTAAACTTTAATTGGAATTTAGCGATGAAAAAAACATGCGAATAGGCTCATTACAGACTTTTGTGAAGCCTTCAATGATCGAAAACTACGTAAAACTTCTTTTTTGAGAAGTTTTTGGAGGTTAGAAATAAACTGCGGAGCGTTAGCCAAAAATGATGTCATATTGCTGTTGAACGATAAAAAATACATTGAAATAGGCTCATTCCAGATTTTTACGACACCCTGAGCGCTTTTAAACTAAATAAAAACGGCTAGCTCAGGGTGATACCCACTACTTGAAACCGCCATATTGATCCGCCATTTTGAATTCTTGTAAACGGCCAGCCGGTAAAAGAAAGTACGTTTCTTAAGCTTCATTTTGTATTTTTTTTTAAATTTCCTACTACCAATACAATTTTGGGCGGTGGGGATGTTCAGTTGACAGAGAATGACCCATATATGTACGTTTCACATTATTGTCTTTGAAAATGGACCTGTGAAGTCGGAAATATTAGATGTTAAATAAATTATGAAACTTTGATAAAATAAAATTCAGTAAGTTTTCTATTCGATAAGTACATTGTATAAAGAAGTTTTGTCAAAATTACCTAAAAAATAGCCGACCAATTAAAAGTTTTAATTGATAAGAATTTTTGATATGAATTTTAACTAAAATAAAATTGACAATTTTATATGTTCCAAAGATTGTAAGATAATTCAATCCAGCTTCGAACTGATGAGCTTATGATTATGAAAAAATCAATCTTCTCATCAGGCCGCGGCGACTGGACTGATTATACCACAATTTACATTCTATATATACAGAATGTGCTGTGCGTTAAGTACTAGCGAATCATACTAATACAGATGAAGTCTCCTACAATTTTTCTTCTTCACAATATTCACACAGCTCTATTTCTGTGTATGCTAATTTTTACTTTGTTAATTTTTGGTTGAATGTTAATTAATTCATGTAATTTCTAATATGCTACCGGTGATTAGACCTTTTTAAATGTGTTTTTACTAACACTAGAAGTATATTAGTATTTACGAACGATAATTCAACGAAACCGACTAATAGACAGAAATTCTATTTATTTAATTGACAATTTTATATGTTCCAAAGATTGTAAGAGAATTCAATCCAGTTTATAATTATGAAAAAAACAATCTTCTCATCAGGCCGCGGCGACTGGACTGATTATACCACAATTTACATTCTATATATATACAGAATGTGCTGTGCGTTGAGTACTAGCGAATCATACTAATACAGATGAACTCTCGTACAATTTTTCTTCTTCACAATATTCACACAGCTCTTTTTCTGTGTACGCTAATTTTTACTTTATTTATTTTTTGTTGAATGTTAATTAATTCATGTAATTTCTAATATGCTACTGGACTGATTATACCACAATTTACATTCTATATATACAGAATGTGGTGTGCGTTAAGTACTAGCGAATCATACTAATACAGATGAACTCTCCTACAATTTTTCTTCTTCATAATATTCACACAGCTCTATTAGCGTTCACAGAAATAGAGCTGTGTGAATATTGTGAAGAAGAAAAATTGTAGGAGATTTCATCTGTATTAGTATGATTCGCTAGTACTAAACGCACAGCACATTCTGTATATATAGAATGTAAATTGTGGTATAATCAGTCCAGTCGCCGCGGCCTGATGAGAACATCGATTTTTTCATAAATCGCAAACCGCCTTAGTATTTTATAACATAGTGGTTGTACAACACATAACACTCATAAAACGAAAAGCAACCTCTCAACATTCTAATCTGAAGGTAAAACGTGATTGTGAATAAATAACTTGTTAGTGAACCTGTTTTTTGAAACCTAATCGAGATCTTAACGACTAATTGACTCACTGCGATCGAATAAAACCGATTTTGTGAATTTTTCGAGTTTAGTGAGTCAACCTCAATTTTAGCTAATCGCTTTGTTTTGCATAGGAAACTTGTGCTAGTTTAGCTAAGTCGGATTTATTAAATCGCAGCCTGTCGAGGCTTTTACAGATATAATAAATTCCTTTTGAAGGAATTTGATTGTTCTCTCGATTTCGTAATGTGTCACTTTTAATTTGTTGTAATGTAGCCGTTTTTAACTCGATAAATATTTAGGTGGTTTACATCGTTAAATTTAGTCTTCAACATTTAGCTTAATTTGTCATGTTACACTTTCTTGTATCTTTAAGAAATTATTTAAGTGACTATATAATAATAATTTGAGCTAAGATTACGAAATTTTCTTTCAATCTAACCAAAATAATGAACCTATACTCTGTTCTTCTCCAAGTTTATAGCTCAACAATTAATTTATATACCAGTTATCGAAAATTAATCTCTTTCCTCTTTTACGAAAAATGCATGATATTCACGTTAATAGATTTCATTCACAACTTACAAATTAATAACATTAATAATCCTCAAGGTTTTTCTAAAATCACACATTTTTAAAACTACCAGACCATAGACGACGAAATGAGTTATAAAATGCTGCACCTATCTATCGATTTTAAAAATCATTCTGCATAATTATACAATTTGCTTACTGTTTATAGTATACAAATGTATTTAAAGATGTTAAAAGCACATAAAAATAATTAATAAGCAATTTTAATAATAACAATCTTAGTGTTACAACTAAGTTAAATAGTAATATTTTTTCACTACCCATGTGACAATCGATATAATACATTTGTAAAATATAGCTTGTAATGAAAACTAAAATACCACAAATAAACTATAACTATTATTTTTGTAGCTGGCCACTTTCTGTGCTCTGTCTAATTTTTTTTTTAAACTTCCACCTTGAAAAACATAAATGTTTACAGCCATTTGTAGAAGAGATTAAATTTCATAAGTAATTAAATTGAGACAACGCGACATTCTAAACCATGACTAATAGAGTAGTGACTAATTTATAGTTTATACACTATTGTAACGAAATGCATTTTTAACTTCTTCTGATATATGCTTATATGATCAAATTGTTGTAGTTTTGGAGCCAGAATCAATCAAAATTACATTAATAACTCTATTAATGCGAGAAACCGACTATTTCACAATTGAAACATTTTGGGTGGTGTGCGACGATATCGATTTCAATCAACAAATGACGGTTTTTGGATTGTGTGATGAAGTTCAATTGATTTGAACCTTTTGTAGTTTTTATAATTGGAATTTGTTTTATATGGAAATCCAAAAAATAATACTTTTATTGTGTGCACAACAATAGCTAAGGATTATCACGTCAATCAATTTTTAATTTTTTTTTAATTACATTTAGGCGGATTGAAAATGAAGCTACCTAGCGCTAGATGGCAGCACAAACACAAAATTTTTGTTTTTTAGAAATTACGATCTGTCAAACGTCAGCTGTTAAAATTTCACCCAAATTCATCGATTAGTTTATTTGTTGTAGTCGTTTGAAGTAAGCAACTTTTGTGTTTCTTGAAAAAAGGAAAAAAACGAAGTTCGTGCAGTGATTAAACACTATTATTTGAAAGGGAAAACGGCGAAAGAGACAAAAGAAAAGCTCGATAAACATTACGGTGAGTCTGCTCCGTCAGATTACATGGTAAAATATTGGATTGCTGAATTTAAACGCGGCCGAAGAAGCACTGCAACAATAACATCAACAGGAAGGCCAAAAGAGGTGGTTACTGAATAAAATATCAAGAAAATCCTCGATATCGTTATGAATCAGTCAAGTTGCGTGAGATTGTTGAAATGGTAAACATATCATATGAACGTGTGTTCAACATTTTGCATGAACATTTGCATATGAAAAAGCTATCGGCAAGATGGGTGCCGCGTTTGCTCAGTGTCGAACAAAAACGAGTTCGACAGACCACTTCACAGCGGTGTTTGGACATGATAAAGCGTAATCCTGTTGATTTTTGGCGTTGATTAATTACTGTTGATAAAACGTGGGTCCACCACTACACACCTGAAACCAAAAATCAATCGAAACAATGGGTGGAAGCTGGTGGAAGTGCTCCGAAGAAGACAAAGGCAGTGAAATCGGCTGGCAAGGTTATGGCCACTATATTTTGGGATGCACACGGAATTTTGCGCATCGATTATCTTGAAAAAGGATCCCCAATCACAGGAAAGTATTATCGTGCATTATTGGATCAATTGGTTGATGCAATCAAGGAAAAACGACCACATTTAAAGAAGAAAAAAGTGCTCTTTCTTCAAGACAACGCACCGGTTCACACAGCATTAGATACGATGCTAAAATTACGTGAAATACACTTCAAATTGGTTGATCATCCACCTTATAGTCCAGATTTAGCTCCTAGTGACTTTTTCCTGTTTCCAAATTTGAAAAAATGGCTCGCAGGACAAAGATTCATCTCAAACGAAGAAGTGATTATCGAAACTAACGCGTATTTTGAGGGGTTCCCGAAATCGTATTATTCAGATGGAATAAAAAAGTTGGAATATCGTCTTACTAAGTGTGTCGAATTAAATGGAGACTATGTTGAGAAATAAATGGTTTTTGGCAAAAAAAAATTTTGTTTTCCTACTTAGGTAGCTTCATTTTCAATCCGCCCTCGTAGTTATGTATGAATATCTCGAAATGGATACAAATCATCACATGAGTTTTTTCTTGTCCTACAGACCTGGATTCTTACTTTTTCGATAGTTTTTTTTTTCAAAATTTCTAGGCGAAATAGTCGTATCGCTTATACATATGTGAAATTATTTGCACCCAAAAACATAAAAGAAAATTGATATACATACATCAAAAACTAAGTTTTATTATCAAAAATAAGTATTAATGTTTTTTATGTCCATCAATCCGAATCAAAGGTTAGCCTGGCTACTAGCACTAATCAACAGCGTCATTTGAAAGTTGCCTATTTATAGTTGGTTTTGGCGATTTACCAACCGCTTCATAAATGATTTTCTTTAATTATTGTTCATCCTTATTAATGGAGGTAGTGAAATTGTTGCTTTGAAGGTTTTGAAAATCGGGTTTTATTTTTGTTCTTTTCGAACCACAAGAATTCAATAATATTTTCGGAGATACGTTTATTTTGTATTGTTGTTCCATAAACCAGCAAACTTGCTATTTTTATCGACATTTTAGTTCTAATATGTCCTACCTGGAAAATTATTTACGGATTTCATGAATTATTCAAAATATATTGTTACGTTTTTGCCTTGTCACTCAAGGTTCGAATCACTGGATTGTGAATAAACCAATAAAACAAAATCAATTTAATTTATCACGACCGGATTTTTTTATTTTGCACAAAAAATTATTACAATACAATTTATTAACAAAAATTCCCAAAAATCACTTTTTATAATTTTCGCACAATTTCCCTGACGACTTATAACTGTTATATCGCACTAAAACCCTTTTAAATCACTTTTTAATCTTCACACTATCGCTTACAAAATACTAATAATCCAATTCGACTTTGATCGCCTATTTATAAACACAAACCAAACTTCTAGAAAGTTAATGACTTTTTCAGTAAGAATAGTGTAGAAACATTTAGAACAGTTTTATCATGAAAAATTCTATTTTAGTACAGTAAAATATTCAGCTATTAATGTAACTTATACTATTACACCCTAGGTGTCACCGTCACAATATTATATTGGGTTGACTCATAAATAATTGCCGATTTTGGACTTCAACTTTATTTCACCATAGAAATTACAAATTCGAAAACTAATCTATTATATAATCACCTTTATTATTTATAACTTGTTGCTATCCGTCTGGCAACTTGTGTGTGTTTCTACATACAGATAAAAATACTTAAGTTTCATTATGATGTAATAGATAAGTAACTCATGTATAAGCACATCTACTAAACGATGCAATAGTGCTTAGGACCTCAAATCTAAACTGGCTTAAATAAAGCAAGAATAAATATCAATCAAGAAAAAACTCATTATGATTTGATTGCAATACAGATAAAGGATTCGCAAAGCAAATATTAGTTCTTGAAAAGAATGCAAAAAATAACATTCTGCTTCTAACTCTGTGGAACGGTGTATAAAAATTCAGACAAGATAATAAAGACTCCTCAGACAAGTTATTAATTAACTTATAAAGAAAAGTTTCATTAAGCAGTATCCTTCTAGTCGCAAGCGATTGTGTTCAAATATTTTAAGCCTGGCAGCATAGTTGACAATACTATTGAAAGGCATACACTTGTACTTTAAAAAGATGGTAAATTTGCGCCGTACCCTCCCAATTTAAGCCTTATAAGATTCGTAGTAAGGGCACCAAATTTGACTGCAGTATTCCAAACAACTACGGATTAAACTTTTATATAACGTGATAAAAGTATTTGGATCACGAAATTCTTTACCACGTCTAAAAATAACCCAAAGTGGTTTATGCGTTTTTGCATAGACAGCCGCTATATGGAGATCAAATTTGAGTTTAGAGTCAAATATAACACCCAGATCTTTGATTTCGAAAGTTCTGGCACGGATTGGTTTTAGCTGTCTCACTTGACAGGCGACGATGGCAAATTTTGGAAAAGGAAGATTTAATTTGTTTTTTTAATTAAATAAACAGCGATTTTTAGTTATTAATATTTCCACCCCAAGAAATAAATGGCGCCACCTTGACTGAGACAGCTAAAACCAATGCTAGCCCTAAAATAATATCTATAATATATTAATGTTGTATGGAACACATTTATTGGTATTAAGTTTTAATTTATGATTAAGTCAGCAGCGTCATAACCATTGATTAGTGAACATGTTTAGATCATCAGCGTAAAGTAAATATCATTTAGACAAAACGGAAGCAATCGTTAATAAAATTAAGAAATAAAAGGGCCAAGAGTAGAATCCTGAGGCACCTCATACTTATCCACAATGGTGGTGGTTTGGCGTCTATTGGTACAGGCTAAAGTAAGGCGCTAAAGGAGAAATCCTTAACAAAAAGACCTAATCTAATGTGGAACATCATATGCCGATGGATGAATGGCCGATAGGTTAATCAGTCCAAATTATGCGGACTCTAGATACCAGGCACCCTACAGTTTTATTTAGCCTTCCTGTAGTAAAGCTGGGTAACCTATAGGCAACTTTCCATTCTCAGCAACTCGTAAGAGTAAAACAAAACGGAAGACGGGGCATGGGTCGCAATGGCTCTCACGAAGTCCTTGGGTACCAATGCTACCGTCTTTCTAGCAGAAGTACATGCTATAGGAGGGAGAGTATGTATCGCGTACTGGCCGGCAGTATTTTTATCAGCTTCATTAAGAGGCTGAATATTGACTGGACGGATAATTAAGCAGGGTCCAAGCACAAAAGGTCTTTTAGGTGACAGTGCGAGATGGCTGAACGCCCATATGGCCCTTCAACAATAATAATAAAATTAGCCACAGTGGTCCGTCAGAATTTAACCTGTTGCTTACGTCCCGAAAGATATGATTGTAGCCAATTAAGAATTTGCCTCGTGAGACCCTTATCAACACATTACCTAACTAGAATTCGGTAAGATATTTTCTCGTTTTCAAAATCAGTGTAAGTACAGCCGCCCTTATCAGTGATAGTAAAATTATGTTCGTAGCATAGTAGAACGATTAGGATGTGGTGAAGTGTTAATTAAATGTTTAAAATCATTAAAGTTGATATAATATCCAATTTTCTCAAATACTTTGCTGAAACTATAGATGAGATATAAGTAGGTCTATAATTCATTACATTACTTGTATCAGATTTCTTATAAATTCTAAAATATCCGTAATATACCGCGAATTTTAACACATACCATTACAAACCCGCCACCCAATAACGTCGTTTCACGAATATAATCTCGACTCGTCCGTAATTAAAACGTGTCCCCAATCAAACAGAGACACAAAGGATACAAGTTGTTCTCTGTAAAATATCTCTTATTTATCACAGATCGTCTCGTAATTGAATAATTTGATAATATTCATAAAAAATCATCCGCGGTTGGATTTCTATATAATTTACCATTTGTATGTTATGTATCTAGAAATTTCTATCCTTTACAAATACATACATATATATAGATGTAATATTTAGGCTTATCCTCATGTTCAAAACTGCACTAAAAAACGCGAAAATGCGAACACAATGCGAAACTGTGAGGTATTGTAAGAGGTATTACAATAAAACACAAATTCATAAAAGTTTTTGGTTGATGTAGGTTATCAATGATTTAGAACATTACAAATGTCCATAAATTAAAAACTTTCCACTTTCGAAAACCAAACGTATAAACTGCAAACTGCTAATTGGAATTTCTAATTTTCTGGCACTGTGTACTGTAAGTGCCAATTATATTTTTGTAGCTATTACATAAATCATCTGTATCGCGTCTAAAATTGACATCATCCATATTTTTTAATAAAATTTTATTTTACAATATGTTTTACTCTCTTTTACTCTAGTAAAATAAAGTATAGTAATCATGAAAATTTTGGACCTTGAGATTTTTAGAGATTTATTTGTTTTGAGGTCTCCTAAGTCCGAAAAAGTGGGTTTCGAAATGGTGTCTGTCTGTCTGTCTGTCAGTCTGTCAGTCTATCTGTGTCCTCTCTACAGCCCAGATGGTTTCACCAATCGAACTGAAACTTCAGATATAAGCTTTTTTGATAAATTGGGAGGTCCCAGTGAATTTTACTCCAAATCGGCCAACCGGACGTGGCCACTCCCTTGGTCCAGAAAATTTATTTTGCAAAAATCTTAAAAAGTATAAGGTTTACAAAAAACTACTTAATGCAAAATGTTTCCAAAAATTAAAAACAAATAAAAATAAAAAATAAAAAATTCAAAAAAAAAAAATTCTCAAATTTCTCAAAATTCTCTGTTCGTAAAAGAAAGTCGTGTGTTGGCCACACCTCCATTTTTTTAATTAGTGTAAGTGATTTTCACAAAACATTTTATTCAAATTTTTCATAAAAAAATGTTAGTTGTTAAAAAAAGCATAAGTTTACAAAACTATTTTGTTTTAAAATTTTTTTTCATTTTTTAAATTTTTTTAAAATTTTTCAAATTTTTAAATTATTTATTTATTACCTATATACATTTTATATTTACTAACATTTTAGATTTTCATTGAAAATGGACCTGTAAAGTTCGAAATATTAGAAAGAAGCAAAGTAAAATATGGGATTTTGAAGTGAAATTTAATAAATTGTTTTATTCATAAGGCTATATACAAGTTGTAAGAAGATGTTTTGCCAAAATTACCTAAAAAATAGCCGATAAATAGAGTTTTAATTTTAAAAGTTACAGTGAAAAAATCTTTTGTGCGTTAATTTTGTAGGCCAGTATATTTCATTCAAATTCATTGAAATGAACCAGTGGTGAACCGTGTGAAACTAAAATTTTAATACGAAACAAATTTGATTTTCTTTTTATCTCTATCTTCCAGATCAGAATACATAGTTAAATTATGGATTAGAGAAAAGGTGCACTTTGGTGTGTTATCATAATTCAAAGTAAAATAGAATGAAAACTACTTTTTGGTTTTGCCGTTTTGTCACAAAAGTGACACTGTTATAGAGATAGACTTAAAAATGTCAATTATTTGTATGGCCCTTCCTATAAACAATAGAAACACATCAAATTATAAATAAATACCATTACTTTGTTATATTGAGACTAGTATGGAGCTTTGCCTGTCTGGCCGCTTAATAGCAAACACAAACAATTTGGAATTTCTTATGGGTCATAGTAAAAGTGTAGGAGGAGAACGTTTTGCCTCTGGCAATCCAAGGCACGATCTTCCACTCCTCTGCTAAAGTGAAACTAAAAACCATGAAATTATTGGCAAACTGAATTTTTAAAGGGTGTGGGTTCGACCCGTTTTCATGCCTAGATGTCACGAAGTGAAATATAAATTACAAATACCTATTATATTGTGCCCGAAATACAAAAACAATGTTATATATTTTGTTGTAGTTCAACTCGAATGTAATCCAAAATATTTATCATACGTAAACGTAGCTAGAAAGTAACATAAACTAAATAAAGGTGTTACTGACAAACTCAAATAAAATGTAAATAAAGGAACAAATTAAAAATTAGTTTGCTGTGTGCTAAGTTTGTCAAATACTGTTTTGTGTTAAATGGTAACCATAGATAACCTATAAAAACTTACAAACTTAAATTAAGAAACAAGAATCCTGCAAACGGCAAATATGTGTATTCGCCCATGGAAAACTTAACTTAAAAATATCAACGAAGCTTCGCCAAATTTTGCCTGTTACTTAAAAATACTTAACAAAGCCGAATTTTTCGTTCATACTTTAAAAAACTTAAAAACGAATGTCAAAAACATTTTTTCCTTCAATGAAAAAATGTAAATTCCTAATTTATCTTTCAAAATCGATATTCTCACTTATATTATATTATTAGTTTACTAACATTTAATTCATCTTTGATTGAGAAATTGTAATAGGTACATTAATAAAGTAAAAATATTTAACCTGTAAACTATCTGTATACGTTGAACCGGAAAAATAGTTCTTAGTATTCTTCACTACATCCGTTCCAATTTTATTATGTCGGAGCTACAAACTGCTTACGTACCATTTCATAATGCAAAACCTTACAGCCTATAGGTGTATACATCGAGAGAAAAATATTTTCAATATCATAAAAATACAAATCAATGTTAAAAAACGATATTATAGGCTGAATGTTGAAAAAGATTATTATCTATTAGATCAATGATTTGTTCTTAGCCGTAAAATGGGCTAACATTATTTATCGCTGGGAATAAACACATTTCTCATAATGAAGGTATTCATTTTTCAGTCGGATTACTGACATGATCATTTCAATAAATTGGTTAAACCAACATTTATGAAACGGAATATTACTTTTCCTCTAGATTTTTAACTTTTTGTCAATGTGATCAATGTGTTTTCTATTCCCTAATTTAAGCAATTTAAGCTAATTGTTTAACATTGAAAAATTATGTCTGATACGAGAATATTTGTTGAATATATTTCAATTGTTATTATTCTTAATGGTTTCAATTTTTAATTATCTTCCAATAAAACCCCAATCTAAGAAATACATACTTTACTTCGCTTAACACTAGAACTATCGACCGGTCAAAATGACCGGTTATACATTTATTGAATTCAATTTTTTTAATTATCATGTTAATATTTTTTTGGAAGTTTATGATGAATTTTAACATAATTACTTTATTGTCATATTAAAAGTCATCACAG
Source organism: Tipula vernalis (assembly GCA_958295665.1). Taxonomy (NCBI): domain Eukaryota; kingdom Metazoa; phylum Arthropoda; class Insecta; order Diptera; family Tipulidae; genus Tipula; species Tipula vernalis. The sequence goes on from OY282558.1 coordinate 266,628,499, forward strand.
ATTCCCACAAAAATATTAACATAATAATTAAAAAAATTGAATTCAATAAATATGTATATAACCGGTCATTTTCACTGGTCGGTAGTTCTAGTATTAATAACATAAAATAAGTAAAAAGTAAACGCATTGCAATTTTTTTTTTGTAAATTCAAACTTAACTTTTACTTCCCAGGGAGCTTTGAAGACCTGTTGGTGCGTTTTAATCATCAGGAATCACTGTCAGTAACCACAGAGGATATCGTAACCAGAAAACGGATCCTATGGGCACTGAGGGGTTTTAAACCATTTAAATCGGCTGGTCCGGATCAAATTATACCAGCGGAACTTCAAAACAACTCAGTAATTATTCTTCCCTACCTGGAAGCTATATTCAAAGGGTGTTTGAAGCTGGGCTATATTCCTAGGTACTGGACGGAGGTCAATGTGGTGTTCATACCGAAAGCGGGGAAAAGCTCACATGTCTATCCTAAGGACCTAAGACCAATAACTCTATCATCCTTTCTTTTGAAAACATTGGAAAGGCTGCTGGATGTATACATCAGAGATAAAATAGGTGCCAGGAAGTGGGCATCGTCTCAGCACGCGTACACAAAGGGTAGATCTGTGGACACTGCTCTGCACGCCTTGGTGTCTACGATTGCGAAATCGATTAATTCGAAGGAATTCTGTTTGGTGGCCTTCCTGGATATAGAAGGCGCCTTTAATAATGTGAAAGCGGAGGCAATCAAGGAAGGATTGTCATTTTTGGAGGTGGACGTTCCTCTGATAGGGTTAATCAATTATATGCTGGGAAGCAGGATTGTTAGCTCGAAGTTGGGGGACTCCACCTTAAAGAGGCGAGTAACTAGGGGAACTCCGCAGGGGGGGGGGGGGTTCTGTCCCCTCTTCTCTGGAACATAGTGGTAAACGGGTTACTACTTGAATTGGAGAGAGAGGGTATTGAAGTTATTGCGTACGCAGATGACGTAGCTTTAGCTGTTACCGGGAAATTCCTGGGCACGATTGTAGACGTAATGCAGAATGCGCTTACCATCGTTACGAAATGGGCTGGCAAATGTGGACTTGGTATTAACCCGTCCAAGACAGAGCTGGTACTCTTTACTAAGAAATACAAAATCCCGGTAGTTGTCCCTCCTACCTTAAATGGCACGAGAATTGCTTTTACTGATAGAGCTAGATATCTGGGCATTATCTTGGACAGTAAGCTTAGTTGGAAGCCCAACATGTTGGAGAGAATAAACAAAGCTACTATTGCTTTGTACTTCTGTAGGAACGCCATTGGTCATAGATGGGGTCTGAAGCCGGAGCTGGTACACTGGCTCTACACCGCCGTAGTGAGACCTGTACCCATGTACGGAGTGGGTGTTTGGTGGCCAGCTCTGGACAAGATAACTTACAAAAGTAAGATTGAGAGAGTGCAAAGAATGGCCTGTATGCTTGTTAGCGGGACATTGAGGTCGACACCGACAAGTGCCTTAGAGGTTATGTTGCACCTTCTTCCTGTCGACATTTTTGGCAAACAGATGGCGGCAAATACGGCTGTACGACTTGCAGCCGTCTCTCAGTGGAGGTGTCTTAGTATAGGACACTCTACTATCGTTAGATCGTTGAAGGATGAGCTGGCGAATCTTGACTACATTAAACCTACTCTACGCTTCGAAAAGCGATTTCGGACCTCCTTCCCTTCAAGGGAATCCTGGAGGGATAGACCGTCATCGGAAACTGAAGCGTTGCAATTCTTCACAGATGGCTCCAAGCTAGACGGCAAAGTAGGAGCTGGAGTATTCTGTGACAAATTAAATGTAAATATTTCTATTCGTCTCCCTGATTACTGCAGCGTGTACCAAGCTGAAGTCGTAGCGATTGAGGAGGTCATGACGTGGTTGAAGCATAATGTGTTATCCTCCTATCGATATCACAATCTATGTGGACAGTCAAGCGGCGATCCGGTCGTTAGAATCGGTGTCTTTGGCGTCACGGGTGGCGTTGAGTTGTCACTCATCTCTAAATGAGATGGGTGAGCATTTCAACATCCAGGTAGTCTGGGTCCCAGGTCACTCGGGCGTCATGGGGAACTGCAGGGCAGATGAACTTGCTAGGCATGGTACGACTCTCCAGCTGCAACCGGAAAGGGCAAGTCTGGGGAGGCCTATCACAGCGCTGAGACAAGCACTTGGGAAGCAGGCGTTATCCTCAGCGGGGGAAAGGTGGTCTAACACCCTAACCTGTAGAGTTGCAAGACAAGTTTGGCCAAAGCTGGACTTGGGGCGCACTAGGGCATTAATATCCTTACGAAGACGTGAATTAAGAACGGTCGTAGGAATACTCACGGGACACTGCCTTTTTGGAGAACATGCAAGAAGGCTGGGTCTGGAGGCTAATGACTTCTGCAGAAGCTGCTTGGACGAAGAGGAGGAAGAGACGTTGGTCCACTTCCTTTGCTCGTGTCCAGCATTGGCTCTCAGAAGGCACAAACACTTAGGTAAGTTCAGGATGGACTGCCTCTCGGATCTCGAAAACATTAAAGTGCGGGACGTCTTACGCTACATAAGTAGCTCGAAATGGTTCCAATAGGGGTAAAAGGAGATACATCCTGTGGTATCACAATGGACCGTCACCGGTCTAAGTGTGCGTAAGCAACCACTCCAACCTAACCTAACCTAAACTTAACTTTTTAATTAATATGTATTTTTGTTCTTAACTAATTCAATTATAAACATCTACGAGGTTGAAAGATTTCAAAAAATTTCAAAACATTTAATTTATTTAATTGGGTACTTTAACTTGACTCAATGGCTTGTTTCATTAAACTTATTATGTACCGATGACGAATATTATAATTAGTTTTAATATTAAAAATAAATAATTATAAAAAATTATAAACCAAAATGCATGATTCGGGGTATTTTAAAAGCTTATATTTAATTCCGTCAAAGAAGACGAGATTTCTTTTAGTTGCATTATGACTGATTTACATTCAATCTTTTCGTTGTATTCGAAAATGATAGAAACACAAAGAACGTTTCATTAACTACAGTAAGAAAACAAAAGTTTGATACATAATTTCTTATCATCCATGGGTAGAGAGGACTAATGCTTGATCTGAAATACAAACGTCAATGTTGCGCAAAGGGCCCAATGTAAGTGGCTTTTGGGAGGTCCCTATTTTAGATGTGAATAATTATTAAAACACATAAATTTTTGGAAAATGTTTTATTTGGTAAGTATGTTGAAATTTCAATAAATCGCCAATGCGGGGTGTGGGCCGATAGCCCCATCCTCTAAGGTTTACAACGAATTAAAATACCTTTCCAAAAATTTATTTTTTCTTAAAAAACGATACCAACCCTTTTATAAATTTGGGTGCGACAAAGTGTAACTTTTACGAAACAAAGATAAACCAGTTCAATTTTATTTTTTTTTTTTAATTTTTCCATTCTTCTGCATCAAAAAAAGTTGTGTGTTACAGGAAATAATATTAAATAAGTAGTACAGTAAATAGTATTGAATAATTCTTTTTGAGTATTCCGTCTCATTTTAATACAAGGTATTACATTTATCGTACATCTTAAGTCTTTTTGAAAATAGCAAAAGATTAATTGAAAATCGGTTATTTTCGATCCTATAATTATAATTATAGGTTGAACGGGAAAATCCTGTCCGAACATACTATGCATTATATCTTCGGCCTCCGCTGCATTTTATTCTAAAATAAAAATCGAATTTTGCGAATCGGCAATTGCATACCTGTTTTGAAGATAATGGGTCTTTGACACATGAATTACATTCTATAGAAACGGGTAACCCATGCAAGAAATATAAATGAAATGAAATTCAACAATATGTTAAAAATGAAATGAAAATATTGACGTTACTATCCAATAAGACAAATTTATTTTAAATAAAATATATTACTTAATGATTAATTCGGTTCATTAAGCTCAAACAAAAATTTCTTATGATTAGGATCCTTACATAGTTTTCATAATCTTAAGAAGATTATCGCTAATTTGTTCAAATTTGTCAGTTGAATTAACTACATACATTTTTATATAAATAGTTGAAGTCTGTTTCAATTTGTAAATAAGTCACATTAGGTGTTATCACAAAGAAAAATCATAAAAAAATAAAATAATTACGAGCTAATATCGTAATGGCATTTTATTTTGGCCAACGTTTTAAGGTTTCGCAGGAAGTGTTTGTATTTAATGACTTTTAACCGGTAGTTTCAAGTTAATTTCCAGAGTTTTCGCTTTCTTCAAAGGAACAATTATTTTCCTTTAGTTTATTTAATTTTAATTAATTTTTAATTAAATAAATAGAATTATGTCTATTAGTCGGTTTCGTTGAATTACTGTTCGTAAATACTAATATACTTCTCGTGTTAATCTAAACACAATTAAAATGGCCTAACCACCGGTAGCATATTAGAAATTACATGAATTAATTAACATTCAACAAAAACAATGATAAAAAGTAAAAATTAGCTTACACACAGAACAGTGTGAATATCGTAAAGAAGGAAAAAAATTGTAAGAGAATTCATCTGTATTAGTATGATTCGCTAGTACTTAAATCACAGCACATTCTGTATATATAGAATGTAAATTGTGGTATAATCAGTCCAGTCGCCGCGGCCTTATGAGAAGATTGATTTTTTCATAATCATAAGTTCATCAGTTCGAAACTGGATTTGATTATCTTACAATCTTCGAAACATATTAAACTCATTTAATTAAATAAATAGAATTATGTCTATTAGTCGGTTTCGTTGAATTACTGTTCATAAATACTAATATACTTCTCGTGTTAATCGAAACACAATTAAAATGGTCTAACCACCGGTAGCATATTAGAAATTACATGAATTAATTAACATTCAACAAAAACATTGATAAAAAGTAAAAATTAGCTTACACACAAGAGCAGTGTGAATATCGTGAAGAAGGAAAAAAATTGTAAGAGAATTCATCTGTATTAGTACGATTCGCTAGTACTTAAATCACAGCACATTCTGTATATATAGAATGTAAATTGTGGTATAATCAGTCCAGTCGCCGCGGCCTGATGAGAAGATTGATTTTTTCATAATCATAAGTTCATCAGTTCGAAACTGGATTTGATTATCTTACAATCTTCGAAACATATTAAACTCATTTAATTAAATAAATAGAATTATGTCTATTAGTCGGTTTCGTTGAATTACTGTTCATAAATACTAATATACTTCTCGTGTTAATCGAAACACAATTAAAATGGTCTAACTACCGGTAGCATATTAGAAATTACATGAATTAATTAACATTCAACAAAAACATTGATTAAAAGTAAAAATTCAAATCATAAGTTCATCAGTTCGAAACTGGATTTGATTCTCTTACAATCTTCGAAACATATTAAACTCATATTAATGCCCTAGTGCGCCCCAAGTTCAGCTTTGGCCAAACTCGTCTTGCAACTCTACAGGTGAGGGTGTTAGACCACCTTTCCCCCGCTGAGGATAGCGCCTGCTTCCCAAGTGTTTGTCTCAGCGCTGTGATAGGCCTCTCAAGACTTGCACTTTCCGGTTGCAGCTGGAGAGTCGTACCAGGTACCATGCCTAGCAAGTTCATCCGCCCTGCAGTTCCCCATGACGCCCGAGTGACCTGGGACCCAGATTACCTGGATATTGAAATGCTCACCCAGCTCATTTAGAGGTGAGTGACAACTGAACGCCACCCGTGACGCCAAAGACACCGATTCTAACGACCGGATCGCCGCTTGACTGTGCACATAGATTGCGATAGCATTTGAGGATGCATATATGTATTGCATACTTTTGGATACTTTGTAAGGTTTTAATTTTTAAATAAAATCGGCTTAAAATAGAATAATTTAACGGTTACTTTATACCTAGGTAATTTATATAAATCGCTTATAGTGACAATTACTATTTCTGTAAGAATTGATTTAAAAAGCATTGCCACATATACCATAGAAACAGATTTTCCATTTATGAATAAATGACTGCATATTTTGGATTTACATAAACTAATAATTAATAATAATATATCTCAAATTATTAATTAAAATAATAAATGTATAATAATTAAACAACTTTAATTGAAAAATGACCAAAAAAGTCAAAATTTGTTTCTGTAAAATTATACGCCCAACAATACATGTGTAAAATTCACTATTAATTGAATTTCTGAATAATTTACCCGGCTTGATTGGGTTTCCCATCAATTTCATCTATTTTATAATAATTTTATGAATTTTACTACCAACTTACACAAAAAAAAAAATCTGCAGACATTCCCAATCCATTTTTAATCCGTTGTCGAATAGAATTCCTAAAAATCCAACCAAACCAATTAAACATTTTATTTTGAATCGTATACGACACACAATTTATGTCTTTTTAAATGGGTTACAATGGATTTTTGTATTTTCGGTATCGTCTGGTTATGTGTCTGTCGATTATATACATACATACGTACATACTCATACATATATGTTGTTTGCTAGACACTCGATTATTTTTAGAACGAAAACCACACAAGACTATTTACATATCATAAATTTTGTCGAGATTCAAGTTTTTCTTTTTTCGGAAATGGTTGTCACATAACAATTATCTTTAATAAATCGTTTTTTGATCCATGGACATCAAGTGGCGATATAAATAAGTGATTAAATTAATTCCTAATACATTTTTTTCCGGTTCTATTTTTAGAGTACCGAATTTAGTAACCCGGGTGACTTGACTAAACATAAACTGGCCGAGTACAGCGATCCACAAGGAGTGCAACGGAACCGGATAAGCTATATGCGTCGCACCGGACAATATAACGCGGAAATGAAAAGTAAGTAAAAAGCGGTTGCGGCAAATGCATTTATGAACTGATCATTTCAATTTATATAGTTCTAGCTGAACAACATGTGAGGCATGTGAAAAACCAAGGACAATGCGGTGTACCAAAACCCAAATTGGTACAAGTGAATCAAGATCCGTCAAAGCAATATTTTCCGCATTGTACGATATTGCATGTATGTTCGAATGAATCGGGGTGCTGTGCAAATGATGCGCTTATTTGTGTACCGAAATTTACTGTGGAGGTTGATTTACATTTCGCAGTAAGTATGATTATTTTTATATGTACATTCAAATGTCATTTAATAAATAAATCTTATTTTCCCTAATAATAACAGGTGATCATGATGGAAGGTAAACGAAATTTAAATCAGTATGAGACTAAAAAATTTTTAAATCACACACAATGTGAATGTGTTTTACGATCCGCTAGTCACGAAAATTATCAAAATGCATTATATATGGCAGAGGTAACATCACCTAGGCTGGTTCCACCAGCTCGGCCCCCTTCACAAAATATAAACAGGCGAAAAAGATGTCCGCGCTATTTTGTCAAAGTAGTTTTGCAGCAAGATTACGGTGAAGAGGGCGAGGTCGAAGAGGAGAGTGAAAATTCACAACAAGAGGTCAGTTGTGATTGTACATCGAGTAATCGTGAGTGTAAAAGTTTCAAAGAGGGTTTTGAAAATTTTTCAATACTCGATAGAACGTAAGTTTATTATTTGTATTATTATTTAATTGGTAAATCTGACTCCTAAGTACAAGTCGCAGCTAACTGAACGTAATGAAGTGTGACTTATAATGTTGACAGTTATTGGGCAGTATCAATAAAAAAAGTAGTAGGGAATTGCTATAATAGAAGAGATTTGCTACCATTAATAAGGCTACCTATTTTACAGTTTCTGCTAATTTTCGATATAATTAAACACATCCGTTATGCTAACACAATTGATACATTGCGAATGTTAGCTTGTTGGAAAAAGAAGTTTTCATTCTCTAGTTTCGATCAATAATTTGACAATGTGACCCTCTGTAGGAGCGCATAACTCATTGGCCGACCCGTAGCCTTTCCAGTGCACGCATTGAATTAGATACATGCAAATATGGTATAATTGTTTTATTATTCCTATAATCTTCGCTAGCTATGCCAACTATTGTTCTTAAGTTCACACATCATTTTTTCCAAAAAGTCAATCATTAGAAATAACTTCTAAAATATTTGCTTATTAGGCGGTGCTGTTTAACCTTCACTTTGTGTAAAGCTTACTATCAAGTTGTCTGCGTATAGGGATCAATCTGACCCCACAGATATCTTCATATACTCGTATTTCATAGGAAAAATAAATAAAAACTACCAAATTACCAAATATACAATTAATTTGGGTCCCCTTTTCATTGCATTGCATGTATAAGATATTAGTTGAGGCTATCTTATAAGGCAAGGCCATTTAAATAATAAGAACCAAATTTTTTTAATTTTAAAATCGATTGGGGTCACTTTGATTCCAATTCCCAAAAAACATAGAGAAAGTTAAGTATTTTTTTCTTTTTAAACTTACCCGCGCATTCCGCGTAAAGTATTTTTTGCTACTTTCGCTACCATCAGAGAAATCTTGACATTCGAAGCATTAATATAATGGTTTATAACAAACATGGTCACATTGGCTGACAAATAATTAATTTTCTGCGTAAAAGACCTAGCGCAAAACCTGGCCCGCTGCGAAAAGAATTGTTTTTATTTTTACGAAGAGGAGAAGAAAATAATTTTTCAATCATCTCATCAGGCTGTCTACTATATACCGATTGAACTGGTAACTTGCATGATAAATTTTAATTGGTACCCTGATTTTTTGTAAAAAAGAAGCTTTTTTTTATTTAATAATATATGGTATTTTCCAATTACACTTATACCCTTTCTGCAACTGCCAGGCCTCTAAAATATATCATTTTTGTAAAACTCTTCAGGCTTTAATTGAAAATATTTACTAACACATGTATTAAGTTCAGCAAATGTTTTAAATTATTTACCATTAAGACGAATTTGTAGATTTCTAGACAAACAAAAAATCAGACAGTGTAATATCCGGAGAATATGGCGGATGCATTAAAATTACCCAATTGGGTCCTAGTAATTTTTTATAGCCTTCAAAGATCTGTGTAGTCTTGCATTATCTTGGTGAAGAATTATTAATCCTCTTTTGATCAAATTTGGCCTCTTTTCATGTAAGTCTTCCTTTAATTTATCGAGTTGGTCACAATATTTGTCAGCATTTATAGTTTCGCCAGACCTAAGATGTTGAAAGTTAACAATACTTCTACAATCCCACCAACAGCATAACATCACTTTGTTTTGATGCAAATGAGGACCCTAACAATTGCATTGTTAGTTTCGGCATTCATTGCCTGCATTTTAGACAAAAAAAAACACTTGTCGATTGAGAAGTCGAGAACAGGATTCGATTACATTTGGTAAATTCTGACTCATTACTGTTTGCACACAAGGTGAAACACAAAAGCATCGATACAAACTTCAAATTTGTACAAAACTAGATTTTTTGACAACTAAATCCATTATTATTATTATATTAGGAAAACCGTAAAACTTCCTTAACTCTAAATGACACACACACAAAATTATTCGCACAAAACAAACTGAGTACACAGTAGTGTTTCAATATATTATATGGTAGCCTATTGCGTCAATAACGTTTTTAATTCGTATACTTAGGCATTGACTCTACTAGGTTACTATTTACCAAGGTACCAAATGGACCAAATGTCATCATGTTGAGATTCTTCTGTCAATTTTGCCTTTAGCAATTGTATATTTGTCACTTTACGTTGGCGAATTCCCTTTTCAAATTCTGTCCACAAGTTTTCAATAATATTAGTATCAATAAGTAAGTCATTCTTGTCCTTGATATAAAAATTGATATAAAAATGCCACGAGGTAATTAATATTACCTGTAGCATGTTTCGCTTTTTTGTATTGTTGGAAGTGCTTTATTTCTACACAACTTTATCACAACAAGAAAATTTTGCGATACTTTATCGATTATGATAAAGAGAGATAGAACAGAAATATATTCTGGTAGGCCTGAGGTCACAATAGAATTGAATTTTCAAGAGTTTGCAACCTTTACTATTTTTCTTCGTGTAGCTCTTTGCTATTTTTTGTCGTGATAAATAAGTTTCCGGTTAATTTTCTTGCGACAAAGTCAACGTTCGTTTCGCTGTTTGCAACAGTCACTGACCTTTTCCTTCCAGGTTTTCTAAAAAATGGCGCCATTTCCTCAATCACCTAATAGCACGATTTAAGCTACAAAGTGGCCATCTCTTTCCTGGAGGTTCTTCTGCAATTATATTGCTAAACTATTTTTTTTCCTTAATGGTAAGTTGCCAAGGTCCTAAGTCAGACTTACCTAACCCTTGGTTACTACTTATGGGTCTACGTGACCCTGTGAACTTTTGAAACAAAATTTTCGCATAATAACTCTTAGACAACCCTGCTCCCACGCCCGTGTATTCCCAGTATTGCGCTCGCGCTTGCGCATAGTTGTTGTATTCAGCCGTTTTGTGCATATTTCGCGCCGTAACAGTAGTGACAGGGCCACGTTGACCCTTGAATAGTAGTTTTTTATGGGAGGGTCAGACAGACCCTTGAATAGTCAATCTGTAAAATTTATTTTGAGTAGTAACCAAGGATTAAGTCAGGTGCCACTATTAAAACAATTTCGACTTAATTTAAGTTTCTGTTATTTCCTTGTTGACAACGATCTATGAAATTAGCTAGAAATATCTTTCAAACTTTTTTCTGTAAAAGTTAAAATACAAATTTCAAACCGATATCTCATTGTACTCCAAGTTTTGAAGTTTCAATCAGGATTGAATAGCCCGTTTTTTACGATAGCTAATGGAATATATGGAAATCAGGGCATCACTTATGGGCAAGTTACTATGAATAACATAATTGGGTTACCCATACAATTATTCTCACGTTGCCTAAATACCATATTGTTACTGGTAGTTCGCACATAAAGTAAATTGCGTTTCATGTTACTGGGTTAATGACATTTTTTATTAGTATTACCAAATAATTTTGTCGTCAATAGAAAATCATAATAAAAAAAATAAAGAATTCACTTATGTCGAATTAAATTGTAGGAAAATGTTCACTCTAGGGTAAAAATAGTACTCTTTTGACTGTCAAACTGTCTCAATGAAGACAAAAAAAATGCACTGAGGGTAAACTTTTTTTGCACCAGTGCATATACTCTAGCTTTTTTGGTCGAGTAATCCCTCCTTTCACACACACCAACAAATATGGTGTATTATTATTATTATTATTATTATTATTATTATTATTATTATTATTATTATTATTATTATTATTATTATTATTATTATTATTATTATTATTATTATTATTATTATTATTATTATTATTATTATTATTATTATTATTATTATTATTATTATTGGAGAGTCATGTGGGCGATCAGCCACCTCGCACTGCGACCTGAAAGATCTATTGTGCTGGACCCTGCTTAATTATTCGTCCAGTCAATATTCAGGTTCGTAATGAACTTGATAATACTGTCAGCCGGTAAATGATACGTACTAGCTGGGCTTATTGCTCTTCCTCCTAGATGTTTACTACAGCATGTAGTTCCGCTAGAAAGACGGTAGCATTGGAGCACAAGGACTTCGAGAGGCTCTCCCACTTCCGTATATTCCTACCCCTGCTTCATCTCCCGTTTGATTTTACTCTTACGAGTTGCTGGGAATTGCAAATCGCCTGTAGCTCGCCCAGATTCACTACAGGGAGACTAAATAAAACTAGAGGGTGCCCGGCACCCAGAGTCCGCATATTTTGGACTGATTAACCTATCGGCCATTCATCCATCGGCATATGCTGGTCCACCTTAGATTAGGGTTTTTTGTCAAGGTTTTCTCCTTTAGTGCCGCACTTTAGCCTGTGCCAAATGACCAAAAATATGTCAAATGGCCTTAGTTACCAGTGGTTGTCACGAAGAGGCAGCACGTACACTTGCGAATTATGAATACGTTACCCCTTACACAATTGTACCGATCACGCAGCTGCCTAATACATGACCAGAACATCTCACGTGATGCGCATCCTGCTGGAAGGTTACGGAGCTGGTAGATTACTCTACTCAACTTTGCCCCCCCCCCCCCCAGTAGACGCCAAACCCCCAAATATGGTGTATATTATTGTGATGAAATTTTGAATTTGACATTTTAAATTATTTCATCTATAACTTATGTGTAAAATGACCAAGTGATTTACACGAAAAAATAAATTGTGTTTTAAAATAAAAATAAAATTAGAACAATTTATTAGACGTAACAAATGAGGATACTCTGTTAATGAGGGGTAAAAATCAATCGAATTCGAGATTAGTAAAAATAATGTTTCAGCTTGCTTTGTTTATCTCAGGATTGAAAATTTTCTGAACAAAATAAGAGAAATTTTTGATTTTTAAGTGCAAAATACACAATGGAAAAAGGTGTAGGCTGGACGACTTTGATTGTGAATCGCATTGTAAATTTTTCTATGATTGCATAGACAAATGTAAATACCGATATGTATTTTTTTCGGTGTATACTTTCTGTATGAAAACATTTAAATTAGACTGCAAATAATTGGGGTGCTATTTATGTGAAAAGGAGTTAGGTTTGTAGAGTATTGTAGATTATTTAGAAAAATAACTCTAAAACCTCACACTAGCGATGCAACACAAGTTGTGTATTGATGATAGGTACACTGAAACTGAATAAAAAACATTTAATTTTTATTTCAGATGGCCAATATTAGCCACTTAATTTAATTAATTAGTTAAATTAAGTTAACATTGAAAACAATAACAAAAATTGAACTAATTTTTGTTTTTGGATCAATATTTACTATCTGGGAGTAGATTATCGGATCAAATGACAAATGACATTTTTTTATCACTTTCTACTAAAATTTTAGCTTATACAAAATGGCAATAAAATTGTAGATACTAAAAATAAATTCTGATCAAGTGACTTTTTGAAAATGTCACAATATTTTGAAAAAATTATATGGCAAACTGACGAAAATTGTATTTGGTGGTAATTTCGATGAGTTTTATTGTGTATGTAGCTTAAATGAAATATGTATGTGCAATTCGAAATCTTAACTGATATAAACTACCGTAAATATCATAGCTCTTTTCATCAGAATTCACGAGAAATTTTCATTTAATTAAAATCTATTCCTGATCCTAATCAGATTAAACCTTAATAAATACAGCTATACGTCTGTGAAGCTACCTTCGTCTGTATTCTAAGGTAAAGAGGTACATCTTGTTTAATTAGAATAGCTAGCTCATTCAAATCAAGTCACTATACAGTTCATTGTAATCAAATTGTACCAAGTTACTTTCAAATCAAATCAATGGCATAAATATGAATTAGTATAGTTGGGTCGTTTATATCAAATGAAACCGTGTGGTCAAACTAATGGCCGTCAACCATTATCGAGATACAACAATTGAAACCTTTTTATTTTTATTTAATTTATTCTTCTTATCCCATCGAGCACCGTCCTTTCCGATTTTTTTTTTAAATTATTGTGAAATGCAAACCTTCTGCGGTAAAATGCCCTTCGAGGATTCGGAGAGAAATTTTTTCATGCCTTTAAATTCAATTACATTTAATTCTGGGTGAACTTGAAAAACTAAATAGCATACATCATTTTAGTACAACGCCTGAATTAGGAAGTTCAATTTCCACATTTATTTAATTATAAAATGTTTTATTTTATTTTCAGATGCATACGAGAAGGTAATTGCATAATGCCAATATGTGAGCACGGTCAATATGATTCAGTAAGGGGACGTTGTCCGCAAACATAAAACTATCACGTACATACCACAAATAGTTCGAATCTTTCCTGTTCGAAACCGCCAACCTCAAACAACCGAACTCATCTTAATAAATAAATAAATAATTAATTATTATTATTTTATATATAATATAATATATTATATAAATAGCTATATAATTACAAACGTATTTAATTATATAATTAATTAATTAAACAAATCACAAAAATACTAGTCAATTAAATAACTAATTGCAAAAGATCAAATTATTATTTCTAAAATTAAAATTTTAATTTTTTTTTATATAATGTGCGAATCTCAGTGAATTTTTTATTTTTATTTAATTAAAAATAAAATTGAATAAATTTAATTATATGTATAATTTAATAAAAGCTGACTAAGTTTTAAGATACTAATCTATAATTAAATTAGTTGTTTTAGGATACATATACAAACAAAATATTTATTATTTAATCCAAACATTTTGCGTTTAGTATTAATAAATCAAATCTAGACTTTAGAAATTTCTATTATATTTGTAAAAAACATTTTTAATTTTTTTTTATGTTTTAGTTTATGTTGAATTAGATTTTATAGAATGATTACCATATAATTAAAACTAGATAGATGATAGTTTAATTTTTACTATGTATAGAAACAAATTAAATATTCTGATTCGTGCCAATGAATTTTTGTGTTGAACTTACATGGAAAACGTGTCGCCATTTAGCTATAATACTTAATTTAGATAGTGTTTCTGCACCGATGAGTTCGACACAAAATGATTAATAAAAATAAATTTAATTGTTTATTAATTTTATTATAATATGAATACGATTTTTATTATTATTACTACTTTTTGTAATTTAAAATAAAAAAACTTTTATTAAAAAATGTATTATAAAACATGTTAGAGCAAGAAGGTTAATTGTTTTACTATTTTCATATAGACACTGTAATGTGCTTCAAGCACGTCGATTTTTATTCAACCATGAAAAAAAATCCTCAAACATATAGAAAAACTTATGAAGGGAACCCTAAATTTGGCACTCCAAACAGGTCTGTACTTAAATTTTAATTCAAATTGATTTTTTTATTTTATTTTCGTCAAATCATTCTTAGATAATGCTATAACTGTTCATATATTTACTTTACCAAAAAAAAAAAAGAAATAACGATCGGTTCACGCTCAACTCCAAAAGGATGTATGTGAAAATATGTAATTAATACCAATTATGCGTATAAAAGTCCTGCGCCGGCGCGAGTTTGTATGTGTCCTCTACGAGATTTACTTCGGTGCCTATTTGAAGATTATCTGAAGAAAATAAATTTAGCGAACAATTTCCACTCTAATTTTTTAAGCCATAGATATTCACCCAATAGACAATTTATCTTGAACAAGCGTTCAAAATAGATTGTGCATAGCAGGAGGAGGATTGAATGAATCATTCAAATTCATTCGGTATTATTGCTTCTTTTTTCATGCGATTAATGTAGAATAGGTAGACCACTAGTGTTCCCACTTTTTTAGGTATTTTGGCATTGTACACAATTGGCATTTGTCCTGTTTGAATTTAATGTAATAAGGATAAGCGATTTGTTCTTGCGAGATCATTGGAAAATCTCAGCCTAACAAGCTTAACGCCTTTATTTTTACAATATCCCGCAAGCTCGCAATAACCGAACCCACACCAACATAATTGTTTTTTTATTCTTCATAAATCGTCGTCGATTTCCTAAAATTTTTCTGAAAGAAGTATAAAAATATTTGGCGCCAAGGCGCCACCGTATAGGTTTTTACATCAATAAAATTAATCAGCATATTAATATATCTACATATGTATGTAGTATAGTAGTATGTAGGCATTGCATTAATGGACTTCTTATGTTAAGTCGTTGAAGCGGCTGGAAATTGAGTACCGAAGTGGCTGATACTGGCCATGTTCCTAAATATTATAGAAGGTTCCAAAAAGTTCTCAGAATGGTCTAGAATGGTCCAGATAGAATGTTCTGGAATGTTCCAGATTGTTCTAGAATATTCGAGAATGTTGTGGAACGTTTCAGAATGTTGTAGAATCTTCCACAAGGTTGAAGAATGTTCTAGAATGTCCCAGAATGTTCTATAATGCTTTAGATTGTTCTAGAATGTTCTAGAATTTTCCAGGATATTCGAGAATGTAATAGAATGTTACAGAATGCTCGAAAAATTCTAGAATGTCCCAGAAGGTTCGAGAATGTTCTAGAATGGTCCATGCGGTTCTGGACAATCGAAGAGATTTTCCTATTCGCCAGAGTGTTCCTGAATGTTCTAGAATGTTCCAGAATATTCTCAGAAGGTTCTAGAATGTTCCAGATAGAATTTTACCAGAATGTTCTAGAATATTGTAGAGTAATCCAGAATATTATAGATTCTTCCAAAAGGTTTGAAAATGTTCTAGAATGTTCCAGAATATTACAGAATCTTCCAGAAGGTTCAAGAATGTCCCAGAATGTTGTAGAACTTTCCAGATGAAAGATTGCTCCAGGATATCGAGAATGTGTTACGATGCGTGGCATCATCTCAATTTTTGTTAATTAAAAAAAAAAAAAAAAAACACCGACACTTTATTTTTAACTAATTTTTTTTAGTTTTCATTTACTTTTCTACAATACACTTTGTGTAATGTACCTTTCTTGTCCACACCGGTTACCTTATCATTTTTCTAAAAAATTATTGATCCGATTGGTAGGGGAATAAAACTATTAATTATTTTACCTGATAGTAATTTACCCAATACCAGTGAGGGAGAATCACATCTGGTTGTATTTTGTATACTGTGAGCGTCAAAAAAAAGTGTACACCTCAATGCTTCATATTTGAATTTAAATTAAAACTTTTGTTAGAAGACAATGTTTAAAATTAGAATAAATATTAAATTGGTACTTCATTTCTTATTGGGTGACAAATAAAACTCAGTCAAAAAGCAACAACAAAAATTGAATAAAAAACTTAACAAAAATTGTTTCATTTTTGAAGCGTCAAAAAAAAGTGTACAACATTGGAAACACACTGTTTGCATTTGTTTTGCTTTGTTTATTTCGATATCCTATCCAATTTTTCTTCAAATGGGTAAACAAACATCTCTCGAAACGCGAAAGTTCGTGTTAAAATTCAGGCAAGAGGGAAAATCGTTGCGAGAAATTGCTGAAATAATTGAAAGAAGTCACAACACACTGAAAAAAATTATTGATAAATACCAAAAAATTCAAGCAACTAGAAGATCGCCCTCGTACCGGTAGACCAAAGAGACTTTCCCCTTCTGAAATAAGATCAGTTGTGAGGGAAGTGAAAAAAAATCCGACAGCAAGTGCGGTGAAAATATCGGAAAATATTGAAAAAGCCTCTGCAGTCCCCGTAAGTGCAAGCACTATTCGCCGATCGCTACATGATAGTGGGCTGTATGGTAGAGTACCGCGGAAAAAACCACACATATCCGAAACGAATCGAAAGCGACGCCTTCTCTTTGCTAAAAATTATCGAAACAAGGATATTTCTTTCTGGAGAAATGTATTATTTACTGATGAAAGTAAATTTGAGGTTTTCGGATTGAAAAAACCACCAAAAATTTGGAGAAGCAAAAATCAACAATTTGCGGAAAAAATTATCATCACCATAGTGAAGCATGGTGGGGCTCGGTAATGGTCTGGGGGTGTATGGCGGCGATAGGCGTAGGAAATCTGGTGTTTATTGAAAGCACCATGAATAAAACAGACTATTTAAATATTTTGAGCGAAAACTTGGCACCCAGCGTCGCTAAATTAAATTTAGATGAGTCATGGGTCTTCCAACACGGAAACGACCCGAAGCATATTGCAAAAATTGTAAAAGAATGGTTCCTCTATCGGACTTCTAAGCAGTTAGACCACACAATCCCCAGACCTTAACTCGATAGAACATTTATGGGAGTATCTTGACAAACAAATTCGAAAAATGGTCATAAGCAGCAAAGGATTCCTTAAAATCCATATTGTTGCAGGAATGGCAAAAAATTCCAACCGAAATAACCACAAAGTTGGTCGAGTCAATGCCGAGAAGGTTAGAAGCAGTTTTCAAATCAAAAGGGAAACAGACGAAGTATTAATATGGTCTTTTTAATTCATTAATTAAATAATTTTGGAACTGTATACTTTTTTTTGACGCTTAAAAAATGAAATATTTTTTGTTATGTCTTTTATTGAATTTTTATTGTTGTTTTTTTCATGAGCTTTGTTTGTCATTTAATAAGGTACGAAGTACCAGTTAAATATATGCCCTAGTTTTAAACATTGAAGAATAATAGAAGAAATTATTTAATTTCAAATATATAACATTGAGGTATACACCTTTTTGTTGACGCTCACAGTATGTCCAGTTCCATCCGAGTTTAACCTAAAAAGAAACAAGATCACCAAAAATGTTACACAAAGAATTTGGTTTCTTTCTTATTTATACTTATCTGACTTGGCTTCTCAATCCATCTTTCTGCGTCCTCGTAATTTCTGAAAAATAAAATCAACGAATTAAAATTGAATATGCATAAAAAAATATAAAGTAAAATTTTTTTTACATGTCACAACACCCAAACAACAACACAGGCCAAAACAGGAAAGAATAAAAACCGCCAGATGGTGGTGTTCCTTTTATCTGTTTTGTTTTAAGTATTTTATTTTATAGTTGGTAACAATACAATTTTTTTTGGTTGCATGCATGTTAGTACGACGTGGTTATGCATAGAGGTGTTAAAATCAACAAAAGGAAAAAAAGGATATATAAACGATGGCCAATAATTGTCATTTAAGGAAGTAAAATTAAAAGATGACTTGTCGTAAATTAATGAAAAAAAAATAAAACCGAAACACAAAATATTAAAGTAGACAGTGTTCACAAATATTACACAAAAAAAACGAAAACAAACCAAACCACCATAAGTTTTTATATACATACATAAGTGGATTATTGTTGAGTGTGTTGCAGTTTTTGTTGGATAAGGAGGGTTTTGTTTTTCACTCACCGCGTGGGTGCGCATATTTTTTTTTGTTGCAACATTGGCAAAAATAAACAAGTATCACTAAAATAAATTAACTCAAAGATTGTGGTAGCAAAATTGGGATTCGTCATTTTAGCGGTAAATTTAGTACCGCTCTTCCACCACCGACAATCAACAGCAATAACGGTCAATTTCAACAAGGACAGCACGTGTTCGAGTCACAAGTGCAGATTGCGGGTTATTGCGACGGTTTGCAGCAAATTTGAACAGCAACTTTGAATGAAATTTGTGCGCCAACCGTACGAGGCGTAAGTATTTGTTGGGGTCGTCGGTAAGCAGCCACTAACCGTGAAGGCAATTTGTTGTTTTGTGTAGCGACTATATATAATTTTTTTTCTGCTTGTTTATACAAAATAAAATATAGAAAGCGCAGGAAAAATAAACGTTTGGGTGGGGTAAATCAAATGGGATGGTCCTGTTTTAAATTTTTTTGTTATCGTGGCGATTTCTATTGTTTGGGATTAATATAAAAGCGAATGTACTAGAAGTAAGAAAAAAAAAGAAAGGTGATCGGTCAGTCAGTCTATGAGTTAAAGATTAGCTCAGAATTACTAAATTTAGACGTCCGACAGCATACAGCAGCGCCAGTTTGCAGTGCCACCGAGTCTTGGAATTTATTTCATCGATACTCATCATTTACCAAGCTTCTTCGTGTTACAGCTGTATTATTTCGATTTATAAAAATGCTCAAATTAAAGGGACAGCTAAAGATTACTGGTGCACTTACATCATATGAAGTAAATGTTGCACTCAATACTCTTATAAAAATCATTCAACAAACAGAATTTTGTATCGAAATTCAACATATTCAGAAAAAATCAATGGCTCGACACTCCACCAACTTAAAAAATGTACACCAGTTTATTGATGATTTTGGAATTCTTCGCGTGGGAGGTCGACTTCGTAATGCGAGTTTGAACTATAACAACAAACACCCAATTATACTACCAGGAAAACACATCTTCACAACATTGTTAGCCCGATCCGAACACTTTCGTCTGCTATATTGCGATCCATAAACACTATTGTACAACTTAAGATCAAATTATTGGAAGCGGTCGCAATCTATGTAAACGAATTGTTCATCGATGTGTTACCTGCTTTCGAAACAAACCAAAATTGCCGTATCAATTAATGGAAGAATTACCAGCTGTCCTCGTAAATCAATCAAGGCCATTTTCCATAGTAGGCATCGATTTCTGTGGGCCTTTTTTCGCCAAGCCAAATTTTCGGTCAAGAGATAAAAGTAAAACTTATATATGAGAGTAGTAGAATCAAAACCGGTTCTTTTCCATTTTTGTAATTTTTTGAGCAAACGAAAAAAACGTTTTACGAATTGTTTCATTAATATATATCGTAGATTGTAGATGTATGTTTTTGGAACAAAACATGTATTTTGAATTAAATTTTTTACAGAAAATATTGGAAAATTGTACTGTTTGATTAGAAAACTTCTTCTAATTTTGGAAATGTTTCATTTTGTAGCAACTACATGGAAATGTATGGTTTTGATGCACCATCTAGTGGAAATGGTAAGTTTTGTTACAATTTTGTCAAATTAAAAATTCGAGAGTCCAATTTTTTAATTCAAAGATTTTATTAAATCATAAAAATCACAGTTCAGTTTCCATAAATAAATTCACATTTGTTACATTTTTTGGTGAAACTATATAAAACATAGTAATTAAAACAAAAAATTCAATTAAAAATCTTACTCAACTACCTTAAAATTATTAGTAACACAATCTGTTACAGTTTCTACAAATAAATCAGACTTTTAAATCAACGTCTTCCAAATAAGTATCACATACGTTGTCGTCACAGTTAATATCATTCATGGTTACGTTTCCATCCAACAAGTTTTTGTAAAATGATAATTCCTCGCGAGATTTCCAGTCGTCTCCGAAGTGCTTCACCAGTTGTCTTTCAGTTTCGCTGAATTAATGTCCCTGCCATTGCTCAGCTGTTCAGGAAGAACTTCTGGGAAACTCAAACCTCTTTTTAATACTGAATATCCTTTCTTTAATACTGAACCTCTTTTTAATACTGAACATCCTTTGGATAAATTGTTCGATGCTTCGCATCGAACGGATATTCCGCGTTGAACCTTCTTCATTATAAACCGCTTCGAATAATTAAATTGAAAATGCCAGTTGCTAGTGGTTTTGTAATACGATGACGACTGAGATTTCCAGTCAAATATGGGACAATCTTGACTGCCCATTGAAATTACCGTGCCATATTCTGAATAAATTTTCTCGTATTCGTTTGGTGCAATGTGGTGTTTTTTGACTTTGTGCGTTTTTCGAGAAACGCAAAAACTCGATCCGGTGGTAAGTATGAATGCCCTGGCACAGGAAATATAATTTGTACTTCTTTAATATGTTCGGGAGCATTATTTTTTAGCCAGTATGAACACATGGCTATCATGGCACTATTTTTATTTTGCGCGCCGCATCCATCGCAAATAAGTCTTACGTTAGTCAAATTTTCCGAAAAGTTTGTGTTGCTGAGCCGATTGAATACAGCAGTTGAAATCTCGTTGCAACCTTTTGGTCGCCGCTGTTCAGTCTATAAATACATGAATATGTTTTCTTTCTTTAAACAAGATTTGGAAGAGCATTGCAAAATAGTAAAATTGAATAAGTTAGATGTCGGCTAAAATATGCAGCCTGATCAGGCACTTTTGGTAGTGGCATATTTTTTTGACAATCAAATTAGAAGGTTATCATGTCAGCGGCTTCTTCTTTTGCCAATGCATAAAACGCTTTTACCCTTAATGTATGCACTCGTTTGGCTGTAATTAAATTGGTTTTATCTTGTGGATCTTGACTGAATTTTATTTTTTCAGCGTACATCAGGCATTGTGAGCATTGATCCGTTGAGAGCGTTTTGAAACTAATATTAAAATTAGTACGAAGGGTGTTTTGGAAAAACCACTTTTTATCGGGTGTGTTGACGTGATTATCGTTGAACAGTTTCCACATTCGATTAATGGATAAATCTCCTGGGAGATATTGTCTGGCTGAAGTTTTAGATCGACAATAATGCACATCGTGAGCATAAAAACTTTTTATAAAGTTTTTTTCTGCTTCTTTTTTTTGGAATTGGAAAAGAATCGGTTTTGAACCAATCGCTATTTTTCGGTTACAGATTTATATTGGAAATATTGTGATTTGGTGTGGTTTGAATACGTAGAATTGTAGATTTTAAGTTATACAATGACTTGCCGTTATTAGCTTAAAATAAAAAAAACATGGAAAAGTATCGGTTTTGATACTACTTAACTCAATGTTTGTTTGTTTATTTCGCCGTGAAAGCTATTCATTTAGAGTTAGTTATGGATTGGTCAACGCAGTCATTTTTGGCTTGTCTTCGTAGGTTTATTGTTCGGCGTGGCTTTTGTTTTAAAATTTACTCTGACAATGCTACTAATTTCATTGGAAGTCGCACTGAATTAATAAAATTGCGAAATTTGTTTTTAGCACATGCCTTTCAGAATGAGGCAAAACCGTTTTGCGCATACATATTTAAACAAACCGACTTATTTCATAGAATGCCATCAACTATACTACATCGCTTAATAAACCGATCACATAAACGAAGTCCTACCTCAAAACTATAAAATGAACCATGTCACTTCTAAGTTAACTCGGCTTTACTAAATGAGCCACAACAAGAGTCAACTTTCGTTGGCACTGATCATAAATTAGCTTATTTCCGCGATTTCACAAAAAAAGTTTCAAAACTGACTTGAATAATAATTTGACATTAATTTATTGCATACAATTGAATTAGAAGATAATTGGCTTGTTGTTTGATATTCTCTTAATCATTTTCTCTTATTGGGTTTGAGAACCCCAATATAATTTGTAATTTATGTTAACCACTTCCACAATCATAATGTAGACTATGTGAATGTGTAATATAAGACAATTTAAAAATGACAAATTACGTAGATACATATTTGATTTTCCACAAAAGAGGGTTTAAGAGAAGAACCCAACATTATCAAGTGTTTTTTTAAGTATAGCAAGAGCATCATAAAAAAATGTTAATCGTTTCTCATTTTTCATCAACTTACCAAAAATAAAATTTTTTAATTTAATCAACAAACCAATTAAAATTTTTCATTAGCTTGAACATAATTTTGGTCATCAGTCAAATAATCCACACATTCCGAATGAACATATTTCTTGGAATAATACAATTAATCACAAAATTCTGTGGGTTCATGTGTATTTGTCGTGAAGCTGTAAAGTTACAAAAATAATTTACTCATGCAATGTGTTGCAATCGATCGAAACGAGTGATAATTTTGTTTTGTTTATTTAAAATGGGCACCACCTGATCGTAAATATTTACAATAGTACCAACATAAGGTTTAATTAAAGATGAAGCCATTGTAACTATAATTACGAATCGGTTACAAAACACTTAATAGATGAATACGATCAGATATTTTCTCATAAGAAACTGTATACATTTTCATCAAGTCAATCAATCGATGCAGCATCTGTGTATCAAATTATTTGTCTTGTTATAAAAAATATCTTGATTGTTTATTTATATAAAAATAATTTGTTTATTTATAAAATATTAAATATGCTGTATGTATTTAAAATAAAATAATAATACATAATAATAAAAACAACAAAATGATCGTTACACTTTATACATCACTATAATTAAGAGAGACTCTTTATACAAATAGAAAACCTTAAGACAATTTTCAGACTTCAATTCCCGCGCATTCACAATTTGATTACTTTTTACCTTATAATAGCTAGTACATACTAAATACTAACCTAAACAAAAATAATTTATCGGCTGCGATCTGCATCATATTCCTCTTCATCGCCTGAGTCACCTTCCCACTCGGATGGAAATCTCTCTATTGAGTAATTGAATAGAAGGAATATTTTTAAATTATTTTTTATAAATTCTGTTATTTGATTTAATCTACGGACCTCCTCCAAATGGTGTTGGTGTTGGGGTTCGTCTGATACTTGGGTCGTTATCATGTTTAATTTCCCATCTACTTGTTACCATGAAACAATTTGATTCTCTGTAATTTATGAAAAAAATTATAAATAGATTAATTATTGTAGTAGCGAATCAAGCTATTATTTACTTCGCATACCGACTTCGATATGGATAAATATTACAGGGAGCGGTGAGAATCTGTTAAATTACCATTTTAAATGAAGTGTCCCAAAATGAACTGACATTTTAAATTTGCCGCCTTTTTCACGACAAAGCAAGCTTAGAAATTTTTATTTGCTGTCATTAGTAAACGTTTGATGTTAAATTATGAAAAGGTACACAATTGAACAACATTTAGAAATTGTTAAAATTAACTTTAGAAATGGTGAAAAATTTGCGGAGACTGTTCGCAAATGCCATACAATTTTTTTGGTCGTCATAATGCAGTTAACTTAAGTCAACCGGTTCAGTTTTAAACAAAAAAAAAACAGTGCCCTTCAGTGACAGCTATGGTGGTTTAATTGGACCTTACTTCTTCGAAAATGAAATTGCCGTTACTATCAATGTAGGATCATGCCACGTTGCCAATGAAACAAACCATGTGACTTGACACCGCTAGGTTTCTTTCTTTGAGGTTATCTTAAGCGTAAAGTGTAAATCAATAAACCATAAACCATTGAGAACCTTACAGAAGAAATTCGGCGTAACATTGCTGTTTTAACATCTTATAGAAAAATTCATCAAAAGAATTATTATTTGCTACCGCGACCGAGGCGGTCATTTGTGAGATGTTCTTTCCACACATAACCTCCATGTCTCTATTTTCAAGAAAATTATTAAAAATATTATTAATATTCAAATAAAAAATTTGTTTTATTAAAAACCTATAATGTCACATCATTTTGGGACGGCTTTTAAATGGCCTAGAAAATTTTGGTTGCCAAATTGAAAATGTTTTTGGGTCATTTTCCAATTCAAAATTGTAAAGAATCATGTTGTTCTCCTATATTTATAAAATTCCAATTATAGATAATATCTTTGTTAAAATCACCTGGTTAGGGATTTTGCTGAACGTGGTGAGTGAAATGGTGATTTCAGTTTAAGGGCTTTTATCAGAAAGAAATTTTTATTTTTATGTTGGCTTTGACACTTTACTGATAGAAAAAATGACAATCGATCTATCACATTGCCATGAAATTTTCGATAAATCGGTTGCATTCAGAATACAACATGTTTATTTTGCTCAACATGTTGCCAACGGTTGGCGAACCTGAAAGCGGCCAATGTACAGATTTTTTCAAATTTTAGGCTATTATTATGCTTCTTTTCTAACGATAGAGGTCAACATCGAAAACTTTGCGAAATTAATTAATTTTAACATTAAAGAAATAATCGTAAATTTGTAATTTTTTTTCTACAGTAATTAGTTTTTTCTTGCTCTAACAAATTCATTTTTTCCTCAGGCAAATATATTTTACAGATAGTTATCGGATAACTCTGTTATTATAAAATACTGTATAATATACCTTATCTCTCATTTCTATGATGTTAAAAAACATGGCCGAAATGTTTCCACCACGATTTCAAACTCATAAGAAATTTTTATTTATTCTGAACGGTATTGTTAATACAACTTTTGCATCAAAATATGACAAGAACGCCCTTTCCAGAATTTAAACTTCATTATAATAATTAATTATCTACTATTACCTATATTGTAATTATCATTCTAGTAATGATTTCGAGTCGATCGCAACCTGAATAACAATTAAAATTCTCTAAATTTTCCATATTATAATCGTGCACTCACCTGTAGATACTCTTACTACGATCATTCCATGGGAAAACGCCGTGTAATTTTCTAGGCTGCAATAATTAGATAAAAATGAAAAATTTAAGTATCTTATCGAAATAAACAATCGTCAGCTTATTGAATTACTCACCCTCCATCTCAATCGTGCTAGTTCATCCTCTGAAGCTGTAACATGAATTTTTTTGTGAGTGCTTAACTATTTCGTCAATCGTATATGAATGATCTGGATCAATGATTTCAATTTGCTCCATTTTTTTTTTTTTTAATTGGCCCAATTTATAAACTTCCGCGGTTTGTTTTCGTCTCAATGTCACATACAATTTTGTTAAGACCGAAAATAAAATTTTTGGCAATTGCATTTTGTAAATAAATCAATCAAATACATTATTATTTCCGATCACACCGAGATTGATCAAAATTGGACCAAATTCAATAAACAAACCAGTCTTATGTAAGATGATAGTGAAATAAATAAAACTCAAGGTGTACTTACGTGGTGTGAACCAGAAATCAACGGTAATCTCGTCGTCGCTGTCATCGTCAATATCACTAAACCAGGAAATAAAATGGATATTATCACTTATCAGAATTTATTTGGAACGGCGTCTTTTTCACATACCCTCTAACATAAATTCTCACATATTTTCCTGATTCACGAATCAATAACTGTGCCTCCTTTAGTGTTAGCTTGTCGGCTGGTGTTGTATTAATTTTTGTAATCACATCGCCAAGTCGTATTCCGGCACGCCGTGCATAACCACTGCGGCGTACACCTATCACAGTTAATGGTTCGAATTGATCTACACCACCAGTTACTTCAAAGCCCCAGAGCACATCTACAAAAGACATAATGCGTTTATCTGTTTCGGCGGTACCCCACACTTTTTTCTCGAAGTCCTCGTACAACACATTCTGTTTTATCACTGTTGTGGTCTTTGTGGTTTTCTTAAAGGTTTCTTTTGCAAATTGAACAACCATTTTCTGTGTTTTCAAAATTTACTGGACCTTTTAATCGCTAATGGAACTATTTTTTTCGAAGGTGTATATAATCGAAGTGTTATTTAAAAAAAAAAACTATTTTATATTATACTAGAGACACAATAAAATCTTTTTTTATAAACTTCAAAATAAATTTAAATTTATACAATTAAAATTAAATTAAATTTCTAATTTCGTTGTGACACAATTAATTCCGTCAATCGATTAAAACTGATACATTCTGCGATCGATTTGTGATGTGTTTTTATTTAATTTCAACTCAATGTCAATTCTTTACGTGCGTGTGTATCCTTGTGGGTTCTCTCGGACTTTTAAACGATTTATAGATCGGCTTATGCCAATAGTTTGCCAAATTATTTTTCTAACAAAATTTATGTGTTGTGATTTTATTCTATGAGTTATAATTAGCATATTTTGTGCAAATACATAAATATCTGTTTGATGTGTTTTATTGTAAATATTTTTTATTTCGTTGTAGAATGCACTTATCTATTAATTATAATCATTTTCTCTTTATCACCCTGTATATCTGTAAGCGTGATGATTAATTAATGATTGACACCGATTTAGTGGTTTAATAGTATCAGATGAGTCAATAAATTACGAATTATAATATTATGTATAAGTGCAGGTTTATAATTACAATTTGTGAATTTAACCAGTAGAAACAATGAGACAAGAAAACGAGAGAGTATATATAGTAATTTATTTTAAAATTGCTGAAGTTAAACCTTCAAAAAGATCACCGTTCCTTAAATCAAGTTCAATCCTGCACCTACTATTATACAAAAATTATCTTTCAGGAAAAGTAACAAACAGCTGTAGTTTGTGAAGGCCATCTAATGGTAGTTCAATTCCAAATGTAATGATTAAGCAAACAATTATTTAAATATACAGAGGGGTAACTACAAGCCGAGGGCATAGAATATATCAAGAGTGCCAATCGTTTTTGCCTTAAATACCCCATTCATTGTTTTATTTTTAAAATTGAATTGTTTTTTATAAGAACATTTTCCTTTTGTTTCGTTGCTTTTGATATTTCATAAAAATGTTTTAACTAAAGAAGGAAAAACTTAGATACTTCAATAAAATGTTCTTATGCTATGTGCCTAAGAAGACTTTTCAAACTAAACTTTTCAAATTTTGAAGCTTTCGCTATTTCCTCATAGATGCTTGGTGAAAAGGCAGTTTACGAGGTTACTTTTCGACGACTTTTCAATTTGTATGACATCCAGTTTAAAATAAGTAGTCAGTAAAGCCCGGTACACATTGAGAACGAGTAACGAGAACGATATTCCCTTTTTTACCAAATTATGTAACAAAATTATTAAAATAGTTAAAACTGTATGATTTTAATGAATGATAGTTAAAATATCGTGCATTTACTAAAAATAAAATTTAAAATTTTAACAGTTTTAATACAAAATTTCGATTTATCATCGTAAATTAAAACGATAAAATGAAATTTTATATTAAAACTGTTAAAATTTTAAATTTTATTTTTAAAAAAATGCACGATATTTTAACTATTGTTAATTAAAATCATACAGTTTTAATAATTTTAATAATTTTCTTACATAACTCAGTTTATAAGCGATCGGTTTCTCATCGGTCAGCTCAATATCCATTTTTATGTTAGGACTTGGCGTTCTGTTCTCTGGATTTTAGTTTACTACCAATAATCGTATTCTATCCGCCACTTCACGATCATTAATATGGTTTATGTTCAGCGGAAGTTCTCCATGTTCAATCACCATTGAAACGTTTCCCGAAATGAATTTTCTCTACCGAATAAAAAGTCAACTGGCAGTTTTCCATCAGGAACTATGTGAATTCTAGTCTCATATACTTCATCCTGTATTTTTAGCTTTGCATTAAACCTATACCTGCGGAGTACACCAATGTGTGCACTCCTCGCTAAATTCGCAAATGCCCATTCCAAAATCATTTTTCTTTTTCAACTCAATAGGTTAAGAAATTTCCTTAATATATGCTGCTCAAAACTACCCGTTGATCGATCCCGGTTGAGCCCCAAAGTGTAGAGTTTAATTAGTTTTTAAGAAAAAAGTACGAGTTGTTTACTACTCGAAACACCAAAATCAATTGCTTTAATCTGATTGTATGGTTAATAATCGTTTTACATAACAGGAATAATATATAAAGCAATTATACAATTTAAATATAACATAAAATACGGTACAGGCTGCATCCTAATTGAGTTGAACAAATTCTGATAACTTAAATCCTACATGTGGTATAAAAATCTTATTTTGAATTACATACTTTTAATAAACGACTCGGTTTATTTTTTATTAGACGTCATTTATTTAAACGAGACATTGAAAAGTTTATTTGGCTATAAGGCACAATTGAATACTTTTAACCTAGTGACATCTATTTAAATATTGCATGAATTACTGGGTCTTACAAAAGTTTAGTTTGAAAAGTCTTCTGAGGCACAGAACATTAGGCACTAATAATGAAACAAAAACTATTGTGACGGTGACACCTAGTGTGTAATAGAATAAGTAAAACTAATAGCTCAATGTTTTACTCATATAACTAAAAGAACTATAAGGGCGATTGCTCATACTTTCCATAGTAAAATGGCGCACCAACATATTGCCATATTTTTTTTCGTTAAAAGGTTACTGGGTAATTATATAGATGTCGCACATTCGTCAAATTTTAAATGTTAACGAAACGTTTTTTGTATTTTTACTTGTTCGCCATTTGTCATTATACAAAGTCATAGTATTTTCGATTGTTATGTTTCGTGTTTATAAAAATTTAAAAAAAACAGTTTTTTTCAAAACTAAGTTAAATATTGAGTGCATTTTAAATTGAGTATTTTATGTGTGAAAATATTGCAAAACAATTTGTGTGTTAAATAAAATCAATATAGTGAATACTATTAAATTGGCTGTTATTAATTTCAACAAAAATAAATTGAACATGCCTCGAATGTGTTTCAATTGTTCATCCCAGACTAATTTGCATACGTAAGTAAAATCCTAATTTCTAAAAATATATGTACACATTAACTTTAACCTTAATTTTCTCTAGATTGCCTGCAGCATTACGAGAAAAATGGCTGCAAATAATTCCAAATATAACAACATCTGATGTGACTGCCCAATTTAGACTTTGCTCCCTCCATTTCGACGAGAAGTATTTTTTAACCACTAGTAATCGACTTACAAGAGACGCAGTACCATCTAATTTTTTATTGGATAATCGATGGTAATAACCTGTTTTGTGTTATATATGAATATATGTATGTATAAAATAAATATTTATTTTCGTTACAGGTGTATAATAGAATTGAGATCTGCACCTAATTCTCCAGTGCACGGTAATAGCGAAATCTAAATTGAAATGGAAACAGACGAAAGAAAGGAGCATTCTTTTTCAACTGCAGAAGTAGCTCAGACAAGTGAAAATGCATCATCAACCGCAAGTAGTGGTATTCGTAAAAAAAATCCGATACTCTGGTGATATAGATTTATCCATTAACTATACACCACGAACGGCCAGGAAAGCACTCGTCAAATGCATGGAAGACCTCGACAAAATGCGCAAAAGCAAGAAGCAATTATACTATAAGTATAATCGATTGAGAACCCAATTCGAAGATTTGGAAGGATTTTTAAAGAAATTGGAGAACGATAACATTATTTGCTCTGGATCCCTCGAAAAACTGAATGTAACTTGATATATATATAATATATTTTATTAACTTATAATTAATAATGACTCTATTATTAATTATTATATCTCAGAATATATTCGTACACACTACACTCGTAAATAAATCTTTGTTTCGTTAACTAAAAAAAATTTCATTGATATATAACAACAACAAAGAAAAATATCGTTTAGATACCAGTGCTGACATCTTCATATTTACCCGATGTTGGTTAAATTCTTAGATACTAATTGTTACGTAATGTTTCTACGCTATTCTAACTAGAAAAATCATGAGCTTTCGAAAAGTTTGGTTTGAGCATATAAAAAGGCGAACAAGATCGAATTGGATTAGTAGTATTTGGAACGCGATAGTGTAAATTTGTAAGAATAGTAACATTTGGTAAGCGATAGTATAAAGATTAAAAAGGAATTAAAAAGTGATTTAAAAAGTGTTTTTGTGCGAAATAAAAAGTAAAAGTGATCAGTAAAATTTGAGAATAATTTATATAAAGTGATTTTGTGAATTTCGATTGATAAACTGTGTTGTAATAAATTTTGTGAAATAAATAAATTCGTTGGAGATAAATTAAATTGATTTTGTATTATTCACAATCCAGTGATACGAACCTTGAGTAACAAGGCAAAAACGTAACACTATATATGAATGAAATAACGAAATCCGAACGAATATTTTTGATTTTTAAAGGTTTAAATATTTTTATTTGAATGACAAAATGTTTTAGACGTTTCGTTGAGATGGTTCGTCTCTATTATCCTCACAAATTCCAATTATTTTAATAATATTCCTTTTTTTTATTGTAATATAAGCACTGCAATATTTTTATCACTGTCACTATAGCAGTAATCTAGTTTTAATAATAACTTACACACACTTTTCGAATTATTATTAACTGGAATTTGGTTTATCGTTTCATCGATTGTCATATTTTTCGCTTGTTGATGCTTTTGTTGCAAATTATAGCAATTTCTGGAAACACTACGCAATTTAGAACGTACCAATTTAGACAATTTTTTATATTTTTGAATAATTGTTACATTTTTAATGCAGCTTCTACAGCATTTTTCTGTGTTGTCCTATTCTTTGTCACATGGCATCTCAGTGGCAATTAATTTTATTAATTAAATTTAAGAACTCGACTTCCTCGTCAATTAGTTCTGTTTGAATTGGAATTGTACGACTTTTGTTTGTTGCTATCTTCGAGTTAATACTGCTGCATACCGCTATATTTGATGTTTCACTTAATTCCAAATGACGTAATTCACTCTTTTATAATGTTAAGTACCGGAACAGCATTTCGCGTTAGCTGGCGTACTCCAATTTGTTCCTTCAATAATTAAAAATTAAGGGTACTTTTGACCACTAACACAAATAAAGAAAGTTTTATCTCGCTTTGCTGTTGTCGTATAAGCCAATTGACTTATTATATTTTGTCATTTCTATCAATTTAAAAAAAAAATGTGTAAGGCAAAACCAACAAATAGAGATTTCAAATTAATCGATTTTAGAATAATCGGTTAGTCGATTACTTTTTTACAAACTATTCGGTTATAATCGGTTATTTGAAATATTCAAAAATTTACAAATGTTCTATTCAAAAAAGTAGTCTCAAAAAAGAGCCCAAGTATAACAAAACTGAAAACTTCAACCGGTTATCAATTTTTGTCAGGTTTTCAGATGAAAAAATCGGAAAATGATGAAATTTGGTTTCCAACTTTCAACACATGTAGCGTTGGAGTACAAATGTATTTTTGTTTTCTGTAGACGCCGTTATGATTGCGGTATCCGTAAATAGTTGATGTGATTGTTTATTAAAAAAATCGAAATATTTAAGTATATCGATGATAAAGACGATTATGAAAAATTTAACAGTAAAATGTTAGTGAAAACCATGAGTGTGAAGTTTATGCTAAAAAAATAACAAAAAATTACACTGTTAAATTAGCTATTTTCCCAATTGGAATTTATATTATATGAAAATTTAATTTTTTTGTAAATTTGGATTTTTCGTACCACCAAACAGATTCTTTTCATCAGGAAACAGGTTCTTTTCATCGTTTTCAGATAACTGTTGTGTTTGTAAGAACAAACATCTGTTTATCTCGTTAACCAAAAGCATCCAATTGTGTTGAACAATACTATATTTCAGATAATTCTAAAGTTGACTGATTTTTGATGGCTTAAATAATTATTTAACGTCGATCCTGAAAACGTCCCGAAGGCCCCGTACATTTCTTAGAATAGCTAAGCCATATAGCGGTCAATGTCACCAAGCCGATCCAATTATGATGAACTATAATATATTTCACAGTTTTTGGAATTTTTAATAATTTTGGATTATTTTAAAAGTTTTATATCGCCGACCGCAGAGATGTCTACAAGGTCTTGCACATATCCTCGGATAGACCATATTGTCAGATAACTTGGCCATATACCACTCTACGTGGCCAACCTGATTCAATTGTGATGAACTTTCCTATATTTCGCCGAATTTCGAATCTTTAATAATTATGGATGGTTTTAAAAATTGTTGTATCTCCGATCACAGAGATGTCCACAAGGTCTTGGCCATATTTTCGGATAAATTGGCCATTTTCCAGTCTACGTGACCAACCTTATCCAATTGTGATGAACTATACTATACTTCACAGAATTTAGAATTTTTAATAATTATGGAATATGGCCAATAAGGATGGAACTTAGCTATTCCTTTAACCGATTGTTATTGAACTTGACATGCGCATTCGAAATGGGATTCTAAAATGATTTTTAGATGAGATTCTGGAATAAGGCAAACTAGGATGGAACCTATCTATTTTGGAACCGATTTCATTGACATTTGCGATGGAAATGGGACCTTAAAATTATTTTTAGATAAAGTTGTGGAATATGACCTTTTTGGTTAGAACTCAACTATTCCTCAATTGATTTGGATAATTTGACATGAACTACGGAAATGAGATTTTAAAATGATTTTTCTAGTTCCGGGACGCTACGCTAACTTTAGAAGTTTTACTGATTAGGATTAAATTTTCTTTTAATAAATATATCTTAATTTAACACCAGTTTTTTAATTGTTAATAAATTTATCAATATGAGAAACCTCAACAGCTGCCAAATTCTCAAAAATATCAACAGGCAATGTCATAAAAGCTATTGTCTGTTGCAGTTTCCATAAACTATACAGCTGTCGAGGTTTATCTACTTTGAGGCAGATCGAAAATCGGTAAAGAAATAATCTGTAATTCCCATTCTAACTGGCCATATTAAAGAACTTTATCTAAAAACTATTTTAGAATACCATTTCGTCGGCAGGACGCTTCTTAATACCTTCCACTACAATATTATCATTAAGTAAAAGAGATCCCAAGTATCTGTACCTTGTAGCTCCTCACCGTTAAGCTACATTGCGTTCCGCAACACAATTTTGAACCCACCAAACAAATTAAATCAAAAATTAAAATAAGTGCATACATCAAAAACATTAAAATGCTACACACTCCGTTGCTATATCAGATACCGTGAGACTAAGGAGTATCAGCGATAGAGATTCTCCTTGTAGAACACCACACCACCATGTGACCGATTTTATGTCATTTAACTTAAAGCACTCAACTCTGTAAAATATAGTATAGTTCATCACAATTGGATAAGGTTGACCACGTAGACTGGCACATGACCAATTTATCTGAAAATACGGGCAAGACCTTGTGATCATCTCTGTGATCGGAGATACAACAGTTTTCAAAACCATCAAAATTATTAGAAATTCTAAATTCTGTGAAGTGCAGTATAGTTCATCACAATTGGATAAAGTTGACCAAGTAGACTGGCAAATGGTTAATTTATCCGAAAATATGGGCAAAACCTTGTGGACATCTCTGTGATCAGAGATACAACAATTTGTAAAACCTTCAAAATTATTAGAAATTCTAAATTCTGTGAAGTATAGTATAGTTCATCACAATTGGATAAGGTTGACCACGTAGACTGGCACATGGCTAATTTATCCGAAAATATGGGCAAGACCTTGTGGACATCTCTGTGATCGGCGATACAACAATTTTTAAAACCATCAAAATTATTAGAAATTCTAAATTCTGTGAAGTATAGTATAGTTCATCAAAATTGAATAAGGTTGTCCACGTAGACTCGCACATGGCCAATTTAAACGAAAATATGGGCAAGACCTTGTGGACATTTCTGTGATCGGGGATACAACAATTTTTGAAACCATCAAAATTAATAGAAATTCTAAGTTTTGTGAAGTATAGTATAGTTCATCACAATTGGATAAGGTTGACCCCGTAGACTGGAAAATGGTCAATTTATCCGAAAATATGGGCAAGACCTTGTGGACATCTCTGTGATCGGAGATAAGTATAGTATAGTTTATCAAAATTGGATAAGGTTGCCCACGTAAACTCGCACATGGCCAATTTATCCGAAAATATGGGTAAGACCTTGTGGACATCTCTGTGATCGGAGACACAACAATTTTTAAAACCATCCATAATTATTAAAGAATCTAAATTCGGCGAAATTTTGGCTACACCAATTTTTGTCATGGTGAACTCAAAGTCTCATTCCTCAAGAAACCCTGTATCATTACGATGCAAACTTTTCAAATGGTTATCCTATTGTTGTTTGAGACATGTGATGTGATGACGTGTAAGGATATATAAGAAACGCTACAGTTAAATAATAAAACGTTACAAAAGCATATTCAAAGTTTAATTAGTTAAATTGAATCAAAATTGTTGTTGTGTAGGAGGAGTGAGGTTGGTATTTTTTTTTACTAGGTCTTGTACCTTGAATACAATATAATATTGTAACGATTTCTTTCTCTGCAGAAATTAGAAGATTCGACCGAAATTAAATTGAATCTTGACTATTCAAATAAAAGGACTAAGTTTAAAATTACTGCAGCTCTCCAACGTGAAACACCTCAGGAAGTTGAACATACGATGGACTCAGTAGATGAAGATAGAAAAATATATTTACGATAGAAATAGGGATCATCCACATCGCTTTTCTCAGCTGGAGTTTAAATTTATATTATACATATTGTAATAAATGTAATATTGTAATTTATACATGTAATAAAAAGTATTCTTAATAAAAATTTTAAAATAAAAAAAACTATTTTTATTTAAATATGTATGTATGTGTGTAACCAAATTTAAAAGTTAAATTTTGTGGCCAAAATTTTGTCGAACCATAACCTAACTTTTTTTGTCATTGTCATCATTTTCCGAGTTTTTGCGACAACTTTCTTAGTAAATCTTATAATAAGTCGGTGATGAAATCCGCAAAATGCCAGGAAAATGCAAAAATTTTCGGAAATAAAAATACTTGGGAGTAGGCACTAAAACAATAGAATAATTTTATACCACAATTCAAATTTAATCTTTATTGAAGTACAATTTCAAGAAAACAAGAGCATTTCAGGTATCCGATATTCAAACGATTTCTAATTTTGGTCGTAAAATTTCATGAAATAGAAAAGGCTCGTTCACTATTTGTCGATGTTGGTTGAATGGTCAATAGGAAGGACTTGATAAAGATTTTCTAATCATTTGCTTCCTTGAAATGTTTCTTTATTTTTCTCAAATCAGTTAGTTTATGTCGATTATATGCGTATTTTACCTTTGTGTGAGATTCCGCGAATTATAGTATATATATAAATTAAAGACGTAACCTTCTAAACAAAAACAGCGAATCGTAAAAATCGGTACGATTACTATTTACGATACGTAAACGACACATATTTTTGTTATGTCACAAATACAGTTAGATCTCCTACTCATATAAAAACAAAACAAATAAACAAATCACGTTTTTGATATTCCCGTTATCCCTTATAGAAAAAGCGAATCGAGCACTTTAAATACATATACCTTGCAAAAATACAAACAAAGCATATATTGGTATGGAGATTTTTATTTTTTTAAAGCATACTACAAAAAAAAATTCAGTAAGGAGATAATCGGAGATAATCGTGAAAATAATCGATTATAATCGATTAATCGTAAACATAGGAAAAATATCGATTATCGATTAACCGATTAATCGGAATGAAATCTCTACCAACAAATAAATATTTTTCAAATAACGGGAAACTTCTCCTCTCTTCGAGTATATTAATGAGGTTATATGAAGGTGGTCTAACGAAAACTAAACCGGCTGATCTCGACTTACCTTTATCACAAAGTAGGTTAATTTTGTATTCGAAAAGAAACATATTTATGGTAAATTTCCCTGCTTACATTGATCCCTTTTGCGGGGTTTGTAACCGTTTCTCAATTCATTCTAGATACATCGTTTTAAAGAGATTCAAATTCTCTTACAGTGATAAACAAAACTAAGTTAGAGAAATAATAAAACAATAATTTAAGTAAATAACGTAATAATTACAATATCTACACGGAGAAACTAAATTACTGATTTATTTACTATATAGTATAGTACTAAAATTATAGCATGCGGCGCTATACATTTCAGTAAATGTTTAAATATGTACGGCGGACTTTACTATTTGCATAGTAGGATGTGCATTATAGGCCTCACTATACTATATAAGAAAGAAATTAATTATATAATATAGAAGTGTTTCCTGTAATCAATAGTAGATTTTCCTTTTTGTAAAGGTAAATCTCGTATTTTACAATGATCAAATATGCATTTTTCTTTTTACTAAGTATATGCTATGTGAAATTTTACTGTTTTTATGATAACCGATTGTATTCACATCAAATAACGTTTTCATAATGTTGTAGTAAGCGCTCCGATAAAAAGCCACAAATGCCTGGGCTCCTATAATTTATGGTAATGTGTCCTATTAATTTTCTCCGTGTACGTATTTTATAAAGCTCTTACATTTAACTGCGATTTTATTAAAAATAAACAATTCAAATTCAATAAATGTGGTATTATTGGAAACAAAATTTAAATCTCTTGGTTAAATCGCTTGTGTTAAGAAAACTGTGTCAAGAAATGAGAACTACTTCAAGTTTATAAAAGAATTTCAATGGACAATAAAATCTCAACTTGGCCAATCAACTCAACTTGTATTGGCAGGAAGAATCAAAGAAGTTCTATTAATGAAGTAAAAGCCCGCAATTAGTAAGCCCCAACTGAAATATGGAGGATAACGATTATATTATGCTTGATTGGGATGAATTTGAAACGAACGAATGTT
Organism: Tipula vernalis; assembly: GCA_958295665.1. Lineage (NCBI taxonomy): Eukaryota > Metazoa > Arthropoda > Insecta > Diptera > Tipulidae > Tipula > Tipula vernalis. The sequence goes on from OY282558.1 coordinate 266,666,004, forward strand.
AGGAGAGTTTAAAGAAGTTTGAGGAGGAAAAAGACGATGTTCGGGATGAGGAGGAGGATGTGGACAACTTGATAGATAAAGATTTTAATTTATAATTATATTTATTTTGGTGTTATTTCGGAAAAATTGTAAATGGTCAATTTTAAATGGTGGGTTTAGCCAAAAAAAAAGGAAAAATCGCGAAACAATATTGCTCCAACGCAAGGAACCAAAAAATTAAAAATTGTGCTTAACTAATTTGGGAATCATAATTAACTTTAAATTTAAAATTATATTCTTAAAGGGAAAAAAAAAATTAATTTTGAAAATGAAATAAAAATGTGTTTTTGATGTTTTTTTATGTTTCTCCAATATTTGAGCCGTTTTTTTTTGAAGTGGTATAAGTCCATATTTTGTTGAAACGAGATACATGCAAAAATATACGGAATTTTGAATTTTCTTATTTATTGCACAAGTATTAGGGATTCAGTTTTTTTATTGTGACTATAATTTATTTACCGTTAGAAAGATTATACTGTCATTTGTCTATTGTTATCATTAACTTATTTTTTCTGAAAAATGGACTTATGCCACTTTCAAAAGTAACGGCTCATTTTTTGATAAAAATATAATTATTCAGAATTGAAAATTGGCCTTTAGAAACGGTGTGGTGCCATCGTTTTCTTACAAGAAATCATCATATTACGCTAACTTACATTACGTACAATATTATTATTATATATAATAGTTATTTATGGTACTAGTGAGCAAAACAAGATATTATCCATGAGGGATATGTTTGTCCCATGAGGCGATAGCCGAGTGGGACATTTTCCCGAATGGATAATATCTCTTAGCTAACGAGTGGCATACAACGTTTTATCCACTTTTCTTGAAATAAATTTCGGAAATTAATAAGAAATAGTTCCATTTTGTGTTTTCACAGTGGAGCATTGAATTTTGAAATACATTTTATCACAGTGACCGTTCTTTAAATTGTCATGGTGTACTTTAATTTAATTAATTTTTGGAATATAGTTTTTCATTCAATTTGGCTACAAATAATTTTCCAATGACTACTCAAAATTTTGTTATATCAAATATAACTCACGTTGCCCCTAGCAGCGTGGGTTATACAATAACAATGGGTTATTTTACATTTTCTTTATTTGAAATCAGCATAGTTATCGGGCTATTATATATCAAAAGGAAGGTGCCCATATTATAACAGAATCCTTAAAAACTTTCCATATGTACATAGTTAGTCCTGCGAACATAAATGGGCTACCTATAACCGACTAAACAACTGTTTATGCTTCAAAAAAAATTGAAAAGAAGTAAACCATATATTATTTTGCCAACACTTTTACTTGTCGAATCGAACCTACATTTATGTTTTATTACTTAGTAGTATGTGCTTTGTGTGAATGTTGATCTAGATATAAAAAATTAGTTCTCATTTCTTTAGATCGTTTTTGTCTAGATCTGTGATTTGTATATATATACAATCCGAACAAATCTGTTTTTGTTATTGTGTAAATATTATATGACAAAACTAATAATATAGAGTACATTTTCTTGATAGGGTCTGTCTAAAGAGCGATCGAGACGGCTTGTATAAACATTTTTGTTGGTTTTGAAAGGAGTTATACATTATTATGTATGCGCTTCTGAGGTTTATTTGTATTCTTGAATATAATTTCATTCATATTTGCATGATTTTTCTATATGAATGTGTTCAAAAGAAATAAGCAGATTTGTGCATTCGGCAAAACACGAAGAATTTACAACTTTGTTTTGTTTTTTGGTTTTTAGTTTTTATAAAATAAAATCGTCGTGCGCAAATCAGAAAAGAAAAGGATGAAAATATGAATTTATATATCGGTCTATTTTTCGTTGTGGTAGATTTTATTTGGAGTAATTTTCATAGATTGAATTAACTTATGTAAATTTGGGCCATACAAGATCAACATCTGGTATAGTTATCTGTGGCGCAACATTTAAAAAAAATGTAAACCTTACTTATTGTATTACACATATATGTATAATAATGAGCGGTTCTTATAGGCTACTGCTGGCCCATATCGTGGCAACAAGCTGACCCGAGATGCTCTTCGTATTATTCTAGACAAACAGAAGAAGCTAAATCGCCCTCTTCGCCGAGCTACCTTCGTCGTTAACAACGACTTCTATGCCTACCAAAAGGTAGCTCACTTCTCACAGATCCCTGCACTATTCGTTTCGGATCAGTAAGGATCAACACGATATTTTTAGGCGTCGCACAAGCGATTAATAGAGTGTAGCATATCACTTAACCACACATTAAGAAATGTTCTACCAATGCAATTTGCTAAAATACTGGAATCTTACTTGAAAGATAGATTCTTCAGAATTAAGTTAGATGACACCTATTCTGAATTGAAAGAAATCAGTGCAGGAGTATCGCAGGGCAGTGTATTAGGGCCGGTTTTATATCTACTGAACAGTGGTGCTTTTTACAGATCTTAGCTATTTGAGAAACCAAGGTAGAGTCAACACAGAAGTTATAATCAGCTACTACTCAAATACATAAATGGACAAAAAGATGGCGAATAAAACTAAATGGAACTAAATCAGTTCCCATCAACTTTACAAACAGACGATTCGAATATATTCCGATTACCATAAATTGAGAAATAGTACCGTATATGTACGAAGGAAAACAAACATCAAGAAGAAAATTGATATGATTTAAATAGAGAAAGATGAATCGGATTATGGGAAGGAACTCTTCTTTATCAACATACAATAAGCTTATACTTTATAAGCAAATATTGAAACCGATTTGGACATGTGGTATTCAGCTTTAGGGTTGTAACAAACAGAGGAATGTAAATATCATCCAAAGGTTTCAGAATATGATATTAAGAAATTCGTTGATGCACATTGGTGTGCACAACAATGACCTCCACAGGAACCTTAAAATGAACCGTGTTTAAAATGAAATTCAGGAAAATGCGCGGAGACATTAAGAAAGGCTCCAGCAACATGTGAACATGGGCAACTCGGCTCCTAAATAACACGAATTTAGTACGCAAACTTAAAAGAACCAAACATTTTGAGCTGATGTACAATCCACTTCAAAGATGTGGTTTACTTCAACTTATCTGACACTATGCAACGTAAATTAAGTTAGTAAATTAAGTCCTCATTAGTCCAGGAGACTAGATTATAATTACATAAAATAAATAAATAAAAAAGTATTTAGTTGTAACGAACGCATTTAGTCTTTTTGGAGAAGTCTTCCATTATGTCATGTGACATCTAAATTAACTAAACTGCATTTGTGTCACTTAAAAACTGGGATGACGACGTTGTATGTAATAACGAATCACTTAAATACTGGTATGACAAAATATTGTATTTGTATTTCAATACATTACGCCAACTAAATAATGAATATTGGCTTGTCGTGATCATCATTTAGAGAGATGATGGTGGATATTATATTTCTTATATATACCTGCTAATGTACTCGTATCTCCATCAACAAAACAAAATATGAATAAAAAAACTGTGATATTAATATGCGAAATAATTAATACGTTACAGAACTGCATTTAAGTTATATTCGAGATTACACATGCCAATTGGTTTTTGGAAATGTCTCTCGATCACATTTTTACATTGCAGTTATTTCACAGAAATTATAGAACACAAATTGGAAAACGTTTGATTCATAAGATTACCGGTTTGGCTCGTTTTGCCTCGGCCATGAACTTTGGGAAATATATTTTCTTTAATTAAATATCTAAGGAGGTAAAAATGCATGTCAAACTTTCAGCTTGACAAAAATTTGTTACCATTTTTGACCTCAAACTTTTCGAATAGTGAAAAACCGAACCACTTAAATGCATATTCATTTCGTTTTTGTACCAATTTGTATTCGAAATGGGCTGAAGTGGCAAATGGCAGTTTAACAATAAAGTTTGAGAAATATTTTGGAACCCTCATCCTATTTTAAATACTGATCATAAATACTTACATAAATCTTTTGACATAACCCTAAGCAAAAGAATATACAACCCGTCATTCTCAATTATCTAATTACCCCAAATTAATTCTTGCAGTATAAAACAAATCAAAAATATTTAAATTATTATTAATGTTAGATTAACAGTATCATATCTTAGTGAGTCAACATAAAACCCTTACTGCGTACCCTCATAGAATAATTTAATTATAGATTCAAAATTCATTGATTATCCTAATTCTTAGTATAGTTATGGAACATTTTTTAAACAAATTTTATTTTTGGCAACCCCATTCGATTTTATTTATAACAAACAAATTGAAAAATAGAAAATTTTGTCAATTTCTAACAATCTATAGTGTATATATAGTACATACATATATACCAGTAGATAAAGAATGTTACATTCATATAGTATATAAATCCAAACATACACATAGAATTCTGTCTTTGCTGTTGTGAAAAGACTTTTCAAGTTCAAGTGAGATAAATTCGGGTTGGCGTCAGAATAGAATTTAGATTTAGTTGTTTTTGTCGCAAAAAAATAATGAAACATTTTAGGGTAGATAAGGTTGTTTACCTCGTTTATCCCTTAAGATATATATAACTTTGAAACAAAACCAAATTGCGGCGTCATAAAATTGTTGGCACAAATCTCTCGCACTACAGGAAATATGCGACCACAAGAAAAAAATGCGCGAAGGATTCCTTTTGTTGTTAACGCGGTTTCTTCTATGTGTTGTTTTAGTAATAACGTATAAGATTTTTTTTTATTTATAATTTCAATGATTTTAGCATACATATTGGCTTTTAGTATTATTTGCACAGCCCACACATTTAGTCTGATTTATTATGTACAGTTTAAGTACGATAAGTGGCGTAATTTAAATATTGCCTCTCTCTCTCTCTCTCTCTCTAGGAGCGTTTTTCTATTCTACAAGTTTCCTAATGTTTGACAGTGAAAACCATTAGGAAAAATATTGGGAATTTATTGTTGTTTTATTAGTGCAAACTATACTTTAGTTCCAAGCCTTTGGTTTGACAGTATACCATCAATTATTTTTCGTTTCATTTTACAGAAATTGCGATAAGTTAATTAAAAAATTAATAAAGCTTATGTAATTTAAAAATTGTGTTCTAAAAAATTTCTTTTTTTAATTTCCCTTACCATGTTTTGGACTGTACTCTGTAAAAGCAATGATTTGTAGCAAACAGTTAAAAATTAAAAATATCGTATTCATAATTTTAACATTTAACCTGATAAATAGTAGTATGTAGGTTAACATTGAGTACTAGTTACTAATATATTAAAAAAAAAATTTATTTCGGTTTGGCTGAAAAAATTCCCAAAAACTTTCTCACTGCAGCGAATACTTGCCCACAAAAAACGCACCTTCTGTTAGTACCAGTTATGGTTAGAATGAAGAAGAGATCTCGATTTTTTGTTTGCGATCACATATTTTGATTTTATGTGTAGTAATAGATAATTGTTAATAAATTTACGAACGATTGGTTGCGATGCATATAATTTTAGCTACTGAACCACTCGATGGATGCCTGAAGGTCGTTGAGTAAGTTTACTGTGCACGGAAAACACAAAATGAGCCAGTCTTAATCATAATACAATTAGTTTAATATATTAAGTGCTCGAATTTTCGGCATTCATCGATTCATGTAGTCGAGTTGCTACTTGTTACTCAAATCTTCATATAAAAATTAAACGTTTGAATAAGATCCTTGTATAAAATTAAAATGATTAGGTCTCGGCCACATATTGTTTCAATTCTCACAAAAAGAACCGTAGAAAGTGACCTAATTTGGTTCAGATCTTCCCGATTAACCATATTCCATTTTATACTGCTTCCCATATTTGAAGCAATAAGTTTTTGTTATAGACTGAAAAAACAACCGAAAAACTGATAACAGTAAATTCTCATAACTCGAGTTCCGATAACTGCAGCCGTTTCCACCAATAAGGTTTGTGACACTGAGGGGCACTGAGGGAAATTCCTCTTCTCATAAATTTCTTATACGGGAAAATATCGTTTTTTTTTGTTTTGTTCGAACTCTACAACGCAGATTCTTGTCTGTTATCAAGCAAGCAAATTTGATATAAAAAAAAAATATTTGCGAACCAATTATTATCGCTACTAGCTACTAGCTTGTACTTTACTCCGTCAAATGAAACGCAGCAACTATTAGTCGGCCAAGCATAGTCCGACAAATTAGGCAATTAAATTCATCATCTATTAAATAATGGGCGACTGAGATTACGGCTAAATACCCATTCACATGAAAGTTGTTTTCTGTTGTTTCTCGATTTTCAGTTGATGGTGCTGTTTTTGCTCAAAAATAGTAAGGAGATACGCCAATTTCATATAAAAACTCATCGACAAACAAAGTTTTGTAACTTAATCATAGCATTACCGCTTTATTTTTGTATATACATAAGTAATTTTCAATTGATTTTTTGCGGCTTTTTTATAGACAAACATATTAATTGTTCATGGTAATCCCAATATTTTCGATTTGGTAAATCAGAAAAATAAAAAAGAGGCCTATCCCGCATAACATATTTGCTGAAAAAAAGTAGAAATATCATTCCGCCCCTCCTCGTAATTTTAGCCCAAGACCCAAAGAGTTATACCAATGTATTATGGGGGAATCAGCGAGTCAGTAACAACTTTAAGTAAGAACGCGATATACAGAAAGTACATATTACTGACCAGCGAATTTTTAAGAACGTTTCTTTCAGTTCAGCCGTCACTTAACAGAGCGAAAATTAACGCGCAAACTGAAGAATATGTCAGAATACATCAAAATTTTCACAGCACACTTTTCTTAAAAATAATAAATTTTCCTATTCACATTACAATTTTAATGCTGTATTTGTCAGTTGTTACGGATTCGGTGGCCGATATGTCAAATATTCTGTAAGGAAATAATTTTGCCAAATTCTTTAAGGATTCTTACTGATTCGCTGGTTAGCCCTTTACTCTGCAAAAATGGGAACCCTCATGAGTTCTTTATGTTGGAAGTTTGGTTTCGTATTGAAAAGTTAGTCTACTCATCAGGTAGCTACGACCGTTTCTACAAAAAATTACACTCTAGCCACTTACATTAAGTATCTGGCCAGAACATAAATTCTTAATAAAATTCGTGTCGGCATAATACACACACAAAACAGGTTTCCCCATGGGTTTTTGATATTTGATGTAGTGAATAATAATTCGCTATGTCAATACGTTCTGGCCAGATACTTAATGTTAGTGGCTAGAGTGGAATTTTTTGTAGAAACGGTCGTAGCTACCTGATGAGTAGACCAACTTTTCAGTACGAAACAAAACTATCAACACAAAGAACTCATCAGGGAGTTCTCATTTTTGCAGAGTACTATATTGGTATAACTCTTTGGGCCTTGGGCTAAAATTACGGGGAGGAGGGGAATGATATTTCTACTTTTTTTCAGTAGATATGTTATGATGGATTGGCCTCTTTATTTTTCTGATTTACCAAATCGAAAATATTGGGATTGCCATGAACAATTAATATATTTGTCTATAAAAAAGCCGAAAAAATCAATTGATTACAGACAGACAAATTAAATTCTTAATAAGTAATTTTCATACCGGATGCCTCGCGCCTCGGTCTTGAGCTTCAAAAATAAAAATTATTTATTTCATTTTTGAATTATGTAAATTAGTTTCATTTGATTGCTAACGTTGAGGGATTTAAAAGCTGGCGTAACTAATATTAAATCGCATCGTACGATTTTTTAACTATATTCATCTTAAAGTGTCATCATTTCAGTATGTGTCATTTCGCTGAAGTGTAAACAACATATTTTTTTGTGCTCTAACTATGTCAACCTTTGTGCCAAAAAACACAATTTGCGGAAAGCGCTGGTTTTTTGTTTTAATTTGAAGAAAAGTGCAGCTGATGGACATTGATTGCTGTGTATAGCATAAGGGGAACATACTTCATCAATAAAAACATATGAGTACTGGTTCCGGCGTTTTAAAAGTGGCGATTTTGGCACCAGTGACAAAGAAAGCGAAGGGGGGCCAGTAAAGTTTGAAGATACTGAGTTAGAGGCGTTATTTGACTAAGATGCATGCCAAACTCAAGAGGAGAAACCCGCTGAAACTTTGGGAGTGTCTCAACAAGCGATTCAAAAATGTCTCATGGCCCTGGGTATGGTGCAAAAACAAGAAAATTGGGTTCCGTATGAACTCAAGTCAAGAGACGTCGAACGCGGTTTCTTCACGTGCGAACACCTGCTCCAAAGACACAATCGGAAACGTTTCTAGTGGAATCAGTTCGGAGTGATCTACTATGAGCTACCTCAGCGTAACGAAACCATTACCGGAAAACGTTATCAACAAAAATTGAGGCAATTAAGCCGAAATAATAATGAAGTTTAAGTTCAAGGATAAGTATCAAAATTGTATTTGTTGTGATTAATATTTTAGCTGATGTTTTGTTTTGTTTTGCAGGTGTAAATAAAATCTTTGGATTACAAGCGATCTTGTGCAATTACGACAACCAGCTTCAGAAAATATTGCTGTGAATTGTTCCATTGCAACAATATATTAGGGTCATACCTACACTTTTCCATAGTAAACTAGCGGTGAAAGATTACATAGGCAGATTTATCCATAATGCAGTATTATTTGATACGTGAAAACTGAGTACGGTATTATTTCTAAAGATGTCAGCCTTAACAATTTGTAATTTTTGGTACATAAATAAAAAATTAAATTAATTTTTTCTATAATTCATGTCTAGTTGTCTATTTTATTCGTGTTGGTTGCTGTTGTTTACATTTTTGTTTCGATACAAAAAAAAATGTTTAAAAAAACAACCACTACTGCCATCTTTAGAAATATTCATATATCGCCATTTTGATAGCCATGTCCCTTATATATATTATAATTTATTATAATTCATTTGAGTTAAGCAGATATAACGCGGTTTTTATATGAAGAAATATGGACAAATTTTTTTGACCGTGGTTTGGCGAAGGTAAGATTTTCAGTGTTAAATTGTCATTCAGTGGACGAGAATTCAAAATTAACATGTAAAATATAAGATAAGAGCAAAAATTTTTTCGCCGACGTAATGTCCCTTCTGATTGTTTATTAATCTGTGGTTAATACTCTTGACAGACTAATCCGTTTGCGTTGACAGACTAGGGATTTGTTTCCTAGGCAGAGAAGTACAATACTTTGATGGTGATTCGCTGAAATACAGCTAGTAAATCAGCTGGACTCACTTTTTTAATTCAATATTTCTTAGATTTATTATTTTATATTAATTTACAACAATTAAGGTGCTATCACACGACATTTGATATTAATTTACAGCAATTAAGGTGCTATCACACCAAGCGCGACGCGTCGGCGGCAAATTTAAATAAACGTTTTTTTCCTTACGTAGTGGTAGAAAATCGTAGTTTGTGTAAAAATATAAACTAGCGATGAACGACGACTTTTTTTTGCCGCCGGGTTTCGCGGCGGCAGATAAAATTTAATTTTATACCATTTACTAAAATTGTAATTTCTCTATTAAAAATATAAAGTTTGTAAATGGTTTAAGCACCTTTAAGCTAAAATATATGGTATACTTTAAATATTTTATTATCATAATTTAATAAAGTAAAAATTGTTGAGGGTGGGTAGTAGGCTTTACAATAAAAAAAGTGGAGGTGTGGCCAACACACGACTTTCTTTTACGAACAGAGAATTTTGAGAATTTTTTTTTTTTAAATTTTTTTTTTTATTTGTTTTTAATTTTTGGAAACATTTCGTATTAAGTAGTTTTTTGTAAACCTTATACTTTTTAAGATATTTACAAAATAAATTTTCTGGGCCAAGATAGTGGCCACTTCCGGTTAGCCGATTTGGAGTAAAATTCACTGGGACCTTCTAATTTATCAAAAAAGCTTAAATCTGAAGTTTCAGTTCTATTGGTGAAACCATCTGGGCTATGTAGAGAAGACACAGACAGACTGACAGACAGACAGACACCACTTCGAAACCCACTTTTTCGGACTCAGGGGACCTCAAAACAAATAAATCTCTAAAAATCTCAAGGTCCAAAATTTTCATGATTACTATACTTTATTTTACTGGAGTAAAAGAAAGTAAAATAAGTCGTTAGTCGTTTCATTTAAATTTATTTCTGTTTTGTTAGAAAACGACGTATAATTTTTAGTGCTGCCGACATTATACGAATATATACCAATTTTACGAAAATAAAACATTAACAGAGCATTCGCAATGAAAAAACTTGTTACTTTTGACTTACAGCTTTGTATGAATTTCCAACATAACGAGTATAGTGCGTGAGGCGCGTGTCTTGGACGCCTATTTTATATAATGCCACCCGAGGCAATGTGGCATTGCCGGTGGCACTATTTTTATACTTATTCACAATAAATAATGCAATGTTCTGGATTTGAATATAAGTTAGATTTATTACTTCGTAAGAAGGGGCATTTAGTCCTGCACCCGAATTTCGGTTCTATGAGAAACGATTTAATTTTTTTTCGACTAGTCAGTTCTCATACTCACCAAAATTCGATTCCCGTATTGCAGATGAGTTTCAATTATAGTAAAATATTATAGCATGCCTTATTTTGTTTACTGGGGTTATTTTTTTACAATATTTTATTGTAAAAACAAATTTTCTATCAAAATATGTTTATTTTTTAGATTGAGATACATTGTTGAGCTTTTTGTATAAATATACCAAAATTATAAATAAAAATAAGAGAATTAATAGAAAATTACGTATTTTAAATTTAGTTGCAACAGTTTTATGTCCATATTTACACAATTCGTGCCGTGGCGTCGTTTTTAAATATTTCCGCAGGATTTTCTCTGGCCCTCTAATATAATTTATAATATTATTTTGAAAGCAAACGACTTGTATTTCATATAACTGTGTTGTATTTAGACTATTTCAACAGCTGAGAGTTTATTATAAAATATACATTTTGAAATATATTGTTGGGTTTTGGAAGAACAAACTTCTGTCTTACGTAAATGTGAGTCTCATTGGTGAATTAATTTAGTTTTGGTTTAGTTTGAGATAACACAATAAATTTAGGTCTCAAAAATTTCATTCTGCGTTTTAAAAATTAAAAAAATGGAAACTATTTTTTATGCATTGTTCATAAAATCTATCTTACCTACGATCTAAATAAGACATTTCTCACATAAAAATATTTCACATAAAAACAGTCATCAAACCGGAATCGCGTTTCCTGAGTTTTTATACCATTACGTTTTTTTATTCGAATAATACCCATGCGAGAAATTTGCCATCGAACAGGAATTCGGGTGCTGGGGCTAGATTTTGATCAAGTGACAAATGACAATTTTTGTGACTATACTAAAATTTTAACTGCTATAAAATGACAAATATTAACTGCTATATATTGTCATTTTATAGCAGGGTAAATTTAACAATTGCTATATATTGACTTATACATTTTCAACATTTTAAATGCTTTATATTGTTACGAACTGGGCTTCTGAGTTCGTTCGGATTTTGCAATTAAAAACACTGTGTAGGTACTTTTACTTCACTTTATTTCGCTCTACTTTTATACACTGTAATAACCACTATTACTTTACTTCTTTAAATCTGTCCGCTTGCTACTGGTGGGAGCTATGACAACAGATTTATTCCACTTGTTACACGATTTAAAGTAAACCAAAAATTCTCCTCTGTTTGCTATCGGTCGTGTTTATATACCAGTTCAATACTGCGCTCCCGAAATTTCCTTTATTGTTTTTCCATAAATCATCTTCATTCTTGTGTATTCTGTTTATGACCCATAATCATCTGGAAATATCGGTTATGGCTGGTCATAATCATCATCATTCATTACTGCCGACGGGCCGTGTGTATGTAATTGTGTTGTTGTTCATTTTATTCATCAATCACTAAACCACGCCTTCCGTTGTATGCTATGTCTCGGACGTTCCTGTTTTTACCAGATCATTATTTTGCATTTGTACAGTGGTGTACAAACATGTTTCAATATCCACAATAAATAATTGTAATAAAAACATCTTCCACAACGAGCATTTAACCATCATCGACCTTTATGTTTGTACGACGCTCCAACCGTCTGAGCTATCGCTGTTCATAATGTGAATCTGTTGTACGGTACCCATAATCGTCACAATATTATCATTTCACAGCAGTTAAAATTGTAGTACAATGTCCCAAAAAATTGTCATTTTTCAATTTATCAGAATCTAGGCCCTGGGCCTATGACAATTTTTTGTGACTTTGTACTAAAATGTTTAATGATATAAAATGACAGTTTTTAACTGCTATATATTGTAATTTTTTAGCAGTTAAAATTTTAGTCACAAACAAAGTCACAAAAAAATGTCATTTGTCATTTGTCACTTGATCAGAATCTAGGCACTTATCCCGTAGATGTACTATTAAAAACACTCACAGTTAAATTTTTGTATTATATTGTATATGCTGCGAGTCGGGTCGAGTTTAATCCTAGTTTAACTCTCACAATACACGGAGTCGAGTTATTTTCTAGCCAACTCTTATTGGCAGAGAAACTTTCTGTCTCTTTTTTGTATTTCGTGTTTATCGAGTTTGCACAACTAAATTACAATAATTAAGTTATAAAGCGCGGTAGTCCTGAAAGCTTTAAAATCGTGTTGTGACAGACTGAAAAAATAACTACATAATCTCGAATTTGCGATTAGCTGGTTTGCGTCTGTCGGAGGTATTAGGTGTATGTACTACAGAGTTAAAAATATACAGAATTCAAATATAGGATTCAAACCGAGTTAAAAAAGATATGGAACAAAATATCATTTATGATGATCATTATATTGATTATTGTTTTTATTGATCGCCTTATATGTTATTGTAATTTTTCGAGCGATATTATGTGTAAAAAATTGCAATTTTCAATCAAACTCCATGAAAATTACAGGATATACCACCGAAATGTCGCAGTTTTATTAAAATTAATTAATTAAAATCTTTAAAAGATTAGATTTTTAAAATAAAACAATGAATTTATTCTTCAACAATAAAATCTAAAACCAAAACGGCGAATTGGTGTACGAATTTTTCTTTAATTTTATTGTTGTTTTTTAACTCTGCTCTCGGGCAGTGCTGTCGTTTTGAAAATTTAGAGAGTAGTAAATTTCATCATTTCAGTGCGAGTTTACGACCATTTTCTGATGAAAAATTTTCAACAGGCAACCAATCGACGTAGTCTATTTTGTAAACAAATTTCCCCTTCCGAACATAATTCTTTTGTTTTCCATTTAAAATATATTGAATCTGCTGAAAATTTTTCTTCAGAAAATGGTCGTAAACTCGCAATCAGGGGAGTATTTTTAATGATAAGGGAGTATGAAAAAATAATAAGCAAAACAAAGTTTTTATTTACATTTTTATTAGCAAATATAAATAAAATACACATTCATTGTGTAATTTGCACATTTCAACTTCAATAAGCAATATAAAACATAGTAAAAAAAAATCTTTTATTTGTTATACTTTTAAAGTAGTTCTTTGGAAGGGATCCACTGACTGGCGTCCGTGCCGTCTAATAGTTCCTTTGACATAACAATTGCGTTTATTGTTGCCGTTTGTTATATATGTACATTGGACCAAAGTGTTAGTTCAACCTTAAATTGTTAGTTCAACTTTTAGAAATATGGATAGGAGAGTCCTACCGGTCATGTAACAATGAAGATATACACGTTCTTCCCTGGTTAACAATAAATAATGTACTTCGAATGAATTAATAAAATAAATTATAACCGTAATCATAAAATACAAAATAATACAAGTGTGTGATTCAGTGACTGTTCTTATTATTAAATAAATATACAAATACATAATAACGTTAGTAATGAATTTCGTTTTTTGTCTTTAATTAAATTCACATGAGAAAATATGCGCTCTGCAGTTGCACTACTATGTGGAAAGGACAATATTGACACATTACTGTTTGGATACATTGCTTCATTCACGCCGTTTTTCATATTAAAAATAGTCCGCCAAAATTCTTCGATATTTTGATCGATATCCATAATAGTGCTCCGATGGTTAATTAGATTACGCCAATCCTCATTTAAATCTTCAATGGAAGCTTCGTCAATTAAATTTGGAAACAACCGAATAAGTGGAGCAAGACTACCAGGTTTTTGGTTTGGATCAATGCACTGCACAGCAATTAGTACTTCATCGTCAAATTTAATGCGCCGGCTAATTTGTTTGCATAGTTCCAAATAGTAGTTGTAGCAGAATTTGTTTGTGCTTTTTATAGATCTTGTAGGTAGTTGTCCACTATTGATTATTAAATCCGATTTCACCCAAATTTAAATTTTCTCGTAATCTAAGAAAATATCCATATAATTATGGAAATAAATATAATTTATGGGAGCAATGATGTTGCTCACTGTCTCGAACTTCTTATATTTTGTTCTTTTTCTTTATACATATATGCGTTGCTCGTCGCATTGTTTTGCGACGCCTAATTCGATTCGAGAAATGTGTCTTCGATTAAATTCACCACACCATAACGATTGTTTGTCAGATTTGCTAACCGAAAGATGTCGCCCCACATAACGATGGTGAAATTTGCTATTGCTATTTGCCAATGGAATTTGGTCAGTGGTGTCATCTCGCTATTTACTGGCAAAATGTCACAACATTCCATCCCAAGACTACTTTGGATTTTGGAAAATAAAGTTTAGACAACAAAAGAGTCAATAAAAATTTCTTAGTATGCATTCACTCAAAAAGTATGGGAATATTAATAATATATATTACGATACTTTCTGATTCACTGTTGAAATTTTTGTGACAGTAGTAAAACATAACCTCAATTTAAATAAAACTGCTAGATTTTAATAAAAAATACGTTGATCTATTAATAATAATAAGTAATAAAACATTAAACAACAAAATAATTCAAATATTTTTTCGATTTAACAATTGCGCGTCGTATCATAAACATAAACAAAAATATTTTGTTTTTAACCCTAACGAATTTTGGATTTCGTTTAAGACTTTTTTTTTGTAAGAACATACTTATTTTAAGTTACCCCGCCAACATACTTATTTAAATAAGTAGGTCTAAATAAATAAGAATTGACGATTGTAAAAGTAGGGAAAGCGCCTCTCGAGGAAAAAAGTTAAAATGAGGCAACTGGCAAAATGACATTTCTCACAAACGCGACGAAATAAAATTTGCAATCCGGTAATTAAAAATTAATTTTATAATACAAAATTGAAGTTATTTACAACTATTAGCAATCTGGTAAGTAAAAATCATGTTTACAGTTCAAAATTGGAATTCTCTACAACAATTCAAAAAAGAAAGTCAAATTATCAGCTAGCTCAGTTCAAAAAATGTCCACTAGGTGGTATCTGTGATACACACAAATGATCTACCTATTTTTTCAAGAGCAGCTACAAGCAGTTACGTCAA
The DNA here is from genome assembly GCA_958295665.1 of Tipula vernalis. Taxonomy (NCBI): domain Eukaryota; kingdom Metazoa; phylum Arthropoda; class Insecta; order Diptera; family Tipulidae; genus Tipula; species Tipula vernalis. The sequence continues at coordinate 266,681,495 of OY282558.1, forward strand.
CATTCTCCGCTAGGTGATATTTGATAATAATTAACAACAATTGACGATTGTAAAAGTAGAGAAAGCGCCTCTCGAGGAAAAAAGTTAAAATGAGGCAACAGCCAAAATGACATTTCTCATAAATGCGACGACAGAAATTTTTGCAATCCGGTAATTAAAAATTGTTTTTATAATCCAAAATTGGAATTATTTACAATTATTATCAATCTGGTAGGTAAAAATTGTGTTTACAGTTCAAAATTGGAATTGTTTACAACAATTTCGAACGTCAAATTAGCAGCTACCTCAGTTTAAAAATTTTCCACTAGGTGGAATCTGTGATGCTCCAATCGTCAATAAAGCTAAAATTTATTTTTAAATATTTATTCTAATATTTTATCATCATAAATTTATAAAATTAAACCACTATCGCATTATTTTTTGGTATTGTGAATTAAATTAGAGGTTATGTTTAGAGGTTATGTTTTTCTTATGTCATAATTTTTTTGTGTGTTCAATCGACATTTAGCCGAGACATTTTTTCGCACTTATAAGTCTGTGTTCCAAACGAAAAAAATATCGCATAAAAAGTTAAAAAGTTAAATTTTTGACATTTTATTCACCACAAATATTTTATGTGGTCGGCAACCAGTTAAAATTTGTTATCTTTTGTTTATTTATGTACAGTAATACCCCGTTTAACATCAAGATGCTATCAAGATGCGTTCCAAAATTAAATAACGTAATTCAAATCAACGTTAAACGAGGCATGGATCTCTTGCAAAACAACGAGATAGGTGAATAAAACATATTTTATTAAATTCAAATATTTATTTACATATTAATGTAAAAAATCACAGTAATTCAAAATAGAAATAATATTTCCTCTTCATACCTCTTTTTTGTGTAATTGAATTATGTATTTGAATTCGGAGATGTCCCTATTTAACTAAAATCGAAAAAATTATGAATTTAAAACATTATTTTTTTTAAATATATATTTTATTTTTATTTTGATTCTCGGAAATTCGAATAAAAGAACCAAAAAAAATTTTTATTTTTATTTTAAAAAAATTTTCTAAGAAAAAAAATGCATGGATTGGAAATAATGTTAAAGTGAATTAACGTTAAACGGGGTAACGTTATACGAGGTTTTGCTGTATACTGCGAGTTCATGTAAAATTTCTTCTGAACAATTTTCAACAGGCTTATAGTCTATTTTAAGTGAAATCTGCTCTAGATTACCTTTACAAATTTTACTGTACTGTAATATTTTACAATTAAATTCAATAATTGCTTGTATTAAACATACAACTGAATTATTTTCGGTATATATTTAGCGATTTTATTATTCATTTTAAAATTAAATTATTTTTACTTCACAAAACTCACAAAAATAAATAAAACTAAACGTTAAAATTTTAACTATTTAGCTAGTTGTATTTGGAACATCAAATCGGTTAAAAAATGAGGTAAGTTAAATATTTCTTACCACAGTTAAAATATTTAACTTTTTAACCAATTTGAACACAGTCTTAGATCCTTTCCGAAAGTTATACTTATTTATTTAGACATATTTATTTGCCGCCATCTTAAACAAGTATGTAAAATCATCCGAATTGATTTCACATTCTTATTTTTTATTTTGACTATTTTGTAACTATAAAATAATTTTTAATTAAATTTCTTATAAAACTTAAAAACTACATAATATCACAATATGTATGCAATGAAATTAACAGAATTTTGGTTTTCGTTTAAAATTTTTTTTTAAAGTAAGAACATACTTATTTTAAGTTACCTTGCCAACATACTTATTCAAATAAGTAGGTCTAAATAAATAAATAATAATAATAAATAATTGTTCGATTGGAAAACCACTAATTTATTTGCATTATTGACGATTGTTAAAGTAGAGAAAGCGCAAGACGCAAGAAGAAAAAAGTTAAAATGAGGCAACAGGCAAAATGACATTTCTCATAAATGCGACGAAACAAATTTTTGCAATCCGGTAATTAAAAATTGTTTTTATAATCCAAAATTGGAATTATTTACAATTATGTATTATCAATCTGGTAGGTAAAAATTGTGTTTACAGTTCAATATTGAAATTGTTTACAACAATTTCTAACGTCAAATAGCAGCTACCTCATTGAAAATTTTCCACTAGGTGGAATCTGTGATGCTCCAATCGTCAATACTACTTTCGCTCGTCCTGCCACCTTTCGGAAAATATGATCTATTATCATTTTTACTCACCATAAATATAAAAATTCATCATGAAATTGTATATTCCTACCAATCCACACTTCGTACTCAGCGCATTTTCCATCTCAGCTCTTTTTGACATTTAAGCTGTCAAAGTCTATTTTGTAAACACAAAAAATCCAACACGTCAAGAAAATGGACGAAGTGAATTTTTTAAATACTGAAAATGCAAATTTACGGAAAATTCAAAATAATCTATTGAAATGGGAGTCGGCCGACGATCCACTCGCCCCACTTTCGAAAGAACAAGAAACTGTTTTATTTCAATTAGGAAATTTATTGGATGGCGATTCGACATCGAATAACAATGCGGATGTAGTGGGTTATGGCGAAATAAATGAAGATATTGGTGAATCGGATGCAGATTTATCAAAAATATCGTCTCCCGTTTATTCAGTAAAACAATTTAGTGATTTATATTCGGAAATATCTTCTGATATAATAAAATCCAGTGATCAGGTGTATCTCGAGTTTTATACACAACTAGCGGCACGCAACGACGAGTGCATCAAGATTTTGCGACAAATAGAGGATTCTTCGAAAGAATTCCAGTGTCTTCAAAAGGAATACGAATTTGTTTCGAATAAAACCAGTTCTTTACATCTGCAGAGTGAGAATATCATTCAGGAACAGAAAAAGCTCCACGATATTGGGGACAATATTCAGAAACAGTTACACTATTACACACAGGTTGAAAAAATAACACAACGATTGTCGAGCCCGACTCTTTCCGTGTCTAGTGACTTGTTCATCGAAATTTTGAACATAATCGACGATTGCCTAGAGTTCATGAGAAATCATCCAACCTACAAGGACTCATCGGTATACCAAGCGAAATATAAGCAGTGCCTAAATAAGGCCTCGGTGTTGATCAAGTTGTACGTTACCCAGATTCTAGCCAATGCAACGGAACACATATTTTCCGCCTCACCACAAGCACAAACTGCGGCCGATACCTCATCTGATGCCATATTTGCGCTCTATTATGGAAAGTTTCAAGGATCGTCGAGTAAAATAAAAAAAATCACTAGCATCGTGGAGGCGCGACTTAATCGTAATTTTGAATATGAGCAGCTTCATTCCGATTTGATCAATTTGTATTTCTCGCAACGGGCTAACATAATGAGCACAGCGGTTGAAAATGCACTAAAAAATTTGACAAACTCCTATAATGGGGATCATTGTGCTTTGATGCGTTCCTCTTGTGCATTTTTAGTCCATGTATGCCAAGACGAGCATAGACTTTACTACCAGTTTTTCTCGATTTTGAATTCGCAGCTTACGAATTATCTTGAGGGGCTTTGTATAATCTTGTACGATACTTTGAGGCCGTTTGTTATACATATAAATCATTTGGAGACGTTGGCAGAAATTTGTTCCATTCTAAAGGAGGAGATGTTGGAGGAACACGTTTCTAGTAATCCGGATTCACTCGAGGCGTTCGGGAAAATTTTATATCAACTATTGAATGATGTGCAAGAGCGACTTGTATTCCGTACTCACATTTATCTGCAAAAGGATATCGCAAACTATAAACCGTCGCCTGGTGACTTGTCTTACCCCGAACAATTAGAAATGATGGAGAAAATTGCACAGTCGCTAAGAAAGCCTATATTGCAACGAACTGATTCTAGAATGTCGTCAGTATCACGTGCCTCATCGATCGAAAGCGAAGCACATCCAGCAGTCGAGCTGGAACCCAAGCTAGGAAGTAAGTTTGAATCATGTTTATGAATTTTATACTTAATGTACTAACGAGATATTTACAGATTCCCCAGCTGATTTACATGGAATGTGGTATCCAACTGTGCGGCGTACTCTAGTTTGTTTGTCGCGCTTATACCGATGCGTCGAGAAATCAATATTCCAAGGACTATCTCAAGAGGCGCTAAGCTACTGTATACAAAGCGTGTCGCATGCATCACAAGAAATTTCCTTGAGAAAAACTCTCATCGACGGCGAACTATTCGAGATCAAGCATTTACTAATTTTACGCGAACAAATTGCACCATTCCGGGTTGATTTCACCGTTAAGGAGACGAGCCTCGATTTTAGTAAGATGAAAACGGCCGCCTTGAGCCTCCTTTTAAAACGCAAACAGCTATTTGTGTTGGGTAGTAATAACGCATTGCTTGAATTTTTACTGGATGGTGCGCCACAAGTCAAAGAACATCTACTCGATTCAAAAAAAGACGTCGATCGTCAATTGAAGCACGTATGTGAGGTGTTCATCAAGGACTCAACGAATTTATTAATTACGTCGGTTCTCAATTTCATCGAAAAGGCGAAATCTTTAATGAGCGCACCAAACAATACAACGAATACATTAAGAAGGTTAACTTGGGCGAGTCCCCAGGTTATTGGTGGTTTGGTTCAGGAGTCGCAGCGCAATATTAAGAAGAAATTGCCCGAATTGCAACGCTCAATGCAGTTGTACCTGGCTAACAAAGATACAGAATTTATCCTACTTCGGCCAATTCGAAATAATATAATTGAGGCATTTGTCAAATTAGGCCAATTACTAATCACAAACAACTATTCCAAAGATGATTTGACCATCATTAATTGTCCGACGGCCGATCAGATTTCGTTTCTTATCTCTAGCGTGAATATTTTGGAACAAAATTCGTAATTTACATACGCTTTTTGTAAGATTTATGTCTTGTTAAATTTAATAAAGTCTATTGTCTAGCGTCCTATTTTAATGTCTTAATTATTTTTAAAACAAATTTTAATCATTAAATTCTAGTTATAAAATCTGTGTTTTGATTTGTGTTGTTGCTCGATCGAAATTTTCCAAAACGCCCTTACTTTCTAGGTACCAAAAAAATTGGAAGACTGACGAAGATTTGGCAAATTTCATTATTTTAAATTTAGCTTCTTAAAACAAATTATAACGTCCTACGAAAATAAAGAGTATTCCAATAAGAAGTTTCATTTTGATATTCATTTTGCAAAATTGCGATTGTTTTGTTGCTTGTGTGGCACGTAGCGCCGTCTTCTCTCAACAATAACATTTGCACCAGCCTCATTTTCGAAAAAGTAAGGTTCAATCACACCGCCAGCCCAAAAACCGCACCAAATACCCAAGTAACAATTTGATAGGTAAATTGTCCTAGACAGCAAAAACAAAGCTGTTACAACGTCATGAACTCAAGAAAAATTACACAAATTAGTTATAAATGTTAAATAGATATTCAATAAGTTTTTAAAACGTTGTGGTAGTGAAAAACGCAAAACAGTCGGGAGAAAAGCAATTTTGCTGTGGTAGTCAACTAAACAAATATGACTACAGCTATAATATTTTATTTATTTTTTTGTGTAATTTTCAAACATATTTGCATTTAATCAAAATTACTGTTAAAATAACAAAATAGTGAGAAAACAAGTCTAAAGGAAATTTATAAGTAATTTTGGAGGTGGAAAAGGGTTTTTTCGGCTATGATTATTTACGGATGCAAAAATCCAATATGCTGTGCGGTCTACTTTTGCGCTTATATAATTATTTATAATTTTATATATTTATTAATTTATTATTTATAATAATGGTAAATAGTGATGAGTCTTGCCAAATGCTCTGTTTGAGAGGCATCTTGCAATTGGCTAGTACCTGTTGAAGTGGATGGGTGTAACGTAACAGTAAGATTTGGTGGTTTTTCCATTGTTTTTTTGTGACTATCGATTACATCTTGCACCGAAGGAATATTTGATATATCTTAATTTAAAAAAAATTCATTAAAAAATTAACAAAATAATTTGCTTTACTTGCTCTTCGGAAGTGGCTCGTTCTTCTAACCTTTGCATACCCTATACTGCCAGCTGATACTCCGAATATTTGGCGAGCAAGTGTGCCGGTTCTGAGCACCATGAATTATCGGCTTTTTGCTCTGTAACCCTTGATATTTGAGGAACTGTTTGGTGTTCGGTGGATAATGAACCATACCGTTATTTTCGTCTCCTTCAAACCAGCACGCCGGACACACAAACAATTCCTTCTTGCTTACAGTTTCGAGAACACACAAAACCTAATAATCATAACAAACCTTTTAAATAATACTCTTATAATATTAAATAAACTTAAAATCACTAGAAAAAATGATTTCATAGCAAACACTTACCATTATTAAAGATAAAATGTATTGTTTCAGTAATTACCGCGTTAATCTGACAATATTGTTGAATAACAAACTACAGAAATCCAACTTGATATGCCAATTGGTTTGGAAAAGGAAAAACTGCTTAACTCAAAGCAAAATTACTTATCTAACAACGAAACTGCTTAACACACAGCGAAATTTATATAGCAAACTAAACGTGGATAAAAAGGGAAACTGCTTAACTCAAAGCAAAATTGTTTAATATACCGCAAAACTGCTAAACACACCGCAGAATCTAAATGTGTACTATGTGTAGATTTATAACTAAAACAATGTTGTTAATACTCTAGCAGGTATTTCCGCTTTTAGACGGAGCGCAGAAAACATGAATAATAAATAGAAAATTATTATTTGCTGTTAAAAATATTATAGGTATATGTGTGTTAACGGTTATTATTTGCGTAATTCAAACACTTCAGTTAAATATTTATGTGAACAAAATTGGGCAGACAAATATTTAATTGTTGCGTCACAATGTCCAAGTGTACAAGAAATATTATTAGTGCCTTGATTTTCCTGTCGTAGAAATCAGAGAGTAGAAAGATAGAACATTCATAATATTCTGATCTACAGTGCAGTATATTCTTGGTGTGCTTGAGAGGCACTCTTTGAGTATAACGCTAAATGTTAACAGTACTTGGGAGGAGTACTTCTAGCGCAAAGAGCTAAGAATGTAAAATGTAGAAAACATCGATACGTCGTGTGAGCGACGATAGCTGACATAGCGAGGCAATAGTAAAATAGTTTGCATTGCTCAAAACAGGAAAACGTATCTCGCTTGATTTAACGCAAGTGTGCTAGTAAGTTTTAAAAGGCTTCGTTTGCAATTGAGAGATGTGTATAAACAAAATTATCTCACATCGAATAGCTTAGCTTTGCTGAAAGGCGCAATGGACCTTTGTGTGCCCTTGGTGCTTTTACAGTTCAACCGGGAATTAGAATTTCAATTAGTGATGTGTTTGTATTATATAATCTTTGTTAATGTAGTAATATGTTAGTAATTTTAGCCTGAGACAATTTTAGACCTAATTTTCGATTTTTTCACATTAAAATTACCCTACCATAATTTTCCTAGTCAGAAAAAATTTGCCTGCTCGAGGGTTAAAGTAAATAATATTCCATGCAAAGTCCAACAGCTAAAACGCTTAACACAAAATAATAATGTTTTATGATCAGTGATTTTCTCATTCAAAAGCTAATTAGTTACTTAAAACATTTAATATATTTTGGTTACTTTTTCGTAAGTTCGTAAGACACTTTAGCTGTAATAATATTTAATTTAGGACAAATAGTTAAAATGTTTATCTATTATGCTATTTAGCTGTTACATATATTAAAGCCATCTTTTAATTTAGTTTTTCTTCTCATAAAAATGGCTGCATCATTTATCTGGTTAAAAAAGTTCGACAAAAACGACTTTATTACATGCAAATATTAAAAAAACGCCAATCCTCAGCTTTTGGTTGATTACCAGACGCTTTTTAACAGATTTGGATTTATTTTTCAGGAAAAATAAATTTTTCGAAAATTGTTTTGATTTTAATTTTTATTATTAATATCAAATATTTTTAAGTCGTGTTTTTCTTTTCTGACCTACTTTTTCAAACTAGTCGATGAAATTTGTTTCCCGTGTATTTTTACGATTAAAAATCACAAGCAAGGTCATATTTTTTCTGTCAATTTTTCATAAAATATTTGTGACATTTATTATTAAAGTATAGAAAACATAATTAGAATGACATCATTAAAATTGTAGATGCAATTATAGAAATAGGTTTTTACCAATCATTTAGCAACAAATTGTTATTATTACAATAATTTTCAAAATAATAGCTCTTTAGTTATTTCTGACTATTTTGCTATTTTGAAACCGATTCCCTTAACTACGTGTTTGCTGCTATAACATTAATTTTTCTTATGTAACTATTTTGCGTGAAGCACAGCGAAACTGCAAATATAATTTTTTTGCTATTTGGGTACCTATATTTTTAAATAAATCAAACTGCTGTCTCAAAAGTAATTTACCATTTCCCTCCAGACCAGGTGTATCATAAACGTACGGTTTACGAAGACTTTGCTATACTAAGGTGTTCGCAAACGTTACACTAAAACAGTACGAATATAGTACGTAATGTGTACTTTTGTCACATGAGAAGTGAAACAAATTTGCGAAGACTTGTGTATGTATTAGTATGTATAAAAGTGTTCATAACGTGTACGCCTAAACGTAATGTTTACGAACTGCTTAAGCGTAACATTGACGAACGGTTTGGTTCGAATTGCCCCATTTAATTAGAATAAAACAATTTTTTTAAATCAATCTTATCTTTTATTTATATTTTTACGCACCGCAACACAAGACACAACGTGCCAAATTTGTTAATTAATCTTTTTCTGAAATGAAATAAAATGTTTCAATCATAGATGAAGTACTTCGAGTATCACTTAAATACCTTTTAAAATATTCATTATAATGATTTTTATGCGATATTATAGATACAGTGCTGCTCTTGAATGCCACGAAAAACTAACAATAATTATCAGAAGTTTTTATATTTTCACAATACAACAACTTTAATTTAATTTATACAAAAAAAATTGAAAATAAAACAAAGCCGCAAGATATAATTGACAGCACTGTGTATAGAGAATGTAAATGTAGTAGTGTGTTGTAATAAGAACCTTTCGTAAACTGTTCGTAAACGAAATACTTTTGATGTATACATTTTTGCGCCGGGAGGGTTATTACGAGTTTGCTATTTGACGTTGCTATAATATATCGGCAAGCAAACTCCGATTACCATTTTGCTGCTATTACGTCGACAAACCAACAAACTGACGTTTTTGGTTATTTTTTAAGAAGTTATTATAACTAAATTGCTGTGAATTTTAGATGGCACAACGTTTTGACAACACCAAATTGTTACTTAGGGCAGTGACACATTGGGGATGGAGAGGCCTTTCAACAATCATTCTTGGATTTTTTGAGCCCCAAATGCGACAATTCTGCTTATTAACGTAGTCTCCGAGGTGAAAATGGGGCTCATAACTGAAGATGATTTTTCGATGAAAATCCGGATCATTTTGATGCATTTGAAGGACCCAATATACCCAAGGCATCGTACCATTTTTAGTAATGGCGTAGTTTTTACTTGTCAAATGTCAAAAGATGACAGCTTCAAAATTGACAGCTGCCCAAATAGCAGGCTATTCAAAATGAAAAATCTTATTGGAAAACCTTTATTATATACGAATACATATGTATTAGAAATATAAAAACTTTACTAGCTATCTGCTCTTAAATAACTTTATGCTTCCTTTATATGGATGTTTTTACCTGTTACAGTTCCCTGCCGCTGTACCTCCGGTATGTCACGATGAAAAACACTCCCAGTTGCCAGTGCACCACCGGGATACTAACTAAATAATACAACAAGCGTCCAGTGACAACTGTTATATCACGCTTAATATTATTTATAGCGGCCAGGGTACAATTGGTGTGCTACTCTTTATAATACTACATACTAACGGCCAGTACACCACCGGTATACTTGATGTATTATTTAGGATGGTATAGGAAACCTGTTAATATCGTAATACAACAACAAAAACTACATCTCTGATTTTGTTTTTGCAACCGTTTTTATTTCATTTTTGATACAAGTCTCAAATAAATTTATTTAAATCACAATACTAAATATTTGAGACAATTTTGTTTGTTTGTTTCTTTCTCTGCAATCTTTTTCTGGGGCTCAAGGCACTCCCAACTCTTTCGTAGTTCGCTTTTTTACATCCTACCTTACGCAAGTAATCAAATTGAGGAAGTACGGCTATAAGCCCGTTTTGCGTAGACCACCTGCCCATTGTATTGTTTGAAACAAATAAAACAAACACAAAGAATCTTTGAAATTATTAATTTAAATTATATACTTATCTGAAGGCATCACTGCTGATTCGTATAGCCAGTTTTCTTCGCATTTCCATTTAAATTATTAGTATTTCTATTTATCTTATCTAAAAATATATTTTTTGTAATTTAATTATTTAAAATTTAACGCAATTTTTGCATTATATAATTTACCACCGATAATACTTTCCGATATTGTTTGTTTGTTTTTAAATTTGCTCAGGTCAGATCTCTCAATCCATAAGACCAGTGAGTTGAGAACAGCCCAAAATTTCCAGAGACCAATCAGGGGAGGTTCTGGAGGGTTGAATAAAGTGTACATAATTAAATCAGCATAGGAATTAGGCACGGCTTTTAGTGATTAAAAAAAATTCGATATATTTTCTTGTAATTTGCTAGAAAAACGTATGTCTAATAAACTACAATTTTTTTTAACGTCGGTTTTTTATTCGTATGCTTTATTTTTGACATTTTGACATTTAAGTATATAATATATATTGTTGTCAATACACAAAAAGAGTTTTGATTTTAGTTTTTTTTTAAATAAACATTGATATATTTGTGTTAAAATATAAAAAAAATATAAAAAAAATGAATATTGTGCCAGTTATTGCTGCTCACTACGAAAATACTCATCATTTGAGAATTTTGCGTAAACGGCTAAGGGATACTATGAACCCTTTTGATATTCCAGAAAAAAAAAATATATTTATTATATTTTATTTGTAACGCCTTTGGCCGTCTCATGTTTTCCTAAAAGTATCGATTAAAACAAAATTTTATAAATAATTTATTTACCTTGAATAAATTCAAAATTTTCTTCGACTAAGTCAATAAGTGCATTTTTCTGCCGAATGCATAGTAGAGATCTTGACTAAAAGTTAAAATATAAAACACATTGATTATTTAAAAATAAAAAATTGAATAAATTATATTTATTTACTATACAAAATTAGAATTCATATTTATTTGTATAAATAAATGTAAATAAAAAAATAAATTACATACCATATTTAAATTTTGTTATTATATTATCTATGTAGCTATTAGCTTTATAATATTTTTATTATTATAAATTATTTAATTTTTCAGTTTTGAATAAATTTTTAAAATTATTAAAATCAACCACTAATTCGTATGTATATATGAAATTTGCCGCCTAAAATTGAATTTTCTCTATTGCTTTAAAAGTGCCGCTGGCGGCGCTGTATTCTTAAAAAATTTACAAGTGAAAAATTTTAATATTTTAAATGTCGTCAAAAGTCGTTATATTATATATAGGAGGATTTTTCAAATAGTTCGAATGATGACCACCAGATAGTGTGTCTGGGATTTCATATTAAAAAAATTTAATTTATTTCCATATTTTTAATAAATGTATAATGATTTTTTTTATCGACTAGTATGGATGTACTGATAAAATAAATTTTGTGTAGTGATTTTTTTTTTGGTATCATGTTAATCCTCCGTGTTTTGAGTTGGTATCATGTAACCGAATTGTAGCAGTTTTAATAATTATTTTGAGTTAGTGATTTTTTTTCTCACTAAAAGTCATGCTTAATTCCTATACAGATTTATAAATTAAATAATAAAATAAAGCATAATTATATACAACAAAGTTTAATAATTAAATTAGATTAAATGAAAGTTATTAAATAAAGAATATTAGAAAGAAGATGAATGATACATATAAAAATAAAAGTTTTGAAATTAAATATAAATTTAAAATTCATAATTTTTTTTTTTTTTTTTTTTTTAATTTTAATTTTTGCTTTTTTTTTAAATTATATAATATTCATAAATCTTAATATTATAATAGAAATAAAATAAAATGAAATGATTCCAAAAGAAAAATCATGGTGTGGTGAAAAAAAAAGTCAATAAAAATTAAATGTAGTCTTAATTCATAGTTTATAATTTTTTCTATCCACAAAATCACACAATATTTTATATTCTTCCATTCTTTGATCCTTTAAGATATCTAATAAGAATTTTCTGTATAAAAGTGGGAAATTATTTCTTATATTGTTATATATGACACAATCGTTAATAATATGTTCGTTATCTTCAACGGTGTTGCAAATCTCACAATTAGATGTAGATTCAAGTCCCAAAAGGAATTTAAATTTCTTGTTAACTGTATGACCTGAGATTAATCTGTAAATTAACCTGGTTTGACGGGATGTACAATTAGAGTCTTTAAATAGGAAAGATGATCTCGGAGAAGGGCAAATTTGTTTATAAAAGTGGCCGGATGAATGTGTAGTTTTCCTTCCACTTATTATTTATAGATCTGGAGATATCGTTAAATAGGTCTGTGAGAGTAGGTTCATTATTAAGAAAGTGCGAAGGGGAAAAAACTGCTTTTTTTTTCTAAACCATCTGCTATGGTATTCCCTTTTAAGCTACAATGACCCGGGAACCAATGTATGACAAAATTTTTTGTTTGATTACGGCCTGCAGTATCGATAATTTGATTTTCATAGTGTCTATTTGTATAGTGTAATAGAGCTGTTTTTAATGAAATACAAGAACTTTGAGAGTCAGTAATAATGATAATATTATTGTTTTTGATGATTAGAGATATAGTAATTCCCATTTTAATAGCAATGGTTTCAATATTTTTAATATAAGTAGGGTTTTTTAGTTGGATGGCAAATTTCCAATTTTTATCCTCAACAAAAATTCCAATTCCTGGTTTATTGTTAATTATAGAGCCATCTGTGTAAATTTTTGCGAAATTATTATATTTATTAATTTCAGCCATAGATAATGCATATTGTTCAGAATGGTTTATAAAATTTTTGTTTGTGATTCCTTCAATATTTGTTATGATGCTAAAATTAGTGGGAGAAGTTTTTTTATATGAAAAGGTTTAATTTTGGAAAGAAAAGTATAATTAGAATATAAGTCATTAAGTTTATGAAGAGATCTATTGTTTTTAATGTCGTTACCGATTTTGGAATTATTATATAGATTTTTTGAAATATAAATTAGTGATTTTTTAATAAAATCTAGATCTGAAGATGTTTCTAGGGATTCAGATAAAATAGCCGGAATTGGAGTAGTTCTTAAGAAGCCTAGACAAGCTCTCAGACAAGCATTTTTAATAGATTGACAGATGTTAATATCTGTTTTATATTTAGTGTCTGTAAAAACATATGTGTATTCAAGTTTTGATTTAACTATTGCTTTAAAAATATTGATCATTGTTTCAGGATTTACACCTCCATTAAAATAAGTGAGAGTTTTAAGTTAATTAATGGAGTTGGAAATATTTGCTTTTAAGTTTGTGTAATGATTTGATAATGAAAGTCTATTTGTTAAAGTTGTACCCAGTATCTTAGTAGTTAATCTTTCTTTTATGTAGATATTATTAATTTTTAAATTTAGAGATTTGGAATTATTTTTATTAGTGAATAGTCTTAAAAAATGAGATTTATCAGTGTTAATTTGTAGTTTTAAAGATTGTAATTTATTAGTTAATGAGAGTAAAGTAGAATCTGTTATTAATTGTAAGTTATCATGATTATCAGCAGAAATTACAATGCAAATATCATCGGCATATTGGAAAATTTTTGTATCGGGGTTATTGATGTCGTGTAAAGAAGTGGTATAGATATTAAAAAGGGTAGGTCTCAAACAGCTACCCTGAGGAATGCCTTTGTTAGTGTAATGAATGGAAGTTTGATTGATATTTTGAATAGAAATAATTCTATTTGTAAGAAATTGAGAAATCCAATGTGTAATGTTATTAGGGAAATTGAAGTTTTTAAAGGTGTTTAATAAAATATTTTTATCTACATTATCAAAAGCTTTGGAAATGTCAATGTTAACTAAAACAATTTTTTTTTGTTGTTGTTTGAGGGAGATGATGAAATTAAACATTTCTACAAAATAGTCAGTAATACTTTTATTTTTTCTAAAACCAAAATTGTAATAATTAAGAATATTATGGGAGATTAGATGATCATTAATTCGTTTTAAAATGAGTTTATTGAAGATTTTTGAAAAAATAGGTAACAGACAAATAGGACGGTAGTTAATAATATTTCTATCATCTCTTCCTTTTTTCAGAATGGCGATTGTGTATGACGTTTTCCATTTTGTAGGGTAAATTTGATTTTGCCAGATGTTGTTGAAATAATTTGTAATGGTATTGATTAGGTTAGGATTAGAGGATACTAATTGTTTGATGATTTTATATGAGACTTTATCATATCCTGGAGCAGTATTATTTGAATTTTTAATAATATCAAGAATTTCAATGTTATTAAATTCCGCAGGATTAATAGTAGGATTGAAGTTATTAGAGAGATTATGAGGGGATTCAAAGGAGAAAGGAAAATTGTAATTTAGAAAATTAGTAGCTAGTGTGGGATCTTCTAGGATTCTGTAGTTGGACTGTTTTTTATTTTTAATTTTATTGATGTTGTTCCAGAGATCAGAATTATTAGTTTTGTGATTGATGCTTATTAAAAAAATATTCCAAGATTTTTTCTTTTCCCTTCTGATTGTTAATTTAAGTTTTTGTATAGATTTTTTTAGTTCAATAGCGGTAAAAATGTTTTTGTTTAAATTATAAATAAGTTGTTTGTGTTTTTTTATGTTCCATAGTCTTTGTATAAGATCGTTCCACCAAGGTTTAGGTTTAAAAGTATTTTTACTTGTAATAATAGAAGTATTTTCAGAAATTAATTTTTCTAAGTGTTCTTCAATATTGCATTCATCATTAATAGAATTTAGATCAAAGTCTTTCAATACTTTTGACCAGTTTGTGGTTTGTTTTTTTTGATAATAATTTAGTTTAAAGTCAATAAGTATTGGGAGATGGTCACTTCCTAAATTAATGGGATCTACTTTCCATGATAGTTTTTCAATTAGATTGATTGAACACAAAGTAATGTCTAATGCTGCAGAATTATTTCTGAAAAAATCTTGCCTTGTATGAGATCCGTCATTTAATAAAAAGATATTATTAGCGTGATTATATCTGCAATCTTATCACCCACCCTGTCGTAAGTAGGGGGCAATGAACTATCCCAAAGACTATTATGAATATTTATGTCTCCAGCTATTAAGCAGTTATCTAAATTCTGAGTTATAAGATGTTCAAATTCATTAATGATTTCCTGAGGTCTGATAACAGAATTATTATAAAAAGATAAGATATTAAAATTAATGTTTTTAAATTTGAGGTTAATTTTGAAAGCTTGAAAACGGATGTAATGAAAATTTAAATCAATAATTCTCCAAGAAATTTTTTTATGTATTAAAAAGCCTACGCCGCCAAAACCATCTTGTCTATCATCAGTAACAAGATTATAATTGTTAAAAGTCAAATTACTATTTGGATTTGTCCAGGTTTCAGATAGAATAACGATATCAATATGATTGAATTGTATATAATGATATAATAGATCTTTATTACTATTTAAACTACGAATGTTAATTTGTAAAATTTTTAAAGGTAACATAAAGGAAGAATAAAATGAAAATAAAAACTGGAAAAAGAAAAGTTTATGTTTTAATAAATTTATTTATTTTAAGTGAGTCTAAATTAGCTGGATTTTTATTAAAGTCGTCGGAATTATTTAAAAGTGATTTGACATCATTAAAAATAGAATCTCTTTCATTTAATTGATTTTTTAATTCGTTTACTAATTTATTTAGGATTTGAATTTTTCTAGCATCAGAATTCATTAAGTTGTTATTTTTCCATGCTTGATTTTCAACACAGATATCATTAGCGAAATCTATTTGTTTAGGGACTTTATGTTGGCTACCATAAAGGTGGCTTTTGGATTCTCTGAAACTAGTTTTATTTAAAATCATATGTTCCCTAATTTGTTTCTGCCTATATCGTTCATTACATCTGAAAAAATTAGTAACATGACCCATTCCACAAACTTTACAAGAAACTTTCATGTCGCAATCGTGTTCTTGTTCGTCCTCGATAGTATTAGCACACGTTAGGCATCTATTAGTTTTAGATTTATATTTAGAAATTGTATGTCCGTAATTTAGACATTTTTTACAAAATAATGGATTAGGTATAAAATACTCTACCTTTAATAAGAGATTATCATATAAAATGACATTGAATGGAATAGTTCCAGACTCAAAAGTAAGTTTAACCAATTCAAGTTCCTCAGCTGTTTTAGTGGCATTGTTCCATTTAGTCATTCTTTCTACTTTTGAGATAGGGTATTTAGATCTAATATTTTCTTGTATTTCTTCATTAGAAAGACCGATAGGAATGTTCCTGATTATGCCTATAGAAGATGTGAAATTTTTAGGAATGTATGTCGTATAATTATCAAATTTTTTAAAGATATCTGATTTGACTCAATTATTTGCGTCTTCAAAATTACTAAAGATAACCTTAGCAACATTTTTGCTAACGCTAGAGATATCTTTGACATTTTTGAAATTATTTATTTTAAGGGCTTTAGCTAAAAGAACAATATTTAAATTCTCTTTACTGATAAATACAGTAAATGGGCCATTGTCTGATCGGTTATATAGATTAATTTTTTCTGCAGTAACTGACGGCATATTTGAGTTATTCGATGAATCAACAGATAATGTTGAAGATGATGTTGGAGCTATTACTGTATTTTTCGAATCTGCGACGTGAATTTTATTATTATTATTATTAATTTTCCTTTTATTTAACATATTGGGACTTTTATCAAATTCACCGTTTACTATTATTTCATTATTAAAAACAATTCTTGATTTTTTAGTACTTATTTCATCTTCGAAATCAGAGAAATCAGCAGAAGTAAATGGTGGAGGCACAAAGCACTGCGTACTTTGTCCCTCCTTGCTTGTGTTATGTGGATTTATTATTTTGTGGATAGAAAAGACTATGATAAGACTTACCCGACTGATAAAGAACAAACAAATCAAAATAAACTATTAAGATATAATTAAATGAAATACAAATTAATTAAAATTAAAAGAAAATTGTAAAATTTATAACACTTCACTAAAAAGAGACGCTCACACAATAAAGTTTCGAGAAAGAATGATATTGTTTTATTTACAATTAATATTTTGACAAGTCAGTAAACAAGAATGAAATATGTAGTAGATTAAGGGCAATAACCATGAACAAAATTCGTACTATATATTATCGTAAATAATCAGAAGTTCCCAAGTATTTTTATTTCCGAAAATTTTTGCATTTTCCTGACATTTTGCGGATTTCATCACCGACTTTTGTCAGGAATAATGTCCGACTTATTATAAGATTTCCTATGAAAGTTGGCCAAAAAACTCGGAAAATGATGACAAAAAAGTTAGGTTATGGTACGACAAATTTGTGGGCGGGGCTTATATTATAAATTTTGGCGGCAAAATTTCACTTTTGAATTTAAATCTAGCTTTAATTAAAAATATATTTTTTTTCAGAATACTTTTTATTTTTATTACATGTATAAATTACAATATTACTTTTATTATAATATATAAATTTTAACTCCACCTGAGTAAATACATTTTTCTATCTTCATTTACTGCAGCATCGCATGTTCAACATCCTGAGGTGTTTCACGTTGGAGAGCTGCAATAATTCTAAACTTAGTCCTTTTATTTGAATAGTCAATAATTTCGGTTGAATCTTCTAATTTCTGTAAAGAAAAAAAGCGTTACAATATTATATTGTATTCAAGGTACAAGACCTAGTAAAAGAAAAAAACCAACCTCTGTCCCACACAGCACAGTTTTGATTCAATTAAACTTTAAATATGTTTTTGTAACGTTTAATTATTTGAAAGTAGCGTTTCTTAACAACAATAGGATAGCCATTTGAAAAGTTTGCATCGTAATGATATAAGGTTTCTTGAGGTATGAGACTTTTAGTTCACCATGACAAAAATGTCGAAATGTCAAAAGTTTTCGACCACTAAAATTTATATGATAAAATTTCTCAAACATTCCAATGGATTTTTCCAATTCCTGAGGTATCGCAAATGTAATTGGTACCATTGTCGAACCAAGTAGTGGCCAGGCGCCTGCTTGTAACACTTTTATTGATAAATTTATTCCTATTTCATAAGTATTATTTTTTAAGTAATTATTAAATTTATTATTTAAATCAGCCGATACCGAAATATCGGTGCACTCAACACACTCACCTTTTTGCTAACATTTTACTGTAAAATTTTCAGCCGATTTCGTTTTTTTTAATAAACAATCACAGTATTTTGCCACAAACGATATTCTATTTACGTATAACGCAATCGTAATGGCGTCTACAGAAAACAAAAATACGATTCTACTCCAACGCTACATGTGTCGAAATTTGGAAACCAAATTTCATCATTTTCCGAGATTTTCGTCTGAAAACCGGACAAAAATTGATAACCGGTTCAAGTTTTCAGTTTTGTTATACTTGGGTTAGAATGTTCATGGCTAGATGTCAGTAGAGTGACAGTAATAAGAATTTTTTTGTATAATCAAAAACTGGACGAGAGTAAATTTTTCTTCTGAATCTTGATTCCATTGCGAAAACATCAATTGTTAAAAATAAAGAACACAGTGATTAAATAAAAAATAAAGAAAATAAAACATTCGCGTTTTAATTTCTATTTACTTTCATCGATCTACATTGGACATCCGCATACCGCAAATAGCAAATCGACCACAGCTTTAATTTGGACACCGAGATTTCCCACCGATAAATATTGAACTTGGCTGTAATTTGAATACGGAAACATTTGCAACGATTGATACCCAACCCACGCCAGAATCAGGACAAGCGAACAACATTTTAGATACAATTTGGAACATAAAAAAACGTTCATACACCTTGGTATTGGACCAGGACGGCGACACTTGCATTCGTACAAAGGATCCAACCGGGTGTATTGGCAAACATTGGTCCTTCGAGCCGGATATGTTACGTAAGATATTCAGTTATTAAAACAGTGAGTAAATACAGTTTTTACATTTATCTTACGGTAATTTGATATAAATATTCTTTGGTGAGTTAAATTACGTGAATATTGAGGTTAGATAAATTGAAAATTATCAATATGATCTTAATAAGGGCTTTAAAACGTATTGCAAAGAATTTGGAGCAAACAAAAAATAAAGCGAATAGTTTTGGTTTAACTCCACAATTAAGTGAGGTTAAAACGTGTTTGGCAATTTTATTCGATGAGTGGAAAGATTTTCAAGCTATTGAAGATGCAGTTAACGGTGAATTTACTGACGCTCAAGTTGAAATTGTCGAAAAGGTAGAAGCTTTGTATGTAGAAACCAAACAAAAGCTATATCACTGTGAAAAAAGGCTTGAAATAGAAAATCAGCGCGATGCTACAGATTTTAATGATCTATTAGCTAATCAATCTCAATTCATAACTGAGATTTCGCGACTGAATAAACAAGAAAGTGAAGTGCGGTTGCCTCGGGTGAATATCCCACCTTTTGCGGGAAATTACTCAGAATTCCCCTCATTCAAGGATTTGCTTGAGGCATCAATAGATAAAAATGAAAATATATCGAATGTGCATAAATTGCAATATCTGAAAGGTTTATTGAAGGGTGAAGCTTACGCGTTAATAAATCACTTAACGGTAACTGATGCCAATTACACAAAAGCATGGGATAAAATCAAGGACAGATATGATAAACCAAAACACGTGGTTTTTACCCTACTAAAGCAGTTCATGGATCAACCAACACTGCAAAATACCTCAGCCAAAGGCCTGCGTAGTCTTTCCGATGTTTCCGGTGAAGTTGTCCGTGGTTTACAGGTGCTTTTCATTTTACTGTTTAGTCTAGTGGAGTCGAATATTAAATGTATAAAAGCCTGGCAGATATGAGACATCTCTCAGATGGGTCGTCCCCACGATTGTAAGGCCTCCATGTAATTCCTAGCAATCAACATGTTAGAAAATTTTAGTACTAGAAAATTTCCCATTAATAATTTTATAGGAGAGATTTGAGGTTGACAAACTTTACAAAAATTAAAAAATTTTATGATCTGGTTGTTGGCTAGTGAGTATTGGTTTTCTATTGTTTGGGGAGAGTATAAAAGGGACGGTTGGGAATGACAAAAGGAGATGACGATGAGTCGTGATGGTACAGAGATATTGTGTTGTGTGCAAAAATAAATTTATTGAAACAAAAAAAAATATAAAATTAGAGTTTATATAGTAGTGAAATGAAAAACAGTACCTAATTGTGATAAAATATAAACAAGAAATTATGTTTACAATTTTTGTTTTATCGTTAATAAATCCACTGATGGATAAATTCGTGTAAAGAAAAAAAAAAGAAGAAACAATTTTTCTGCGTAATTGATCTGTAAGAAGTGTCCATAAAATTTAAAACGAGAAAAAAAAACTATGTCATATAGATCAGATTAAAATTAAAGCTAGAAAACTTAGAGTTTGAAATACGAATTATAAACTATGTATATAGTCATATAAAAAAAAATATATATTGTGAAAATTGTAATGGTGAATTTGTCAAAATTAAGAGTCATGTAATCTGTTTGATTTGTAATGCGTGACCTTAGGAAAAAAAATAAAAAAATGGCAAAAAGTGTATTGTGTGAAAAAAACGATTACTAATTTTTGTGTATAAACAAAATTATTTTTATGAGGAAAAAAGTTTTTAAGTACATCATACTGCTTACATATTTACAATTAAATAAAAAAAAAAAGAAAAAATCAAACAAATAAAAACAATATAAAATTAAATTAAATATTCATGTTTGATAAATAATAAATAATGAACTTAACTAATAATTAACTATAAGTTATAATTCATATAAATATACTTAATACCAAATCAATTAATTCAACGATCTATAAAATTTTAGTATTACAAAAAAATAAATCATTCTTGATCGAGCTACAACGTTATCGTTTATCAACATGATGGCCACCAACATTCAACAATATGCAATTGCTTAGTGAGTCAACGAATTTATTTAATTTGTATAATATTTTGGTTTTGTAAATTATTAAGTTCAATTATTTGTATTTTTATAATTTTTTCTAGTTAAATTTAGTAACTTTAGTTATTATGAGCTCATGCATGATTTAGATTTAAGGATATTTTTATATTTTTTTGCTATTATTAATTTATATACATAATTAACGTTTCTTTTTCTTAAATTGTTTTGCTGGTTCTAGTTTTCTCGTTTAAATTTTATTGATAATAAAATTGTTAAATTTTTATATTCAAAATGGATACGTTTGCGTTTGATCTCTAAACAGGAAAAGTTTATCAGTGTGATGGAGTAAATTTGAGGAAAATATGGGAACTTAGGCGGACGTGAGTATGTCTATAGGTGAGTTGGTTGGAATCTTCTTTCCTCAGTATGCGGTTACATAATATCTTTTCACAAATGCACACATTTTGAACCACCCCAGGCTGAGCAGTTGGCAAAATAACCGCGACTTGTGTATCAATGTGAATAGATAAAATAATTCTGTTAACAATAGGTCCATAATGGAGGCCTGTTTGTTACAATGCTCAAAAACTAGAAATAAGAAATATGCATGAGGATCCAGTATTACTAATAAAATTAAACAAATGTAAAATACAAACAGGATACCCAATAAATATTACTAATTTAGAATTTACCGTAGAATTAATTACTAAAAAAATAACAGATAATATAGATAAAGATAAATTGGAATTGTATAGTATAGTCAAGCAGTAAAGTAAAACTTTATATAATAACTTACATACTTCAAATAAAACCAGCGAAAAGCCTCAGACAGAAAAGATGGGATGCTTTAGGAACAGCGTGGAAATAGGTGGCGAGAAACCCAGATGCCGTTGATCTACGAATAATTAATACGACGATGAATGAACTCATAAATGAGAATAATCAACAGTTCCAGGTGAATGAACAGATCAACAAGAGAATTCAGCTGTTAACGAATACGATAAACGAAGTAATAACCAGTATAACAATGGCTAACAGAATCGCATTAACTGGACTAGAAATAATCACTTCAATTATGCACATGCGAATTATGCAGGATGCGATTATAAGAACAAAAGTAGCATTACCCAGCAACAAGATCCTGTCACTGAAAGAAATAATTGCAGTAAAAAACATGCTCATTGATCAAGGGGTAAACATAACAATACCGAATGAAGCACTTAAATTTATTACACCGAAAATCGCAATCAATGATGAAACACTCCTTTACATATTGGAGATACCAAAATTAGAAGATGAGACATCAACAGCAATAAGGGTGGTTCCATTAAATATCAATAATAGCATCATCGAAAATTATCCGCAATACCTTACTAAAAACAAACAAAAATTATTCACCACAACAAATTACAATAGCCATGTAAAGAGGCACTCCGAGATAAAAGAATTCAAGGACAATTTTATTATGGATTCCCACTAGTTATGGAAAGCAAGAGCACATGCAACATAACATTAGAAACAGGCACAACAGTACAGTGGATCTCCTACTATAAAGATTTGGAACTGTATAGAAGTGAATAACGAAAAGAAGTTCGAATCCTACGAAATAGAAAGCGAGAACGAGGAGATTCTTGGAGCTCTTTACAATATACAAATGTTTCGTCAAATGCCAGTGAGTCAAAACATAACCGCAATTGGACAGGAAACCATTAAGAACAGGAAACAACTAGACCATATTTATTTGAAGCAATGCAACCACCAAAATTGATTACGGAATCTTTCAGGAGGTATATCCATCTCGTCAATATGCATATTTCTGTTAGTAATATACATGACGTGTACCCATAAGTACCTTAAGAGACCATAGAGTAAAAACACAAAAACAACTGTACACGTGAAGGAAATGTCGTATAACATATTATTAAGAGAAGCTGGCGTTAAAACCAAAGTCGAGGACGACTTTTCTCCACCACAGGGAGGAGTTACAGTTACAGTTCCCATAAAAACTGCCATGCAAGCAAAGGGATGAACAACGTGTCTTTAGTGATAAAATAGTCAACTCAGCGAATCCATATCTACAACATAAACTATTTTAAACGTAAGCTTGATCAACGTGACCAGGGAATCATATTCATCGAGTCGAGGCAAAAATTTGATGAGTTAGTAATTTTAGGCTTGGAATTAAAAAATTTAGATTTAAAGAAATCAGTCCGATTTTAGCTTTTAAGTGAAAAACTTGTAAAACCATTTTTAGAAAATAAAAAAAAAATAAAAAAAATTTAATAAAATACATTTTTTTTTATCAACTCTGGAATTATGAAAACATAATTATATATATATATATATATATATATATATATATATATATATATATATATATATATAGTATATATATATATATAGTATATATATATATATATATATATATATATATATATATATATATATATATATATATATATATATATATATATATACAGCCTTGCTCAAAATTATGGAGCACCTCATATTTGTCTTTTTTCTATAGTTAATATTATGAAATAAAACAAACCAATTAGTTTAATTGTTATTTAATTTCGTATTTAATAGTTTTTTAATATTTGGTTACACCACCCTTTGCTTTTATTACTGCTTCTATTCTTTTTGGCATATTTTGAATAAATTTTTTACAAAATTCGGCAGGAATTTTGTCCCATTCTTTTTATATGAAGATTGGGCACGATTGTAGACGTAATGCAGAATGCGCTTACCATCGTTACGAAATGGGCTGGCAAATGTGGACTTGGTATTAACCCGTCCAATACAGAGCTGGTACTCTTTACTAAGAAATACAAAATCCCGGTAGTTGTCCCTCCTACCTTAAATGGCACGAGACTTACTTTTACTGATAGAGCTAGATATCTGGGCATTATCTTGGACAGTAAGCTTAGTTGGAAGCCCAACATGTTGGAGAGAATAAACAAAGCTACTATTGATTTGTACTCCTGTAGGAACGCCATTGATCATAGATGGGGTCTGAAGCCGGAGCTGGTACACTGGCTCTACACCGCCGTAGTGAGACCTGTACTCATGTACGGCGTGGGTGTTTGGTGGCCAGCTCTGGACAAGGTAACTTACAAAAGTAAGATTGAGAGAGTGCAAAGAACGGCCTGCATGCTTGTTAGCGGGGCATTGAGGTCGACACCGACAAGTGCCTTAGAGGTTATGTTGCACCTTCTTCCGGTCGACATTTTTGGCAAACAGATGGCGGCAAATACGGCTGTACGACTTGCAGCCGTCTCTCAGTGGAGGTGTCTTAGTATAGGACACTCTACTATTGTCAGATCGTTGAAGGATGAGCTGGCGAATCTTGACTACATTAAACCTACTCTACGCTTCGAGAAGCGATTTCGGACCTCCTTCCCTTCAAGGGAATCCTGGAGGTATAGACCGTTATCGGAAACCGAAGCGTTGCAATTCTTCACAGATGGCTCCAAGCTAGACGGCAAAGTAGGAGCTGGAGTATTCTGTGACAAATTAAATGTAAATATTTCTATTCGTCTCCCTGATTAATGCAGCGTGTACCAAGCTGAAGTCGTAGCGATTGAGGAGGTCATGACGTGGTTGAAGCATAATGTGTTATCCTCAGACGATATCACAATCTATGTGGACAGTCAAGCGGCGATCCGGTCGTTAGAATCGGTGTCTTTGGCGTCACGGGTGGCGTTGAGTTGTCACTCATCTCTAAATGGGATGAGTGAGCATTTCAACATCCAGGTAGTCTGGGTCCCAGGTCACTCGGGCGTCATGGGGAACTGCAGGGCAGATGAACTTGCTAGGCATGGTACGACTCTCCAGCTACAACCGGAAAGGGCAAGTCTGGGGAGGCCTATCACAGCGCTGAGACAAGCACTTGGGAAGCAGGCGCTATCCTCAGCGGGGGAAAGGTGGTCTAACACCCTCACCTGTAGAGTTGCAAGACAAGTTTGGCCAAAGCTGGACTTGGGCCGCACTAGGGCATTAATATCCTTACGCAGACTTGAATTAAGAACGGTCGTAGGAATTCTCACGGGACACTGCCTTTTTGGAGAACATGCAAGAAGGCTGGGTCTGGAGGCTAATGACTTCTGCAGAAGCTGCTTGGACGAAGAGGAGGAAGAGACGTTGGTCCACTTCCTTTGCTCGTGTCCAGCATTGGCTCTCAGAAGGCACAAACACTTAGGTAAGTTCAGGATGGACTGCCTCTCGGATCTCGAAAACATTAAAGTGCGGGACGTCTTACGCTACATAAGTAGTTCGAAATGGTTCCAATAGAGGTAAAAGGGGATACATCCTGTGGTATCACAATGGACCGTCACCGGTCTAAGTGTGCGTAAGCAGCCACTCCAACCTAACCTAACCTAACCTAACGTATTAGAAATATATAATACTTTTAACAAAATGCCACCTCTAATTCCAATAAATATAGAATCATGTCAGGACAATATTTTTAATAAGGCAACTACAATACAAACAATAGAAACAGCTGGTCCAACCACATTTCCAGAAACAACTGGTCCAACCACATTCCCAGAAACAACAACAAATACGTCATTTATTACGGGAAATTTTGCCACTGCTACCCCTGTTTATAGGTCAAACTGTTTTATGGATGAATATCCAATAATAAACACTAATAATGAAATATCGGATATGAACACTAAATTAGAAAAAACACACAAAAATTTAATGGATGTAGGAATAAAAATAAAAAAAAAACGAATTTCAATAAAAGAAATTCAGGCTCAAATATCATCGGTTACGGAAAATCAACAAATTATCATGCAGAATCAGACAGACATAAAGGAATGCTTACAGTCACTTATTAAATTGTTACCTAAACAAAGATAGGAACCAATCATTCAGGACCAAAACTTCATATTACCAAACTTTCCCATAAAAAACGTTGAAAATTTGGTAACATTCAATAGCAAGTTATTAGTAAAAAACTATATGGATCAAATGGTAATGAGAAAAATTAATAAGCGTAGTGAAAAAATTAATTTTAATTTCATTTCAGACTATTCATGTTTATAAATTTAAATCAAAAACGTTAAATAAAACAATCAAAAATGTTATTGAATATTTATTCACTTACGAGTTAATACAAAATACACCTGATCTGGACAAACATCTTTCTCAAAAGGTAATCAATATTTTTGAAATTTTTAAAAGTTAGTGCTAATTTTTTGTTTTCCCTCATATATACACAAATTAGTCTTCGCGAAGCAAGTCAACATATTGGAATTTAAGGAATACTTTTAACTATTTAAATGATCAGAACGCAGTTACGCTTAATGGCATAAAAACAAGCCTACAAGAATTTTTGAAGCGCGCCAATTTTAGACAGAAAAAGTTTAAGCAAGCACAGTAAACCTATTTCAGAGGTTCAGGAAATGTGCATTTAATTTAAATTGACTTTTGTTTTTGAAATGTTTTACTCACAGTTAAAGGTATCACCTTCTTATTAATCTAATGATCGCACTGTATAATGTACGCTACAATGTACTTTATTTTGTACGTTATTTAGCTTTATTTTAATTTTAAAGTTTAGTTTTAAATAAACTTGTTATCATAAAACCCATTAAACAATTTTATAATATTATGTATAAATGTTGATCCTTGAATTTTACTAAATTAAAAATTATATAATTAAGCATAGTCTGCAATGAAATCATATTATATGTACTAGGTACAATTTCCATAGGAGTTCATGTAGGTTGAGCTAAATAAATGAATACATTCTTTAAAAATAACAGTAAAGATGTTGTTTTAAATATTTTGGTCATTAACGTTGCGTTGAGAATTGAGATTTATTGAATAACTGCAACTGGCCGGTAAGCTAAACGCTAAATAACCGGTCGCTATGTAAGGTGGCGCTAAACTTTTACCACGTTAATTGTGATAGTATTTAACCGACAAAAACTGATAAACCACCTATCGGTTTTTATTCAGTCAACAAGCTCTGCCCAACGCCTAACTAATCCTGTTTCCCGTGTACTATTTTGTGAGCAAACAAATCAGATAATAAAATCGGTTTTTAGTAGTATAATTCAACCAGGATTTGACCAACCAAAAAACCGCTAAATGACCGATCGGTCTTCGTTCGGATAATAAACACCGCCTAAGGTCTTACAAATCGTGGTTATCCTATAATACTTGAGGAAACGAGTGTCCAACCAAAAACTGCTTGGTGCCTCAGTCCCTCATCGGTTATTTTATATTACTTAAATCGTAAATGGTTTTTCGGGAGAGGGGAAGACTGTAACGAACCAACAACAATAACCCAATTATAATTACTAAATTTCATTTCCTTTCCTTTATTATTTCCTTTCCCTCAAATGTTCTTGTGTTTCTATTCTGTTTTAATTTTTATAATAATATAATGTAGCTATTCGTGTCTCGCTTTTGGTTTAAAAAAAAGAAAGAAGCAAAAAAAATAAAATTGTAATAACGAGAAGCTTATATGTAAATAACTTTAACCGGAGAAAACAGTAAAATTAACAGTTTACCAATCAATAAGGTTATAATTTTAATTTATTAATTTATAGATTTGATAAATGTATAACAGATTGGTTTCAGAAATATAAATATAAAATAATTTTTGTTTTTAGTTCGGTTAAGTAATAAGTAATTATTCTCGATTTCGATTTTCTGAAATACCTCACGAAGGTGTTTTGTTTAAGAAGTTATTTAAGTTGCTTTAAACAAAAATTTCATTAGAATCGACCTGGGTTTGTATTGGAATATTAGTTATAACGGAAATGACTTGAAGCATTACTAACTAACTTATCCACTCCTTCGGTTTTGTTTTGTATAACGATGGGTGTACGATGGGGCCCGGCTTGATCGCAAATTGTGTAAAATGCCAAAATATAGTGAGAAAAGACATTTTATTACTAGGTGATTTGAAAAGTTTATGGGGCGCCACCTATATTCTACTAGTAAAACAATTCTACTAGGAAATACATCTACAACTAAATTGAACGCATTCGCTCTTCATATGAATGCATACGAAATTTCAAGTCGATCTGTCGAATAGTTTTGGTCAGACCGCTGATAAATGTACATAGACTTTGTATTTTGTTTTTGTATTTTGTGCAATAGGAAAAATTAAACTTCGTGCTGTCATTAAATTCTTTGTGACAAAAGGTTTAAAGGCTATGAAAATTTATAATGAAATGGTATGTGTTAGCTGATGTTATTGCTTCAAAATCATTGCGCTTTCGACGAACATGGTTGTAGAAGCCTTGAAGATGATCCTCGTTCTGGTCAAAATTGCTATTTGGATATGGAAGGCAGACAACTGACTAATTCAGGGTGTTTTAAATTTTAACAAAATGAGGTATGATAAAGCTTTTGACAAGATGGAGGACACGATTTGTTGAATTCGGATCAAAAACGACATCGAGTTCGACTATCTCAACACCATTTGGATCGTTTTCGAAAGGATAAAACTGATTTCGAGCAACGATTTGTAACTATGGATGAGACTTGAATTTACGACTATGGTCTTAAATTCCAACAACAAACTGCAGAGTGGGCTGAGCCCGGCACTTCTGTTGCGAAATAGCCAAAGTGGCAAAAATCGGCAAAGAAGGTTATGTCAGTCATCAGTTTTTTGGGATGCAAAGGAAATTTTTTTAATTGATTACTTTCAAACTAGTAAAACAATAATCTTAGAGTGTTATTCACACCTTTCGAATGAACTGGATGAAAAAATTCATGAGAAGAAACTTTTTTAAAACATATAAAATCATGTTTTCTCAAGACAATGCACCGGTTCACAAAGGTGTTCTTGCAATGGTCAAATTGAACTTATTCACCCATTCCAAACCTCAATAGATTTCTGAGTGGATAGTGTTTTTCATCAAATGACGAGTTTGTAGCTGACGTAAAGAAGTATATTGAAGGTCTTCTAGAAAATCACTTCAAATCACTTCGCTGGTAAAAATTTATTGAGCTTAGAGGACGATATACTGAAGAATAAAGTTATTTTCAGAACTAAAAGCTTGTTTTTACATTTCCGTTCCACGAACTTTTCAAATCACCTAGTATGTTTAGTGTCCTTAAAATACCACAACACGAAGAGGTATCAAAACTTGATATAAACTATTTTAGAGCCGAGGCTATATCTTAAAAGTTTAACTGCCTTTTCCAAGAATAAAATTGTACTCTATTTCGCTTTTTGATTACGCTTTTCCGATTGCGATCTCTTTTTGTGGCGTATTTTACCTTTCCTTCATATCGATAAAGTATCACTAAACAAAAATTTGAGTAGAAATAGAATGTGGTTTTATTCGAGCAAGCTGAGATAGCAAGAAAAGAAGCATAATTGAAAAACGAAATAGAGTACAATTTTACACTTGAAACAAGAGACATAAACTCTATCGAATTCGATAGAAAGTGATGTTACAACATCCCACCCCAGATTGTCATCGATTGATTCACATCTGCAAGATTTCTCTCTTTATACGTACAGATATACAATCGTGGTTCAAATTATTTTATAAATTTGATCATATATTGTATCAGACAAATCATAAGATTGTCCATATAATTGAAAATTACAATTCGATAGACATCATGTAATACAACGCGAGATAAGATCAGAATAAAAAAAATCAATCAACCTACACAACACTTAATTGTTGCAGGCTGTAATAGCTGCATATCATGTACATAATACAATAATATATGTAACGATGTGTTACGATAACTTTTGCTATAAGTTCATTTTGTAAAAAAGCGGAATCTTCGATGCGTTATTGTGCAATATGACAATCTCTCGTATGACTATATACATATGTACGCAAATAAAAAATTGTTTTAATGCTTCTCATTTTCTATTTAATTCTAATTTATTGATTTTATTATAATTTAAAAAAAATATATAAATTTGAATAATTATCAAAAACTCCACAATGAAAATAATTAATTGGATTTTCCTCTCTATCTCCAAAGCATCATTCTAATTAAATTGTTAATTTGCAACGGTAAGCAAAATGATTTACTGAGGTTGCAAATGAATTTAGGTGATTGTGTTTTATAGGATTTTTAAGGTGAAATGTGAATCGAATAAATGTTTGCTTTACTGGTTACAATTACGTAATGAACTTGGTATTTTATGATAAATAAGAAAACGTTTGCGAAGAATTATATGGACAAAATTCTTTGCTTTTATTTCATAAACGTAGCACCTAGTCATATACAGTGCTGGTAAAAAAAAATTGGGCAAACAAATTTATTGCAAATTGGAGTCTTTTTTTGCTAAAATTACTAAACTTTTGAAAGCAATTGGTTTATTGTTTCATTTTAAATACATGTATGACGTAATTTTTTGAAAAAAAAATTTGACCTGCAATTTAGGGGCAAAACACCGAAAAATGCCAAAATATTCAAAATACGTTGATTGGTGTTAAAGTAATGTAATAAATTAAACACTTATTTTTAATTTTTTTTTTGTTTTTTATTGATTTATAAAAGTTCAATCTTTAATATTAATATTTTGTTGGACCGCCTTTTGCTTTTATTACAGCGATACACTTCCGATTCATTTATTTTGATAAATTTTTCAAAGTCGCAGGAGATATGGATTCCCAAATCGTGATCAACAAACTTTTTAAAGCTTCAATCGATTCTGGGCGCTTCCTTGCTACTTCTAGCTTTATTATAGACCAAATATTTTCAATTGGATTTAAGTCTGGACTATACGGGGGCCAGCTCAACACATCGATACTTTTTTCTTCGAAGTACTTTTTTACCTTTAAATGAAGAGATAAGAAAAAAAAACAAGTTTTTAACAAATTATTTATGTTTATCTGAAAGCCAATTTGTCTATCTACAATACAAAATTAATAACTCACAATTTTGGCGGTATGGCACGGAGCGTTGTCCTGTTGAAAAATAAATTTGCAAGTTTCGCCAAAAAGCTTTAACGCAGAAGGCTCAAATTCGTTCTGAAGGACCTGCAGATAAACAGCTGCTGTAACGCTGGAACTAAGGAAGCACAATCGACCCGTTTCATTTCCAGAAAAGCATCCCGAGACCATAACTCATTCTTTTTTCGGTGGAAGTCTTAAAAGACATTCTTTGCTAAGTCTCTCGCCAGGTTTTCTCCTAACGAGAATTCTTCCATCTCCAATATGCAGCTTGAATTTTGATTCATCGGAGAATATCACATCATTCCACATCTTTGGAGTCCAATTAACATGCTCCTGGGCCCATAGCAAACTTTTTTTTTTCACTAGTAATGTGAACTCAGGCTTCTGGACTGGTTTAAGTGCTCTCAAACCAGCTTTAACAAGTCTTTTTCTCACTAAGCCGGCTGAAATTTTTATTCCCGTTGCTCGCTCAAGATCCTGTCTTATACTTTAACACCAATCAACGTATTTTGAATATTTTGGCATTTTCGGTATTTTGCCCCTAAATTGCAGCTCAATTTTTTTTTCAAAAAATTACGTCATACATGTATTTAAAATGAAACAATAAACCAATTGCTTTCAAAAGTTTTGTAATTTTAGCAAAAAAAGACTCCAATTTGCAATAAATTTGTTTGCCCAAATTTTTTTACCAGCACTGTATGAATATTAATGAAAGAATAAAAAGGAAGGAAGATAGTTTACATTTAGTTTTCGATCGTCTTTATGCGTTTTTTGTGTTCATCAATTTTGTTTTCTAATAAATAAATAACTAAATAGTAGAATTTTATTTGTATTTATCATAAAATTCTGGGTTCACCACAACTGGTAGTAAATTTAAAACTGAATGAATTGAAGTTAGTAATTTTAACTATTAGTAGCTATAGTGCAATAGCTTACGCGACCCATTTTCACATCATTAAAAACTCCATCTAACATAATCACCTATATTTTTAATACCTACTGAGATACATTGCCTCAAAAAAAGTTGCTCGAGATGGTAGCTAGATTTATATCTTACTTTAAAGCTTATAAACAATTTGAAGTAGATCAACAATCTTTATGTCGCATGAAAATATTACCTTTGGTATCAGTTTTTCTCGAAACGTTTGCATTTAATATGTAGATTTTGTATCCAAACCCCACCCTAACCAACGACTGTTATAATAACATTTAACGATCCGTTTTTGTTTTATGGGAACCTGGCAGGGTTAATTTTTTTCAGATAGCTACAACTCGATTGGGAAAGTCTTCTGTTTCCATGGCACAATATATTTTTAGAAGTGGATTTTAACGTATTTTCATTTCATCACTTCATCAAACGAAAAAAGACTTACGCTTCCTAAACTATTATTTAAAAAAGGAGGAAAAGCCATTACAGGATGTAGTCACCTTACCGGCATCTCACTAATGCCTTCATTCAATATGTATACAGGGTGTCCCACAGGTACGAGTCCAAACGAGTAGGGCGTGTAGCTGGATCAATATCATGAAAAAAAAGTCCACTACGCATATGCCCGGAAATTAACCGTTACCCACTTCAATTGCATTTCAAAATTTTTAGGATGGCACACTACCTTGAATGATGTAAATGCCAATAACTCTTCTAAAAATTAAGATAACTCAATTGTTTTTCTATAATTTTAAAGGTACAGAGTGCTTCTTTCTTCTCTGGAAGTAGGAATACCATGCATCGTATTTTCCATAATGAAAACATTGGTGGAATTAAAAAAATTGTGCGAGAAATAATAAAAAAATTCATTAAACTCATTTTTCCTCGAAAAACTCACTTAATAATTTTGGTTTTTTATTTCAAATTTAAATTTAATAGACTATTTAATACAAAATTGCTTCGTCGTTTTTTATCTAATCATGTATAGTTTTTAAGATATTAACATTTCAGTGTAGTACTTAATAATTTATTGTATGAATTTCTAAGTTTTCAACTTCACAAACAATTTTCAAAATGATTTCCGTTTTGTAACAAGCATAGTTGCAGTCGTCTTTTAATGGCAGCAGCCATTGTTGCCGGCATTATTGATTCAATCAACCAACTGCTCCCTAGTCTGAATAGATGGGTAAAGATTTTGTAACATTGTTGGCAATGTTCCAGGCAAATAGTCGTTGAATTTTCGTCAGTTAAATATTATCGTAAAGGGAGTACTTGAACAAAATGATTGACAAATATTTTTGGTTATACGCAGGGTGTGTTCTGCCCTGCTAGATTGGTTAATGGTCTCATTGACGGATTCATTTAGGTGGTAATATTGAGACGTAATTTGCAATCCAAGTAGAATACACCGCAAAAGCTATTGTGTTAGCAGATATATCACTTACGGGCACTGCCTCAGCCAATCTCGTATATCTGTCTATCATCGTGACACAATACTTTTTCCCGTCCGAAATTGGAAGAGGTCCAATAATATCCAGATGGACTTCCATAAATCTCTCGGCTGTAGGTTCGAAGTTGCCAATAAGCGATTTCGTCTGCTTATCTACTTTGCTCAGCTGACAGGCTGTACACGATTGCGCCATAATTTTTATATCTTTTTTAATAGAATGCCATACCACGTGACTAATCAATAATTTTACTGATGCCTTTACACCTGGGTGAGCTAGACTATGAAATCATTCAAAAACTTGTTTTCTGAAATTATTTGTTATAAAAGGTCTAGGTTTGCCGGTCGATACATCAAAAAATAATAATTTATTAGAGCCAAAAGAAACAGGAAGTTTTTCGGATTTAAATACTGAATTTTCTTCTATTAATAATTCCGCTAATTCTTCATCTTTTGACTGCGCTTCGGATAATTCGTCGTAAATAATACTTTCACCAATATTGATTTGTTCTATTCTGGACAGGGTGTCTGCAACTACGTTATCAACACCAGCAACATGTCGAAAATCGGTGGTAAATTGTCCCAAAAAATCCAACTGTCTTCTCTGTCTTGGCGAAGCTTTATCTAAATTTTGCCGGAAAGCGAAAGTTAGTGGTTTGTGATCTGTGTATAAAATGAAATTTATTCCTTCAAGAAAAAATCTAAAATGTTTTACACCAAGATAAGCGGCTAGCAATTCCCTATCGTAGGCGCTATATCTTTGTTGTGTTTGTTCAAAAGTTTTAATCAATGGTTCGTCCCATTCTATTTGGATTCTGCTTTCTTATATCCTTTAAGAAAGTTCTTCAATACGGCTTGGTCCTGTGCTGCTGACGGAATAAATCTTCTGTAAAAGTTGATCATGCACAGGAATCTTTTCAGCTGTTGAACAGTATTTGGACGATTAAATTGTTCAATAATTTGGACTCTTGTGAGCGATGGCAAAATTCCCTGAGCACTCACTAAATGACCTAATAAAATAACTTCGGCCTGTGCGAATACGCATTTGTTTGCGTTAATAATCAATCCATATTTAGATAATCTAGTAAACACAGTTTTTACATGTGAAATGTGTTTTTCTCATGAACTAGATGCAATCAAAATATTATCAAGATAGACAGACAAACCTCGCAAAACGGAATGCATCAATCTTTGGAAGGATTGTGCAGCGTTTGTTAACCCAAATGGCGTTGATATAGCTGTCTTTGGAATATCTGCTGATTCTACTGGAATTTGATGATATGCCCTTACCAAGTCTAAAGTTGTGAACACTGTGCATCCTCCTAACTGGAACGAAAAGTCCTGTAAATTTGGAACTGGATAACAATCTGGAATGATAACTTTATTCAGAGCCCTGTAGTCTCCACATGGTCTCCATTCTCCATTTTTTTTCGGCACTAAATGCAATGGGCTAGACCATGGACTATTACTGACTCCTACAGATACCCTGTGTCATCATGTCTTCCAAATACATCTTCGTTATATCCAATTTATCAGGCGCCCAAAGGACGGTTTTTGTATATCACTCAATACAATGGTTGACATTATGTTTCACCGATGCAGCCTTCAATGAATCGCTTGTAATACTCTCAAATTGACCGAGTAAATTAATAATGTCGGTATGTATGGAGGTTTTGTCTACAATCGACAATCTGGGTACCTCTGCTACTGCAATTGCTCCTGTGTTGAATAATGAAGTGACTGGATCTCCAAAACGTTTATGGTAATAACAAATAAATTCTTTAGAGTTCGTAGAACGATCCCGATTATTTGTATAATTTGCTCAGTTAGGACTACCAGATCTATTTTTGTGTGTAACCATAGCCGAAAATTCTTTCAAAAGAGAGGTTCTGAATTGGTTGGGGGTCTCGTGAAAATTTTCACTGACTGTGGAATTGGAGTTTAAACTGGATGTTGATGTTACTGGCATATCTGCTGAACTCGATATGACATTTATATTAGCGTAGGCCCTCGTTTCTAACAGGGCATCCGCTCTAGTCGCCAATGTTAATAGTGAAACATCTTCTTCAAATGGCGTTAATAACATCTTGATGTGGTAATCGCTGCATCAATAGTTGTTTTAATGACTCTTCTTCAAATTTATCTCCTGCGTTAATTTAAATTGCTCTAACAATTGCGACGGTTTTGTATCACCAAGTGATAAACCGTGCAATATGTTATAATGCTTAGTCTGTTCGGATTCACCAAGCCCTCTAATGATTTGCTGTTTAAAAATGGAATAAGGTGTTTTACACTTATTTCTTGTAATTAATCCAGCGAACTGGTTAAATCTGGCATCAAGAGCGGCCACTGCATGTGAATATTTAGTTGCGTCACTACTAATATTGGCAATCTTGAACTGTTGTTCTAAGATTGCAAACCATACTTCTGGATTTTGACCGTAAAGAGGTTGCGGTGTTTTAAATGCAACATGAAATATCTCTTTGTTATGTCTAGAATGCGATACTGGCGGCACTGAAATTTGGTTTTCATCTCTTTGTATCTAAGATATTTTTAATACTATTTTCTATTATTTTTGTTAATTCCGTAGGTGTGAGAATAATGGAACTTTCCCCTAACTCCTGTATCTTGGTTATGAATAATGGAGGAACTTTGGAAGAGGAACTAATGAAATAACAAAGAAATAAAAATAAGGTAGAAAATACAAAAAAGAATATTGGTAAACGCAATCATGTTAATTATTATTTATAAATATGTATACATATATATACCAAAATAAATAATCCATTTATATTTTTTAAATTAAATATCAACGCAAAAATCAAATTTTCATTGGGTTTATTTATCAAAAAAAAATTTAACCAGAAAACAAAATTGATACTTACAGTTCCTTGTTGATTGCTGAACTCGGTTGATTTAATAAACAATGTAACTGGTCAATGAATGTTGAAATTGATTGCTTGTATGAATGATGTAGTTGAACGGAATGGATGAATTGATGAATATTATCTTCTTCAAAGGTATCTGGTCAAAGATCCAAAAATGATGTATTCTGCAGCTACAGATGACGATGTTTAAAATTTTAATAAATTATCGGAGTTTTTTTTTCCTTTAGCAGATAATTATATATGGTATGTATATATATGTGTGATTTCCTTTTTGATTTATTGCAGGAAAAATTAATGTGATTGTGTGATCGAATGATAGGCAGTTAATTATAATATATGGCTTGCTGAGGTGATGATCACGCCGGGGTCACCAATTTGGTAGGTGTGTTGATGGGTTTCCTTTAGGGAATCGGGTTAGATGAAATTAACTTTCCCATCCACCAATAGTGCTACCATACACTTTGAGTTAACGACCATAATTACTTCAGCAATTATCTCGAACCACTTGAACTGATTTCAAACAATTAACACTGTGGCTAATATTTATTTATTTGATTTATTAATTATTATTATTTACACAAATAAATTATTTTATTATTTAAAATTTACAATAAATCTGGATTTAATTTAATAAATTTTAGTTAAAGCTTTTAGATTCAAAAAATTATAATTGGTTAACTAATTTAAATTAATGCCTTTGTATTAAAATTACGAATTAACTGGCCAAATTAGTTTAACCTTCGCATGGGCAGCAATTTTTTTTACGCCTGTAAAGATAATTTTTCTGTGTCTGTTTTGTATGGAAAATTTTTAAGATTTTTTTTTTGTTTTTCTATATAAAACGCATTTTTAAAAAACAAAAGAAAGAAATATTCACTGACTAGGAAGAACTACCAGATGAACGAAAAACGTCGTAGTTATTCAAAAAGAAAAATTGAAATCTTTACATTTGTAAATCCTGCCCATGCGAAGGTTAAAACTTTTGCTTCAAGAATAAGTATTTTCTTATTGAAAAATTAATAGTTACTATCTGAAAAAAACAATTAAAATTTTCTTTTTATACTAAGAAAAGCCAACATTGTGTCTTCAGTCTGTGTCCTAGGTTAATTTTATAATACTTAGTTAAAACAAATTTTTGATAATTTTCCACACAATTTTTTGAGTTCCACTAGGTTTATCTTCAAAGATTATTAAATGGTATTTGTCGTGTTTTATTCCAAATTCATCGAATTTTACTAACCGATAAGTAATGGATTCGCGTATGCACTAAACAGAAAACTTTGAATGGGAAGATTAACAGAATAGAAATTAAAAAATTAATTGGAATTGTATAACATCAAACCAAATCTAGATATTTATTTAGTGGTTTACGCTTCAAATGAATTTACAAATTCTGAAGTCTTCAAGGTTTTTGCCCATTTGAATAATTCTTTGCCGTTGGTTAGAATATCATCGCATTCGAGGGTGAGACTGGCTCTGAACGCCGTTCTCTTGATAGTACCTCCTACTCCATCGCGCGGTACCTCTCCATGAGGTGTTGTGTGGAAATTCCACTCACAATCGATGCCGAAATCCTCTGTGTTTAGATATATTCATAAATTTTTTTTAATTTTTATAATCTGTTACTGCACCATCAGTAATATAATTAATTTGACATAAGTCGCGTAGAGCTTTAGTTTTCAAAAACTTCATCAATTTTTCGATGAACAAGTAAACTGCTATAGTGTCATGGCGAAGCGAAGACATCTGCTATAATGAAGCTGTAGTGCTGCAATTTTTCTCAAAATTTTTTGTAATTGCAAACAATAGTCGCTTGTTAGTTGTTCCAGTGAAAGCCTTGTGCTCCATTTTGCATTAGAAATGCATAATTTTCTGCATCGTCACAAGAAACAAGTACCTATATGTCTTAAGTTGAATTAAGAAATAATCCCGAAATTCATCTAGTGATTTCAAATACTTTTCCAAGTTGCATCGATCGGTTGAAATCCCCTGAATCAGCATACTCGTAATCATTGTTCAAAAATTAGTTTTTTAAATAATCTCGAAAATTATCCAATCCTGAGCTGTCTTCGCATTGCAGAAGGTAATTAGTAGAACACATATTTTGACTTTTAAAATTTCAAGTAAGGTTTTTATTTCAGTTTTTTTTATTTATTTTAAATAATTCATAGGTATATAAATAAATGAAGTTATAATTCATAGGTTAACAATCACAGTTTGTCAAATAGAAAAAAAGTAGTATGTTGGTTTTAACTGGCATTTTAATAGTCACTTACTTATAAATATAAATAGTTTAGTAAAAATTCAATATTTGGTTGGGAAACCTCTTTGTTCAAGACTACACTACATCTCCTGCCTATACTATTTGTAAGAGAGGTACGTTGCGCTGGCGTTGTATTCTACCAAACCTCCTGAATTTGGGCCCATAAATATTCTCTGTTTGTCGGTTTCCTTAGTGAGACTTCTGATTTAACATTTCCCCATAGATTATCGGTTCTTTTTTGCCATTCTAAATATGGCGTTCAGACTTTTAGATTATATTTGGAGTATTTCGATTTATTTTTATCCATAATTCCATCATTTTGATTATAGGCCAACTCCACGATAAGTAAAGCATCCCCAAACCATTACTAATGCAATGCTGTGATTCAATGTTTTTTGATTCTGATTATTAAATACCTCCAGATTTTTAAACTGGGATGGGTGAGATAGTGATACCTGATGAACATTTTTATTTTTTCTGGGATGAAAAACTGGGATAACTTCACATGCTTGTTTTAAAGAAAGATATGCTGGTATCTCAAGGAGGGACAAACGTTTAATGGAAAATACTATGAGCTTGTATAAAAATTCAATAAAATTAATATTTATTTATTTATTTACAGACAAACGTAATGATAATTATAAAATAAAAATTTAAAAAAAAATATTTTAAAATAATCGTTGCTATGATTGTTACTTACAACTGTCAAAATAATTATTTAAAATCAGAATGGAAATGATGTTGTTTATCAAAGATCAAACAGTTTTTGATTATAAAGAAAGAGAGCATGAACAATTATTTTAAGATTAGATATTAGAAGAGTATTAATATTTAGTAATTGTATCTATTTTGGGCGTTTCGTAACGGTGCTACTTTTGGTAAATGAGTACCTTCGGCACGATAACCATTCTCATCGGCAATATATGTAACAGTGTATACAACACCATCAGGTCCAGTATAAGAGTATGATCCTTGCATGACTTGTGCTTCGATTTGTGAACCTGGATTTTTAAGGTATCCTTGTTGATCGGCCCGGATTCCGTTGCTGGTTTCATAACTATATACATATGAACCGTCTGGATTTGGTTCGTATACCTGTTTTAGAATTACGGCATCACGATCAGCTGATGAGTATCCACGGATTTGAGCTGACGCAATGGTGGCAATGGCAAATACAACGATTAACTGTGTGGAATAAAAAATTATGATTCATTTTTAATTAAACTGACTAATTCTGATCGACATTATTATGTTGGGCACCAAATGATAATTTTTTTTTTGCGGTATTTTGTTAGTAATTTGCGATCGTACAATAATGATGTTTGTATCTTTACACTATAATTTACACCATTTGACAAACCCACATCACAAAACCATGAAATATTAAAAACACGTTAAACAATTAAATTTTATAATCGAACAATAAATAAATTTCAAATGTATCACTTTACTGTGTGTCACAACTCAACTTTAACCATCATTACTTTTGTGAGTTAGTTAACAAAAGAAAATTTAAAAAAACGACAAAATACAAAACTAAATATCGATCGTTACTTACAACTTTCATTTTCACGGATTTTTTTTTTTAAATTTAATATTTATAATTCACTAAAAATAATAAATGTATTTTAATAAAATTATTTAAATTTTTTCTTAAGAAATTTGTTTATTTCTTACACTTTTGCTGTATAACAATCGAATGATGATTTTGATAATTATGAAGACAACTTATATACCTTCCAACTATTCCAATCCAATTGTGGCTTCTTTACTTATTGTTGTATCTTTTTTGTTTTGTTGTGTTTTTCTTAAAAGTGTATGAACGAAATATAATATTACAACAACAACGTTATTTAACTATGATAGTAACTTACAGTTTTTTTTTATGACGATGATTGGTAATGAAGATGAGAATTGAATGTACAATTTTTTTTGTAGATGTATTATAGTTTACATGGCCAAATAGAACTTTATATGTACTCGTATAATATAGGATTATTTACGGTGATTAGTGTGTGACTTTATTATGACTAACGGATGTGCTAAAGCTATACACAAGTTGATTTCGAGAAAAGAAAATTCCGTAAGTCTTACACAATCTTCTTTATATCATCTCAGCTTAATATTTAGAAATTTTGACATTGACATTTTAAATAAATTCGTGACTCCCTGAAGTGCGTAATGAGGATGCAAACCTAATTATTTGCATTCAAATAACCAAAACACTATATATACTATGGTATATAGGCTGAAGTTGAGTTTAACGCACGATATTTATTTGGAATAGGTTTAAGAGGCGCATCCCAGCGGTAATTACTTTTTTAAATCGTCCACAATTTTAATGAAGTTTTATTAATAGCCCTTATTTTAAAAGTTTATCGCTAGGTTGCCAATTCAACCATTATTTATAGACAAAATTCCTATTAAAAATTTTAGACAGTTTTTTATTAATCAAAATTAACTTTAAGTTATTCATCAGAATTAAATAAAATTTAATTACTATCAATTTCCTTTTATTGAGTTATTGTAATAGTAATTCTAACTCGTAGAATTTTAATTTAGAAATCGTACTCATAAAATGTATTTGTTTATCAAATTTCGAGTTAAATGTCCGACATGTGGCAGAAAACTGGAATTTGTCCTTTAGTGATACAGATCCTTCGAATTCTTTTTCGCAATTTTTAAATACACGTTTTAAATAAATAGATGAGTGACATTTATTACACTATGATAACAATTTATTGAATAATTTGTGTGGTAAGCACTTATATGTTTAAACAATACTGCAATCGAAACGAAAAACAAATAACCGTAAATAAAACTAAAGAAATTAAATTATGTATAAACAATATTAAAAATCTATAAATAAAATGAAAAATATAAATGAAAATGATTAAAATAAATAACAATCAAATTAATACAATAAATAGTAAAAATTAATTACATCTAAAAATAAATATAAGGCGGATCAAGTCAACGCTGTTAATGAATTTAAATGATTCATGCTTAAATTTAGTAAAAGAGCATAAGCTTTTGATGGTACTTGACAATTCATTCCGGTTACTGAAACAGTTAAGTAAAACTGAATCATTGAGAATGTCTTTCTATTACTTCGGGATTTGTAAAATTTTAGTTTAGCATACAAAAAATTACCGCACGAAAAAAAACAAATTGATACATGATCATATTTCAGCAACTTATACACGTATCTAATACAATTGTTCAAAGTTATTTGCAGCAAATGTAGCAAATTTTCATCGCAATTGGAATAAATTACATCGCAATACAATATATGAGGCACGATCAGAAACTAAACCAAATAAATTCTAAGGCTTTGTGAACAAAATGTTGAGCAAATCGAAACTTGTAAAGGTTTCAATTAATTTTTTGACAAATGGATGCAACATGATTCTTCTAAGTGAAGCTATTATTAATTACTAGATCAAGAACTTAACAGAGATATAGACAGATAATAGATACATAGAATATAACACCGCAACCAAGAAATTATCGCAATGTAGTAAATTCTCCAAAAATTTGATGAATGTGTTCGATAACTAGGCAAAATTATATAGAAAAATAAAATTTGTATAAAAGCCAATCGCCATAAAATGACATAAAATTGAATTCGTATGCTAGGTTATAGCTAAGTCAGTTGGCAATGAAATCGAAAAAACTAAACTGAATTATTTTAAGAAGAAATTTTTACTTCCGACAAAAAGATTTTAGTATTAAATATCCAAATATTGCAAACCGTGTAGAATTTGAATTTGATCCTTTGGTTATGGCCAGTAGTTTTAAGGATTATTTTGCGAATATAGCCAGTGGCAAAGGAAACAATTTTATTATAGTAAAGACAGAGCTATAACAAGTGATATGTATTTTGATAATTACACTACTTGTATGTATGTAGTGGTTCAATGTTTGTAAATGAAATTTCCGCCCTAGAAATTGCTCAAGTTATTCTGTTAATGAAAAATTCTTCTGATTTTGACTGTGTCACTAACGTTATTTTAAAACATTGTTATATTATTGACATACTGGCATATCTGTTCAACTCATATCTCTTCTATAGTAATTCGTTTACATAGAAAAGTCGATCTGGCTTTGATTGAAAATTATAGGCTCGTATTGTTATTGTGTGGCTTCTTGAAGGTTTTCGAAAAGTGGTTAGACAGCATATGTTGAACTATTTTGAAAAAAGTGAATT
Organism: Tipula vernalis; assembly: GCA_958295665.1. Taxonomy (NCBI): domain Eukaryota; kingdom Metazoa; phylum Arthropoda; class Insecta; order Diptera; family Tipulidae; genus Tipula; species Tipula vernalis. Next base: position 266,724,362 of record OY282558.1, read on the forward strand.
TCTGGATAATCGACAATTTGGTTTTCGCAGTGAGCGTATTACTGAAGATGTCATAAAAACACTCATGGACCCTGTTCATTCACCCTTAGATATTGGTGATTTTATGCGGCGTCGAATAGATCATCAAGTCCCCAATTAAATCGAATAGGTATTCGCGGATTCGGGGTTTTAATCTGGTTTTTGTAATAGAGAACAAATAGTGAAAATTAATATTTGTTTGGAACCCAACTTTTAATAATGAGGTCCCAAGTACAAAATAAAGTTTATTAATTTAATAGCAGTTATATCACTTATTATTTGATTTAAATTGCATTCTGCCCTGTGCACATCGAATTCTGTTTCTGATAATTCTAATAGTTGTTGTGAATTTCAAGATTATGGGCCCAGGACTCCTGTTTTTGAGAAATATTTCATCTATTCCATTTTTGTTCTTAATACTTTGTAGGTTGGTTTATATTATCATCATTATTTATTTAGGAAGTTTTTAGATATTTCGATATTAATCACATCACCAATTATATTATTCTCTTTATTAGGTATTTTCCTTTTTCCATCTAATGTAATTCGAAATTCTGAAATAGTAATTTGAAATCACTTAGTATTTGAATTCAACATATACGTGTAATATATATATATATATATATATATATATATATATATATATATATATATATATATATATATATATATATATATATATATATATATATTTATATTGAATATATTATACTTTTAAATAGGTCGCTAATTTCTAACTTCATATTCGATCCAAGATAGATACAGAGGCGGTCAAGCGACAAACCGTAGCGGATTCGGTAACTAAAGAGTTCGTTAAATTTAATATGTTAGGAATTATCATAGAATCAACAAAAAAATGAAACTTTATAAAAGCAAACATCAAATTTAACACTTTCGCAAACAAAACAAAGTTAATATTGATCGGTATTTATGTCAAATTATCAATTATTAATTTGGCTATCTCATTTATTTCAACTAATTTTGTTTAACATTTATTGTTTTTAATTTGTTTAAAAAATGGGATCATAAAATAACTTTTAGTTGAAGTTTTGAATATGGCCAAATAGGATGGACTTGGCCATTTCAGAATATATGAAAAGCTAATTGCGGTGTGGGATCCCAAAATAATTTTTATATGAAACTTCGGAGTTTGGCCTTGGACCTTGGCTATTTCAATCTGCTGGCACCAAATTAAAATCAAACAACGTTTTGCTGGAACATAACGCTAAAGTTACTGTTACAGTTTATTGGAAAATTGACTACAAATGCCGCTATATCTCAAGTTAATTTTATATAAATATCATGTGCCTCAACTTGGGCCGTCAAATCCATGAAAGTGGAAAATTTTTATTGCAACATAAATAAATATATTTCTAGAATTTTCCTCTCAAATATTTTTTACGTGCCTTTAAATAAAGTGAATTGAGTGACCTACACTTACATGTTATAAATTCATATACTTTTGAATAATTAATCTAATTAAAAAATTACTTATGGTTTTGTAGAAATTTACATTCGATCAAAAGATCAAAAAATCTCATTCAAATTTAATTGTTTAAAAGTACTTAGAATAATTATTTGATAAATATTCTTAATTCTAATCTTATTTTCTAATCTTAATCTACTAATCATTTTTTCTAGAGAGTTTGCTGATTTTTGCTGTACCTGACAGTACGTACAGTGTCGTTTTCGATTCATCAAGAAAAAGCAATTCCTTGCACAAATGTGGGATTTTTGTGCTGTAAGGTTATTCGATTCTTCAAGAAAAAGCTATCTGCCTAGTAATATTTTTTCTTCGAAAATTACTTTTTGGGAATCTCGATTTTTTGGCATATTTACCCCTCCTTTACTAATACCAATAATTACCTAGCACTTTCATTTCGAGCGACATTTTAATTTTTTATTCGTTTTAAGATTAAGGAAAGCGTCACAAGGCTTTTTGTGTGCTTCCTTGTGTTGAACGCTATTTTATATTCATAACAATCCACAATATTTTTCACGGATGTCAAATCCATGCAGACATAATATAAAAACAGATCTTTCGATTGCAGGTTTTGTTCGATTCGCAGAGAAATAGAGATTGCTTTTTCAAAGAGGCATAAAAGATGAATCGAAAATGACGTAGGTTTTTGACAATTTTGATTTGATTTAATTCTCGTATGTTTCAATGCTTGATAAAATTATAAATATTAAAATTAAATTGTATATTAAAATGGTGACAAATAAAAGGTTAAAATCAACTTATAATTAGGAACTAATTTGGACTAAGAAACTTAATGTAATAAATCCAGGTGGATGTCTCTATTACTGTTTTAATTTTAACAGAATGTTATTACATCTTAACATTAATACTTTAAAAATATTTAAAGTAAATCAAAGGATAATCATCTTGTATTAACATCTGGTGCTCAATCTTGGTCTCCCCTTTGTAAAATTTGACATAGAATACCGCTTTGTGGTATTTGTATTTGTTCCGGTTTACATCACCAAATATTTGGACTAACCAAATCGGTTAGTGGATGGTGGATGGTAAATCTCGAGAAGGCCTTGTGGTCTTTCTATTTGTCCCGGTTTATATCACTAAATATTTCAACTAACCAAATCGGTTGGTCTAATATATATGTATAATTATGAGTTAGAGACTTATATGAACATAAAATTTAATTTACTTTTTTAAGCTTTAAGTTTATAATAAAATGATTTTGTTGGTTTTTAGCTTAATTTAGTTTTATTTTTTATTAATTTTTTAATAAAACGTGGGGTACGACCTATCATCTTTATACAATTTATCCAAATTTTTGTCTAACATTTTAAATCATTACGTGGGAAATAACTTTTCGGCCGTAAAAAACGCGGAAGATTTTAAAAATAAAATTAAAAATGTGTATCTACCAATAAATTATATATTAGTATCATTAGATGGAGTCTCGTTGTTCACAAACGTTGACTCATCTTTAGTAATAATTTTGGTTAAAAAATTGTGGAATAGCCTTAAAGCATGTAGTAATACAAAAACTTTTGTAGAAGCGTGGAAATTTGTGTTAGATCATACTGAATTTAGTTTCGGTGGAAGATGTTTTAGACAAGTGTTTGGTTCACCGATGGGTTCGCCAGTTAGTCCAACAGTGGCAAACTTAGTAATGGAACACGTTGAAACCGAAGGGTTAAAAAAATCTTCCGTCAAACCTATCTTCTTTTACCGGTATGTTGATGATATTATTGCGGCCATTCCAAATTCGGAAATTGATAATTTTTTGGACTCATTTAATAGTTTTACCCCACGAAATCAATTTACATGTGAAATTGAAAATATTGTGGAAAATACGCGCGAAAATCCAAATTTAATCGTTGAATATAATTGCAAACTTTTCATTTCGGTCACGTATGTTAAAATTTTGTTCGAAAAAATAAAAATTCTTTTACAAAATTATGTTATACAACTTGTTGGTAGAGCATTTCAAAGTTTGCACTTTTTTTTTCCCCTAAATTAAAAGACAAGATTCCTATAGAGTTATAATCGAATTTAATATATAAATTAAAATGTTCATATGGATAGGAGTATGTGGGTCAAACTAAACAAAATTTTAAAAAACGGATCCGTCAACATATTTACGATTCTACGTATGAGCATAGACAAATTACTTTAGAAGATAAACAACTTTGGTATTAACCTGTTACCTATAAAATAAAGTATTATAATTTTTCGAACAGTTTGGAGGAAGATTGAACGAAAGGAATATATGTTTTATCTCTTTTCGTCATAAACTTTCATACTGATCAATGAACGTGAATGACGAAAAGAAATAAACATATTCTCTATACTCCTTTTATTAAGCAATTGGTTTTTTTTGGTGGCTGTAGTTTTTATTTTCCTATATCAAAATAACATAGTCTCTCTCCCTTTACATTATGTTACAACCATATTCAAATGTGGAACAGATATGTGTACTTCGATATTTTTATTGTTTAAAAAAAATGTAAATAGAAAATATTAAAACTCAACACACATACATATACACATATATTTCAAAACAAAATTTACAGAACACCTAAACCTAAAAAACAATGAAAAATAAAGGAATTACATTTACCTTTAAATTATTTGCTTTGCTATTGTGATTCATAGGTGCATTTTTTATTCTTTAAAATCAAAACAAAAATCGAAACAGAAAATGTGTATGCATAGATATATCCAATGCACATATAGATTGTAGAACAAATTACATATTTCGGTATCGGGGAATAATAGAAAACAAAAAATTTTTTTTGAGCGATCATTTTTTCAATTTTTATTTTCAAGTTTTTCAATTTTCATATGATAATTATTTTTATTTACATTTAGCAGTTTAATTACATTACAGTTGACGCTTCCATAATTTCAACCGATTGTACATCAAAACATGTTCAAACTGATCCAGTGGACGAAGAAGTGGAATTTTTAAATCTTATAAATACTGTAAACTGTTTTCATTGTGAAGTGGCGAATGAGGTAAAACAATTTTTATAATTTTTCGAACAGTTTGGAGGAAGATTGAACGAAAGGAATATATGTTTTATCTCTTTTCGTCATAAACTTTCATACTGATCAATGAACGTGAATGACGAAAAGAAATAAACATATTCTCTATACTCCTTTTATTAAGCAATTGGTTTTTTTTGGTGGCTGTAGTTTTTATTTTCCTATATCAAAATAACATAGTCTCTCTCCCTTTACATTATGTTACAACCATATTCAAATGTGGAACAGATATGTGTACTTCGATATTTTTATTGTTTAAAAAAAATGTAAATAGAAAATATTAAAACTCAACACACATACATATACACATATATTTCAAAACAAAATTTACAGAACACCTAAACCTAAAAAACAATGAAAAATAAAGGAATTACATTTACCTTTAAATTATTTGCTTTGCTATTGTGATTCATAGGTGCATTTTTTATTCTTTAAAATCAAAACAAAAATCGAAACAGAAAATGTGTATGCATAGATATATCCAATGCACATATAGATTGTAGAACAAATTACATATTTCGGTATCGGGGAATAATAGAAAACAAAAAATTTTTTTTGAGCGATCATTTTTTCAATTTTTATTTTCAAGTTTTTCAATTTTCATATGATAATTATTTTTATTTACATTTAGCAGTTTAATTACATTACAGTTGACGCTTCCATAATTTCAACCGATTGTACATCAAAACATGTTCAAACTGATCCAGTGGACGAAGAAGTGGAATTTTTAAATCTTATAAATACTGTAAACTGTTTTCATTGTGAAGTGGCGAATGAGGTAAAACAATTCTGCAATAAGTGTAAAAAACATCGGAAAGACACTTTTTTATATAAAAAAAAATATGAAGAAGCAAAAAAGAAAATCAATAAATTGACGGCAACATACCGTAAGTTGAAAAGGAATTTTAGTAATTTAAAATCAAAATGTGTGAAATGAGGAAAAAATATTTATTTCCTACAATCGCCGTGAAAAGCAGGCTTTTTTTCTCTGTTTTCAAAGCCCAAAGTGTCTGTTTTTTTGACAGTTAATAAACAAATTACTTTGTCACACGTTTCTCTTAGAAACGTGTGACAAAACTTGAAACCGCACGCAATTTTTAAGAAAAACTAATGTTTGTATAAAACATCAAACCAAATTTTTGTTTTTCTTTATGAAAAATAAAAAAAATCTTTGACTTGAACAAAATGTCGGTCCTAAAATAAAATCGTATTGTCAGTATAGTAAATTTTACTACAAAATTATCTTTTTATTATATTTTTTAAAATGATTCTAGGAAAAATAAAGTGTGAAACACGTCCGCAAAGTTGTTTGTCACGCTCGAAAGGTTGCTGGCCTCCGTCCCGTCGGCCAGCAATTTCCTTTCTCGCGTGACAAACTGGCACTTTGCGCTCTTGATACACAAATAACTATTTTCATCAATTTTAATATTTTACACTTTTATGTTGTTAGATTCTTAATTTTAAAATCTTAGCTAACTAAAAAGTAATTTTGAATTATAATTTATGATCTAAAAAATGCTTATCTAAGCTTTATAATTAATACCCACTAAAACTAAGAATTGCATAAAGAATGGTTTTCAATTATTGCGCATTGTTTAAATAGAACACCGTTGTATGTATTACAATAGCCGCATTTCTTGAAGTTTGATCTGATCCAGATCAGATCATGTCTCATGAAACGACACAAAAATGTGTAAAACAAACAAACACGATTCAATTTTTTTGTCTCGTTTCGTTTTGAATCTGCCTCTTCATACTCGTACTGTATTCATTATATTCTTTGTCGCTTTACAAAATATTGTTCAACTACAAAATATTGTTCAACTATTTTTAATAATGAATATTGGATCAAATGTTGTTGTTGCTTCACATGTAAATTTTGATCTGATCCGGATCACTATGCATCAAGAAATGCAGCTAATGTTGTTGTGTCTGCAACTTAATATCTTTCATAGCCTTTACCTTTATGTGTTGTACTTTGTGTTGTTTGCGGTTGCATCATTTATGATAATAAAACTCCTCCCTGGGGTAGAGAAAGAACGTCCGCATTCTTTGATCCCATTTCAAGGTTTGATTTTGAAAATAAACACTCCGTAGTTTCATGTTCATTGGATGTCATTGACCTGGATCTGCTTGAATTGCCTATTCTTATTTGTGTGGTTCGTAGGTGGATGACAATATAGGAGAATAGCATTAATACACCTATTGTTGATAGGGGTACACCTCCTAATAGCGTCCATATCCAATATTGATGGCCCGTTTGTCTGAGATACACTTGTGATAGCTTCTTGCGATTTTGGATATTTTGTTGTTTGATTGACTCAATATTGGTTTCGTTTAATAGCTGTAGGCTTATTTGTAGGTTGTGTAGAGCACTTGGATTTTCTGGGCCTCACTTCTAATTTCAAACGTTTGGAATTTTTTATTGCTGATTGTTAATGTACAATTCCAAAACGTCATTAGAAAATTGCCTGTCAGCGTGCGGTTATTTGGTTCACAGTCCAATGATAACGTTTCGTTTTTTGCGTTGTATATTAATAATTTATCCTCGGCAATGAGATGTACCGTTGTTTCTTTCTTTGACGAGACGTTGCAATGACTTCTGGTCGCCATTATTAATGGTTTAATACAGGCGTCCTCCAATTCATGGATTTCTGCATGTCTTTGAACAAAGTTTTTGACTTGATGAGATGCTGTGGATAATTTTTGATAATCGTTGATGGAGCGATGCAGCTGGTTTTGCCTCTTGTAGTTTCGGCTACTCTAGTATATACAGTTGTGTGTCGCTTTTTACATCTATCTTCGGTCTTATATATTGCAAGGCCTCATCCGAGAGTGTAATGTTGACTCCTTGGTTGATAAGTAGATGTTTCACTATAATAATCTCCTTTAATGATTGAAGCTTACTGCTAGGTAGTTCGATCTTGGTTTTGATGATCGCTCCTTGAATATCTCCCAGTGTGGTGTTCACCGTCTCTATGTTTATTATTAGCGTTATCGTTTCCAAATCGCTGAGTATTACCTTGTTGGCTATTGTAGTACTTGTTACGGCCTTATCTACTGTGTGTAATTAATAGAATCCTCTCATTAACTTGTTCATTCACCCGTCTCTTTATATTCCTTTGATTTTGAAAAGTTCTATCGGTTATATTTTTTACATTAGTCTGAATCCCTCTAGGTTGGGATTTTGTTCATATATTTGGCTTTCAAAATACGATCTTTTTCGTTGTTTTGTTTAACCATTCGACTCACTGATAATTATAAGTTATTACCCACGCTTTGGAATATGTTTCTTGCCTGATCTTGAATTTCCTCTGGGTTTATGAGGTTATTTTTATTGAAGATCACCTCGTTTGGCGTGAAGTCGGTAGAAGAGTGTGCAGTGTTATTGTACAATGCAACAGCCAATTCTATGGTCGTTATTGTGTTAGCGCTTGATATTTTGAGTTTCTTCGTGTCAAAAATCTCTATCAAAGTTGTGTGTGCTCTTTCTATTTGTTCGTTGGATTCGTATGAGGATGCATATTCTAATTTAGTATTTTGTTTATTTAGAACGTCTTTGATTTGAGTGGATTGAAAAGTGGTCTCGTGATCTGAGACAATAGAAAGTGGAATGCCAAAAAGAGTAAAGTATTTTGTTAAGGCTGCTGTTACATCTGTGAGATTTTTTGTGTTTATCAAAACCATCTGTAGATGTTTTGAAAACGAATCAATTATAGATAGAAAATTGGTTTTGTTGATACTGAATATATCATGTGCACTTCTAAAGGTTTTAATGTAATTGGCCTTGGCGAAATTTTGATGTGTACGGATTTCGGTCGTACTTATGTACATTACAAATAGTACAGGAGTTAATGTGAATTTTTATTTTACTGGCCATCTTAGGGAAGAAATAGGATCTTTTAATCTGATTTTCTACTTCTTTTGTACACTATGAGCTCTTTCGTGCTCTTTTACTATAATTGAATTTTCGCGGTCCTCGTTAGTCACATCTTCAAGCATTCTGGTAACGAATACAAAGTGACCTTTTTGTGAGTAGTTCTCTCTACATGCTTCCTGATTAATTCCGGATAGGATTTTCAGAGCTAGGATTGCTGATTGCTTTCCGAACTCGATTTTTATGATTATTGCTCTATTCTATCGCTTTCGGAAATACTTCCTCAGTAATTATAGTGTCTAATTCGGATACTCTGAAAATTATTTGGTTATTATAGAAATTAACGGGGCGTTCTGAAAAATAAATAAAGTAAGCATTCGAGGTGTTGGCTGAATACACGGTGTTTGAGTCATTCAACGTTAGCTTTACCTTCCTTATAAATTACATCATAATCAAAATTTTCCAACTCCAGACGCTATCTGAGAATTTTAGAGTTCTTCTCGGAAGTCTTAATGAAAGTAAGGGGCTTATGATCAGTCACCAAGGTAAACTTGTTACCGTAAAAGTACGGCTGATATTTTTTTACCGCCCGGATTATAGCGAGCGCCTCTTTTTCGTTTATCGCATATCTTATTTCAGTGTCATTTAGCGTTCTAGATGCAAATGCTTTTGGTCTTTCCTGTTTATCCTACGTTTGTGAAAGAACAGTACCTAAAGCGTATTCGGATGCCTCCGTTGTCAGGATGAAGGGTTTATTGAAATCCAATATTTGATCTGTAGCTATTATATTGTTTAATGTTTGAAATAAATCTTCGACAATATCCCGACAATCCGAGGAATTGTTTGATCTGCTTTTGAGTGGTTGGTATTGGGCACTCAAGAATTTTTTTTATTTTGTCAAGGTTCGATTTAATCCCATCTTGTGTGATTATATGTCATTATGTCCTAGGAATTCTGTTTCTCTTTTGAGAAATTCACACTTATGCTGTATTTTCAGGTTGAATTGTGATAAGCGCTTAAGGACTTCTTGAAGATTTTTGATGTGGTTATCTAGATTAAAGCCTACAACTATGATATCGTTACGTAACAAATACGTAACAAATTTTTCCTATTAGTCCATGAAGGACATTGTTCATGGACCTTTGGAAGGTTGCGGGCCGGTTTTTCAATCCAAATGGCATTCGGGTAAATTCGAGTGCCTCTGATTGGCAGAAAATGCTGTTTTTTCTTGTGAATCCTTATCCATTAGAATCTGGTGGAAGCCAGACTTTAAATCCAAGGTTGAAAAATAAGTGGATTTCCCAAGGTTATCCAATATTTCTTCAATTTGACTGATGGGAAATTTCTCATTTAATTTTCTGTAATCAATCACAACTCTGACTTTCCGTATACCTGAAGTGTCGGTTTTTTTTCGGAACTATCCATATAAGGGAAGAGTAGGGGCTGCTGGAATTTCGAACAATTCCACTGTCTAGCAACTCTTTTATGTGATCTTCTACGCCTTTTTAAAGTGGTGAGGATATCTGTATGTTTTTGTGTATACAGGATCCTCTTTAGTATTTATCTTATGCTTGATGATTGTTGTAGCAGATAGTTTTTCATGCTGCTTTAACAGGACCTTTTGATTCTCATAAATAGTGTTTATAAGAACACTTTTTTCATGTTCGCTTAAATGTTCTGTTCGGATCATTTCAGCTATTATTCCTTGACTTATTAAGTTATTTCCATAAATTTTTATGGGCTGGATTGTCTCGAAGTTTTTTACGTTTAAGTTTAATTTTGGAAGGCGTTTTGGTGTTTCTGGTGTGTTAGTTTTAAAGTTTTCGGATTTGTACAATCCAGGCTTCATTTAATTATTCCAGGTTTTCATTTAATTATTTGTGTTCTGACACTATCCAGTCACCATTTGTTTTAGTTTTAAAAGTTACCATATGATTATAGAGTTTGTTTGGGTAATATTTCTGGAATTTAAAAATTTTGCCGTTTAGTGCTACGGTATTTGTTTTATAATCAATTTTGGCATTCATGTAGGCCTTTGATTGTGAACCTAATATTCCACCGAAGTATTCATGGAAATTTAGCTCGTAGTACTGTAGTTTTGGCAGATTGTGACCGAAAAAGTTTTTTTTCTTGTTTTCGTCACTTCTTGGTTTCCTAAAATATTTTTGATTTTTCTAAAGATAACAGATAATTGGGTATTATATTGGCCTTGATTATGCTCTTATTAGCCCTAGTGTCTATTAAAATTGTTATGCTTTGTTCTGTTTTTTTTTACATTCAATAAATGTAAGGATTTTTAACCTTCTCAGTTCGAAGTGTGATCCTCCCAATAATGTTCGCTGTCTGGGTTTGGATCTGGATTATCTTCGGAATTGACCTGTTTTGGCTCAAGATCTGGAACCATTTCATATTTTATTGACTTTCATGCTAAAAGATCGTCTTGATCTTGAGGAAGGGTCAACTTCCATTGGTAAAGGTTCATTTTCCTCTTGTGCCGGCCAACTTTGTTTTTTCATTTGTTAATTTACAGAATTAGGGTTAATGTCCCTTTTCCGCTGAAAATTGTTTGGTTTATTTTGGCTATTGACCTTTCTCGAACTGGCCATTATGATTCCATTTGAGTTGAATTTACACAGAAAAGCGTAAGCTTCCTCTATGTTTTGGGTTTTGCCACTTGGGCATAGCCAACATAGGGTTTGCTTAAACCGGAAATAAATCCGCCAATGCATCTTTCTCAATGAAGCTGCATATTGCATGCCATGAACCGTTGTAAACCGGATTCTGTTTGGCTAGCGATTTAATATTTTGAATTATTTTTTTTGTTTTATTGAAAAAAGTATGCACAGACATACTTTCTTCTTGTTTATTACTCCATAGCTGTGACTTATAGTACGGGAGTTGCTGTTTGTCCCCCAAGGCTTTGAGTAATATTTGTAATATTTTCGTGAAATTTTCTGGATCCCCGGCAAGGCATAGTATGTCTTTTGCCATTCCCTCAATTTTATTTTTGACCGCTTGAAGTTACATTTTAAATTGTTGGGGTGGGACCATTTTCACAAATATGTTAAGTGTCTCTTCGGCCGTTTTTAGCCAAGAGGTCACTTGTTTTTTATTTACATCGAAAGATGGAATGGATTTAATTGGATCTCGGATCGTAAATAAATCTAGTTGCATCTGCCAAATATTTTGAACCGGAGTCGCTGCAGGCATCTCTGTTTTTGATTTAAATTTGCGAATGCTTGGTCGTATTGACCCGTTTCTCATTCAAATATGTAAGTTGCTAGGTAATAGCACCCAATTGAGCGGACATTTGCTATAAATTTGCTTCTGTCATGGTTGGAGAGGTTTCTTCCTCTATGAGATCTATGTTTTTGGTTTTATTAAAGATTTCGATAGATTTCTCCCTTCTCCGATCAATTTCGCTATTTCGGGAAATCGTGGACAGTATTTTTATTACGTCTTACGAGTTTCCTTAATTATTTTTTTTGCCTATCTTGTAGTACAGAAAAAAATAGGGTCGATTTACTTTGTCTTTCTTGTAGTTTACAGTATCGAACTTATCTCATCTATCTTGTTAGAGTAAGATAATTAAGGTAAAAGAAAGCTTTTTTTATAAAAATCAAAAAAAAATCTTACTTTTTGGAATTGTTGTTGAGCTGGTTCGTTTGGAAGTCTGGATAAAGCGGGTCAAATCCTAAATCCTCGTAGCAGTTGGTACAACTTTCAGCCAGAGACGTCGAGAGGAAAAAAATTCACAAATCACGGAAGGTCGATTGGTTAGAAATGATTTCATCAACCGCATGAAAACATGCTATAAAGGAATCTGTACAATAAATTTGAAATTCTTTACAGGTTGCTAAACTGAATTCCATGAGAATATTTTCTAGTGGCACCGGTCAAGTGTTTTTCAAAATCCTTTTGTGACATTCGAACCAATTTCTTGTATAAGTTGTCTATCACATTTTTGAAATTCATGCAGTAATATTTTAAATGTAAGTGTCATGATCTATTTTGGATTCTTCAGCCAGATATCTCCAGCTAGATACATAAAACAGTTACAGCTACAATGCTTATTATTATTGGTGACATTTTAAACGATCAATTGAGATTAGCTTAATAAATAATATTATTCGCTGTTCATTTTGTGTAAACACAGTAACATCTACTTGTGAACAGTAACTGAGATAAGTAACCATGGTATGCCCTTAAACTGCAAATGCCTTGCGCAAACGAACAAGGAACGAACAAAAGAAAGAATTTTTTGCACAAGATCATTACGGGTTATGAAAAGTGGATTTTGTACGACAGCCATCAACATCAGTTGTAAAAATGAATTTTGAGATTGGAAAGGAGTCATTTACTAAGAGCTTCTGGAACCTGGTTAAACTGTTACAGCTGAACATTACCGCTGGAGGAAAAAATACCATTCACGGGCTAAGGAAGGCGGAAGGTGAAATTATAAAATAAAACTCATCTTCTTCTTATTCAGATCGATATCATCATATTTAAAAGACCAGCGGTTCTTTAAAGTTGAACATCTAGTTTCTGTCGCGAAGGCATTCATCATCTACCCGATAAATGGCAAAAGACCATAGATAGTAATGGCGAATATTTCGATTATTAATCGTTGTAACAAGTATCTTTTCAATAAAGCTAAATTTGACAACGTGAAGAATAGGATTCAGCCAAATTAAACTAAATAAAAATTAGAATTAATAAAATTCAAAATTTTTCTCCATCGCGGGTTACTCACCGAACGCATCCATTTTCTTTTAAAAGAAGAGAAAAAATTCTGGAAAAGGATGTCTTAACTTTAAAATATTCTTAAAAAGCGGGAGTTTTTAAGCTTTACAAGGAAGTAAAATTACATTTAAAAAATTGGGACGTTTAAAAAACCTATTGTTTTTAACATTTGTGGTACTATCAGAAGAAGCGATAAGAGCGCTAACAATTCTTTGACCTGTTTCGGATGATTTAATTTTAAAATACTTTGGAAAATGTAGGTTTAATTTAAAAAATTTAAATGGAAATATCGATAACAATTGCTTTGCAATGTCAATTGGATTTATTTCCGTTTGAAAAAGAAGTAAAACCTATAAACGTTATATTCATGGTAAATGGAAATAAAGCCGGTGGACTTTACTTTCAATTACTTCGTGTAATAAAGTTATTGTAACTAAAGTCAATTAGTTTTATTTCTATTTACCAGAAAGTAATGTTTTAATTTAAAAATGAAATAAGTACAATAGATTTTAGTTCCTCATAAAATGGAAATAAAGCCTGGTCATTTCCGTTAACTTTATTACTTACTTAATAAAGTAAGACTCCGACATACTTAATTATGTTTTTTGATGCCGCCATTCCACAGGCTTCTTCAAGACTCCGAAATACTTATTATAGCTTTTGGTTCGCTCCGGTTTGTGTCGCCTGTAACTAAATTAACATCTAATGATGGACGGACAGGAATTCTCCCAAGATCTCGCCTGATCTGGTTTTAGTAATGATGACTGTTTGGCAGGAGATGACGGTGATCCTAAAACAATTGAATAAATAGCACAATTCGTTAAGAAACGTGTACTACAGGCTTTAATATACGAAAGAATCATTTACAAATGTAAAACTACGAAATAAATAAGCTAAAAATCGGTAAACGTCCTGTGTTATGATCATAGTAGGGCAGTTTCATTATAGAATGGCGAAGATCCTACCTCAGATTATATCAATGCAAATTTTGACGATGGATATAAATAGAAGAATTTATATATCTCAACATTAAATCTCTTACCAAAAACCACCCAATAGTTTTGGCGTATGATATGGAAGCTACATTGATTAGTACTTATGACCACCCGGGTAACGGAACGAGGGAAGATGTTGCGTTGTAGAACAATTTAGATTCCTACTATCAAATTATATAATAACTAATATTAGGGCTGAAATATAAATTTGCAAGTATAACTAGAAAAATTGATTTAACCTAAATATTCCAAACACGCACAGATTTTAAATTCCAGGAAAAACGTAAGGTGGTATAGCTTTTTTATGTAGTCTTCTGGTGAATCCACCATCTACGTACTGAAAGCAATCTGCAGTAAAATGCTTCGAACATATAGCAGTAATCCATTCCTGATATAAAAGCTATTGTCACTAACTTTGAAGCTGAAAATAAATTTTTAACGTAAAATATTTTAATATTTTAGTCGGTGACGGTCCATTGTGATACCACAAAATGTATCCCCTTCACCCTTATTGGAACCATTTAGAGCTACTTTTGTAGAGTAGAACATCTCGCACTTTAATGTTTTCGAGATCCGATAAGTTGTGCATCTTGAATTTACATAAGTACTTGTGCCTTCTGCGTGCTAAAGGCGGTCATGAGCAAAGGAAATGAACGAACGTCTCTTTCTCCTCCTCGTCCAAATAGCTTCTAAAAATGTCATTTTAGAATATTAAAATAAACATTTACTTTTGCACTCACTGATTCAAAGAAACTGTCTTATCTTTTGTTGGCAATCTTAAAATAAAATAAATAAGATATAACTTTGTACACAATTTTACAAAAATCACAATTTTAATCAAACAAATCAAATTAAATTTCAAAATATTATATTTTATTTATCCTTTTATGTTCTTTAGTCTGGTGAATGTTGATTACTGTTAAGTTCAAATCATTATGTCTGAGTTCAGGAAACTGTTGTTTGTGCTGTATGTTTACCTTTTATAAGATATTCTTAATATTAAATAAAACACAATATTTTCGCTTTCTTTTTATGATAAGTTCGTCTTTTAATTTAAAAGGACTATAGTTTCGAACCCCGGCTCATGGTCAACTTTACTAATATATTCACACTCAGGCTAGGTAAACGTTGGTCAATAAGGCGGGCGGTTTCAAGTGAAAAATAAATAAGTTCGTTCTCTTTCTGTTCTATTGTACAAGTATAGTTAGAGCCGGTATTTTAATGCTATTTAATCCGCGGTTAAACTCTTAAACTAGAGTTTAACTTTCGATTTGGTTTTCAATAAAAATAAATTGGCTTTAACTATGATTAATTTGTACTGTGGCAAAAACAGGCGACACTGAATAATACATAAGCTAACTCATAAATAAAGCAAGAATTACTTTCAATAGGCTCCACAAGGTCTGAAATGCATCCGATCTTTCAAAAAACACAGAGCTGCGAATGTTCAACGCATGTGTTAAATCCTTACTGTTGTATGGGTGTGAATCTTGGAAACACACACAGAAGATCACAAGAAGACTCCAGGTGTTTGTGAATAAACGCTATACAACACATAGAGCTCCTGCAGCCAACAAAACAAACAGACATTGAGACCGAAATAAGAAAGCGCAAATGGAGATGGATTGCACATAAATAGAGGAAAACTCCAAATGACATAACACGGATGTCATTAGAATGGACTCCGCAAGGGAAACTTGAAGTAGGAAGACCAGCTATAACTTGGAAGAGAACTGTGCTAACTGAAGCGAAAGAAATTGTAAAATCATGGGGAGAGCTGAAAGCAATAGCCCCCAATAGCTTCAGATGGTCCAGCCTAGTAGACTTTCTATGCTCCTAAATCGGAGATAAAGGAAAAAAAATGATTAATTTATTTAATTAGCCGCTTTGCACTGGTTAAATATTTAACTAAGGTTAAACTGATATTTTCGGTTTGTTGCAGTAGAAAAATTATAAGTAAGGCTTATATAGAGGCCCCTGTTTCTGGATTAATTATTTTAGAATGAGTTTTATTGAACTTAGGCGGATAAGGTGTTTTACATGTTATACCTTTAATTCAAAGTATAAAAGGTATTAGATGATATTTTTAGCAACTTAGTAGTATCTATTTTTGCAATACTAGACAATAATTAAAAAAACAAAAAAAAATATATTTCGAAATTAAAATTTGCTTGGTAAAATAGATCAATATAACGGCCAACAGGCGGCAAATAGATTGGCCAATAGGTTGGATACATTCAAATTCTGTAAACTTTTGATTAAATTAAAATACAAAATGTTTTGTCAATCGTATTTACTTTTACGTTTGTTTACTCGTTATGTATATACTTAAAGTATAATTTTGGTTTATTAAATTCTAACATTTAAAACCCCATTTGGTATATTTAACGTTATAATTAAGCATTTATGGTGTACTTAAATTAATTTATTTCCGTATTTTTTTTTCGGTATTATTGGTTGTTATTTTTCACCAGGGTGAAGGGCTTCTCGAAACCAAAATAAAAATGCCGTTAGCCTTATGTACGGCCTTTACTCATGAAGGGTGTAATTTTGAAACTTATTTAAGAAAATTTTAAGCTAAAATAAATATTTTTTCGAAATGTAAAAAATTATTATTCATTAAATATCTCTCTCTCTCTCTCTCTCTCTCATTTACAAAAACAATGTTTTAGTTTTTTATTGCTGAAACAGTTTTAACTTAAAAATTAATTGTTAAATTATTTGGGAGGAGTTTTTTCATTAGAAATTAATAAAAAATAAATAAAATAATAATTTTTAAGTTAAAACGAAATAAATAAAAAACTGTGCAGTTATTATAATTAAACTTAATTAAAGTAAAAGAAACTATTATAAATTAACCGATGATTAGCCAGCAGGTGCCGTCGAGAGTAGCCAGCAGGTGTCTTCGGAGCTTGGTGAGCGTAGCAAATAGGGGACGCAGACCTCTACCATCTTCGCTCGAAAAAAAGGACCGGTCCTTCTATTCAAGATCATTTTTGTTTAGCAAAATTTTAGAAGTTTGCAACAAAAATTTGAAAAAGGACCAATCCTTCTTTTCGAAAAAAATAAGAAAAAAAAATTGGTAATTTCAATTTTGAGTATTGCCAAAAAGTTGCTGTACTTTACACGAAAGAACTGGTCCTTTTAGACGAATAAACGGACCACTAGTCCATTTATTTGACAGAAAGGACCGGCCTATTTTTTTCGAGGGAAGACGGTAGTCATATTTTAATTATAAATTGAATTTCATTGTTTTATCTCACAGCTTACTGATTTTTTCAGAATTTATCGTAGACAAAATAATAATAATTCTTCCATAACCAGGTTCGCTATCGCTACTGAACTGTTAATACCAAGCAAATGCCAACATTTATTAAGGACTTTATTATTTTAAATTGGAAACCTTCCTGAAAGGCAAACAAAATATAATGCGGCAATATTCTAAGCAAATCCATGCTCATCTAAGGGGCATCTGTGGTTTTATATCAACTTTAATTGTATTATTATTACCTCTATCTAATATAAATGTTTATGTTAAATATAAATATTCAATAAAATGTTGATTAAAATTACGTATTATTTATTACGTGTAATTGTCGAAATATTTATTAGTTTCTGGTCTTTCAGTGAAACATAAATTGTTTGGCTGGAAGGACATGTTTCGGACTAAATGTCATATTGTATAAATTTAACCAAGCATAACATCTGTTGGATATTTTCCAAAGCCTGTCACCAATCAATCAGAGCAATTGTATATATTTCATGTTAACCATCACATACTCTTACAAAAAAAAAAAAAAATAAAAAAATACTTACTAAAATGCAACACAATTTTAAATTGCAACATTATGTAATAAGTTCAAACAATTTAAATATGTTTTTTGCTGTTCTTACGATGTTTCATCAAATTACCTACCGATATGAAATTATGAACGGACTTAAAGTCTCCCACCGCGTTTATATAAAGTCAATGTAATGAAAATCGATAGTGTTTCTTTTGGTATTGGTATAAAGAAAAGTTCAATAACTACAGACTATAAATTGTTTAGAATTTTAGTATACAATTTGTATTTTAGAGTAACAAGATCTTTCGTCTCCGTAAATACGCGAAAAGATGAAATCAAATTTCTTTTGTTGTGTTCATCTTATACAGCATTTGTTGTTGTTATTTATTAGATTAGCATTAAGTACGTATTTTATATATAATCATACCATATTACATTACGACCCATATTTTATTTTATTTAAAGATCTTTTCAATTTTTTATGTAATCTTTACTACATACAAAACAATTTTTTGCGAATAAAGTTAAAGATCAAAACGAAAAATAGAGATGTATAAGAAGAAAACTACTTGGTGGTTTCAGTCACTCATACAATTTGGCATTATCGGCGTATTATACTTAAACGTTTTAGTTGGGTTAACTTTTAACTAGCGTTTTGATTATTAAGCCAATAAAAAATAATATAAATTTATTGAACTGACCATTAATAGTCGATGGAAATAAACATTTCCATTTTTTTTATTTGGTGGGTGTGTGTGTGTGTGTGTGTGTGTTGATTGTTATTGGCTTAAATTGTATATTGGTCGATCGATTTCGATTTCATTTCATAAAAACGGAAACCATTATTTAATTTTTAACGAGCGTTTATGCAGATTTGTTGTGTTTGGCGTTTTAATCGAAATTATGTGAAATACGTACATATGTATAAAAAGCATACTTTTCTGAGTATACCATATTACGTATTTTGAGTATTTGTGACACAATATAGGTTATTAAAGTAATCATAAAATTGGTAGTTTATTGCTTTTTTGTTTTGGTCAAGATTTTGTTCGAGTAACCTAAGATTTTGAAGTTAGTGAATCATAGTTCGATTAATTACCTTCAAATTTTTAGGCCTTAGAGACAAAAATGAAACTCATTATTAATTCTTCAAATAATAACCTCTCTAAACTTTTCGGTAGCCACAAGAATTATAGGAAATTTAATTTGAAATGTAATCCTTCCTTTCGGCTATTCTTATACGGAGTTAAGGACCCTGATGTTAAACTATATTCACTTTATCCAAGCAGAGAAGCAGAATTTCTAAACTAATAAGCGAGAATAGTTAATACCGTTCTAATCAAAATGTACATATTTATCCAAGCAGAGAAGCAGAATTTCTAAACTAATAAACGAGAATAGTTAATACCGTTCTAATCAAAATGTACATATTTCGAAACTCAAGTCTTTCGAAAGGGAACTATTGGGAAAGTTTTAAATGTTTGCTTATAAAGTTACTTAAACTTCAATAGTTAATATTCTGGTTTGTTGGACTACTTCAAATTCTTGTTGTTGGAGTATGATTAAGATCGACTCTTTCAAATAACCCCCGGCGGCCAGTAGTTAGTTGTAAGACTAATGCCCAGTACAACATAACTCCTCATGGCTACAAACCTTTGTATTTATTTATTTATTTATTTATTTAAGTGAAGAAATTGATTTTGTCATTAACATTTATGATTCCATATAAAAAAATAATCATCCATTAATAAAATTTAAAATTAATATAAAACAGAACAAGAAATTTAGAAAATAACAAAATTAAGCCAACATTTAAAAAACTTTAAAATGGTCTTCTTCAAAGTTGAAGCTGTCAAAAGTGTAGATTTTCAAATTTTTTTCAAAAAATCGAATTGATTTTTTCCCTGCATTATTCAATAATTTTGCTAATCTATTGATTGGGTTGTTATCGCCAAAATTGATGAAATGATGATCTAGGGCCAAAAACCAGTGATTACGCAACGTCCTGCTTGGAACTTTTATAGAGATATTTTCCAATACATAAGCTAAAGCGATGTGGCCAAGTAGGAAGTTTCCGAAAAAAGTAGCATCCAGAAGAAGACGTCTCTTTTCAAGGTTGAAAATTTTATATTCTTTGCACCTTGCTGAATGGGTGATAAGCGAGCCACATTTTGATAGACAGCTATACTATATTATAGTCATATTACCAGCCACTTTTTTTATATGAAACAAATTTTTGTATGCTTTCAATTCTTTTGATGTGCACATCATACTAAGGATTCCAGACGAT
The DNA here is from genome assembly GCA_958295665.1 of Tipula vernalis. Taxonomy (NCBI): domain Eukaryota; kingdom Metazoa; phylum Arthropoda; class Insecta; order Diptera; family Tipulidae; genus Tipula; species Tipula vernalis. Next base: position 266,744,589 of record OY282558.1, read on the forward strand.
TACAGCATATTCCACCTGAGATCTTTTATAAGCGAAATATGGTGTAAATAAAGTGTGTATCCCTGAATTCGCCGGTCTATCGTTTGACAAAGCCAAAACCATAGAGTTGGCTTTAGCAATACAGTTATCGATGTGCCTGTTAAAACTAACGTTTTTGAGGAAAGTAACTTCTAAATCAGTAATTTCTTGTATTCTTTGAACTATGTCTATTGTCATTGATGTTGTATGTAGTTATTATTGGATTCCTTTTACAATGAAAAGACATAATTTTGCACTTCTTGATAGGTGTGCTGAGTTTCGATCGCACCACTCCTGTCAGCATCACAAATTTGTCCAATCGTACGATACACTTTTACGTCATTTGCAAATATGATAACATTTAAGGTTTTTATGATCTTCGATATCCGATCAATGGAAACAATAAAAATCCAAGGTCCAATATGTGATCCTGGAGGAACACCAGATCTCACTATGATAACGTTTGATTTCTTATTGTTAATTATTATATACTATATTATAGACGGTTTCTTAAGTATGACTTGAACCAATTAATGTGTTCTAATGAAAGTAAAAATGCAAATAGACTTTGGAGTGATTTATGATGACATGTAGAATCAAATGCCTTACTGAAATCCGTATAGGCTACGTCTACTTGATGATGTTTTTCTATTTTCTTTACAGTTTAGTAGATGTAGACCTACCAAATTGATGTACTTTGATTTAACAGCGTTGCATACAACTAGTTCAAATAATTAAGGAATTGATGATGAAGTTGATATTCCTCTGTAACATGTGATGCCATCCCGTTTGCCTTATTTAAAGATTGGAATTGTTTTAGAGATTTTCCATTTTTCAGAAAATATAGCAGTGGTTAAGGAATATTTGAACGGTTTGTCTTCATCAGATATGACTGGAGGAGTGATTGATATGTTGCTATTGCTTGTTTTATCGATGTAAATAGTATTGGTGGTTGGTCGATAGACATATTGAAGATTGCAGCAAACATGCCCATTATCTCTTTGGCGTTTGAGGCGCTGATATTGTTGAAAGTCATCATCCCTCGATTTCACGTTTAGACCTAGAATATTTCCTGAACTGTTTTACGTTTTTTCTAATTTTTTCTTGGATGCCAGACAAATAAGCCTTGTACTTAAATTTGAAATAGACATGACATCAAATTTCTCGCTGTATTGTAAAAAGGACAGCTTGTCTGTTTCCATAATTGATTTCATCTTTTTAGTATAGAGCTTACATTTACGAATTTTCTAGATTTAGAGACCGGTCATCGAAACATGGAGGATGACTTGGTGATATGTTGGAAATAGGTACAAGTAGTGATTTCATCCCAATTCACTGCTTCCAAATAAGCATGCAGACCAGTATGGTTTGTCTTATAAAAGTTGTTATTGATTGCAGGTGTTTTGATTTCGGCATACAGTTAGTAGTATCCAATAAACCATCAAAAGGTCTTTAATGAACCAAGTTCCAAGGTAAGGGGACAGTACGCCACCTTGCGGCACAATCTGGCGGGAGGATTCCCCTAACTTGGTATTTTTAAACCTGCCTCTAAGCATTTGATCTATTCAGTCCTTAAGTGCTTCATCCACTCCCAGATTTGAAAGTGTTCGAGTTATAGCCCCTGGAAACACGTTGTTAAAGGCCCCCTTAATATTCAAAAAGGTTACCATTGAAGTCTCTATACTCGAAAGATTTCTCGAAGAGCAGTCTCTACAGATCTCCCCTTGCAATAGGCATGTTGAGATTTAGACAGCTTTTCCGGCACAAGTGTGCCTCTAATATGAGCTTCTATTTATCTTTCCAGTCTTTTAAAAGGAAAGTAAGACAAGCTAATCGGTCTAAGGTCTTTGGGATTGCAGTGTGAGCGTTTTCCCGCCTTAGGTATGAAAACAACCTTCAAAATTACCTCTAATCAAAGGAAAATGTTAAATGAAATGTAAACGGAAATGTGTTAACGGAAATGTTTAGATCTATAGTTTGTTGAATATCCGCAGGGGTAATACCATCGAGACCAGGCAACTTATATCGTCTAAAACTATTTATGGCCCACAGGATCTTTTTCTGGTAATAATTTGGCCCACAAGACTACTAGCCCTATTACCTACTGATGTGGTAAATGAGGGAAAATGAGTTTCCAGCAGATGTTCCAGCGATTTCGTACTATTACTGGTCCAAATCCCATCCGGCCGTTGAACATAACTTGGGATGGAAGGACCAGTTGATAGTACTTTGCGTAGCCTAGACATCTCCAAAGACTCCTGAATTTTGCCACAATATAGTCTCCAAGATCTGTTCTTGGCACTTCTTACTGGATATTTGAAAATTTTGAGGACTTCTTTGTAGGAGTCACTTGTTTGTTGAATATCTTTGGACCACCAGGGTGGCCGATATTTACCCCTAGGCCTGCTAGGAGGACTAGAGCCCAGTATCGTTTCATTAAAAGCGCCGGACAGCTCGTCCACTAAGCCATCGAGCCCTTGCACAGTTTTTGAGAGTTTTGACACTGGAACTGGTAGTGAATTACCAGAATTGTTCTAAAGGTATCCCAGTTGGTTTTCCTCCTATTTCTGAAGATTGAACTTCAAATTGAAGATAACAATGATCAGAAAAGAAGTGGTCCTCCGACACTTTCCAGTTTTATAGACTAATCGTCAGAAACTTTGAGACACATTGACATCTCCGAGTCTGTGCAGAGAGTTTCCGCCTGGCTTTCAAGCACAGCTTCCTCGGACTTCGGTGCCTCCGGCTTTTCTGTGTCCTTCTTGTATATTTTGAGTGTGACTGCACTGAAACTATAGTTTACGGTACCATTAGTGTTTTCCAGTGCAGTCAGTGACTCCCTGTTTAAAACTGACATATAGTCAGCCTATGGCTCCTCGAGCTTGACCACTTTCCAGTTGTGCGTTGGCAAATCTGTGTTACCAACCTGCTACAACTAGAGTATCACCTTTGTATCGCTAGGCTCCGAAGGGATCCAGCCCTGGCTCTCGGCCTACAGGGGATCTCATCCCTAGCTATAACAACAAGGCTGGCTCAAGCGCGGTTTTGTTTTTCTCCGTCCTGTCTTCCGGCGAGATGTTATTTTTTTTATCTAGAGCCCTCTAAGCCTTTCTTTCTCCTAGTGTTGTAGGTTGGTCTTGAGGAAAAAGCTTCCTTCGTTCGTTGATTCTGCTTTGTTAACTCAGGTTTGGTGACCCGAGTGGAGGGACCAGCCTCACTTGTGCTTATGTCCCGCGATTTGGTTGTAGATTTAGAGGCAGGCCTACAGATCGGAGTCTTCTTGTCTACATTTCCCGGATTTGTTAGAGAGCCGGGTTCCTTTTTTACTTTTTTTTGTTTTTGTGATCCGTAATAGGTCCCACGACTAGCGGATAAAAGGGCGTCCGTCTGTACAGAGATCCGCAGTACACAAATAAGACTACTTAATCCGAAGGACGCCAGGTATCCGGATCCACCAACGATCTGGTCAACTTTCGGCACGGTGCGGGTAACACCTTAACCCGGCCCAGTGATTTGTTTAAAGTTGACTCAAGTGCCAACTTGAATCCCCTGAGCAACTGCACACCTGATCACCGAGTCTTGACTAAGTTAATAAATATTATGAGATGACAACACAAGTTTGGAAAATTTCAAAAAACGTAGAAATAGAAAAATAATTCACAAAATATGACAAAACATGGGAAAATGGTGTGATTAAATAATTTGTTTTCGTATTTTTCTGTATTATAAAAGGGATCATCTCGTATTTTAGAAAGAATAAATTCTGGATTGGACAAAATCTCGAAAATCGGTTTAAAATAATTCGAAAATTTAGCAATGGGACAGAATCTCGAAAGACATATTCTCGAAAAAAATCTCGACACATTAAATGGTTCCGAGATTTTATAAAATGTTGTTTTTATGACTTGTAATAATTTTGTATGAAGTGAAGCACAAAAAACAAGGACTTAAAAGGTTTATGGTATACATTTGTATTGCTTTATGACAAGAAACCAGAAGGCACCTTGAAAGAAAAGAGATAGGTACTTCAGAAGAAAAAGTTACTCTCTATTAAATCGTATCTCTTAAAATTATTTCTGTGGAAAATATTTCAATTTATCCAGGCACAATTAAATTTTCTTCATCGTTAGACAATTTTTGGTTGACCATTGTGAGGTTTTCTTAAGATCTATAATATCTTAGCGTTCCATGTCGGTAGAATTTATTCTGTGTTGTGAATGTTTCTCAATTTATATAATACTGATGGGGAATTTGATTCATTGGTTCGGATCGCTTGACCTATTTCGAGTTCGAAAACCAAATATCGAGTTCGAGTTTACATATAGATCGCGATTCGAAAATTAATTTCAAATATTTCATTCTATTTGTAATTATTTTACGATTCAATTTTCCGATGTTTGTTTATTTACTAGCTTGGTGGAAAAATTACCAAATTTAGTTTTGACAAATGTTGCGATCCACGCGCGCAACTCATAGTAATTCGACACTTCTACCTTTGGAGTTTTTTTCGAGATTTTATTTTTCGAGATTTCGTCGCGTCGTGATTATATTTTTCTTATGATTTGGTTTTTCTGGATATCCTAGTGAACCGAACCCACTATGAAACTACCACATAGACAACTAAAGTACACTAGTAAAACTAAAGATACGTTTAGAAGTACTTTTTCTGGTATTTATTATTATGCGTATAGGATTAGTTATAGTCAATACAATTGCATTTGTGGGGTACTTTAAGCTTAACGAACAAAAAAAATTATTAAAAACATAAATAAAATCACTACGGGTGTACTACGAAATCCAGGTTTTCAAAATCCCGAATTCAAAATCTCGGTTTCCAAAATCCCGGTTTTCAAAATCCCAGCTTTTAAAATCCCGGTTTTCATAATACTGGTTTTCAAAGGGGATCGCATCTAAATCTCGGTAAACATAAGGCCGCTTTTGCCAAAAAGACCGCTTTTGAAAAAAATGCTTTTTAAAAGACCGATTTTCAAAAGGCTGCTTTACAAAATGTTGTTTCGCTAAAAATACCGCCTTTGATATAAAAAAAGCGGGCAATTTTTTTCTATAATTAATATTATTTCGTATAATCACAAAACACCAACAGTTTTCACTTACTTAAAAATAAAAAAACCAAAATTTTATTTTTGAATTTATTTACTTTTATTTATTTAAAATTACAACTAGTTTCGATCTTGTAAAGATCATCTACAGGTAATTTTTTGCAATTAAAAAACTAAAGTAAAAACAACTCTTATATATACAAAAATGTTTGTTTAACAGGTAAAAAAAAACAAAACAAAAAAAATATAAAAAGGACTTATATATAAAAATACTAAACAAAATATAAAAGAAATAAAAAAATAAAAAACGGAGGCGGACAAACCCACAAATTTAATTAAAAATAAGGGGTATTGCGCTTGTTATGGTTAATTTTTAAAAGTTATTTTAAATAAGGGGGAATTAATTTTTGCATCATCTGTGTTCATGAGATTTGTGGTGTTGGCGATGTGGTATGACTCGTATGCGTCTAGTTTCCATTTTTGATGTACTGTTTTTATTATCGCCAACACCACAAATCTCATGAACACAGATGATGCAAAAATTAATTCCCCCTTATTTAAAATAACTTTTAAAAATTAACCATAACAAGCGCAATACCCCTTATTTTTAATTAAATTTGTGGGTTTGTCCGCCTCCGTTTTTTATTTTTTTATTTCTTTTATATTTTGTTTAGTATTTTTATATATAAGTCCTTTTTATATTTTTTTTGTTTTTTTTTTTTTTACCTGTTAAACAAACATTTTTGTATATATAAGAGTTGTTTTTACTTTAGTTTTTTAATTGCAAAAAATTACCTGTAGATGATCTTTACAAGATCGAAACTAGTTGTAATTTTAAATAAATAAAAGTAAATAAATTCAAAAATAAAATTTTGGTTTTTTTATTTTTAAGTAAGTGAAAACTGTTGGTGTTTTGTGATTATACGAAATAATATTAATTATAAAAAGATCACTTACGTCACTCCGCTTCAAAAAAAAAAAAATTTTTTTTTTTTTTAAAAATGTTTAATTTTTTTCTGTTTTAAATAAAACATAAAATCGTTATTAGAGGACATAATCGAAGTGGATTCTAAACTTTAACCAAACTCTAATTCGACGTGGTACCTCTGGAAGGCTACTGTTATAATGGAAGACCTATAGAACTAACATTCTTAATAATATGCTTACAATTCAAGTAGGGAGAATATTTTCAATGTTTAGAACTAAAAACAAATATTTTATTAGATATTTTATTTTTAAATGTACTCGTATGTACTCGTACATATCGTCGTGTCCAAATAAGAGTATTACATCTGCAAATCATTAATTGTTTGGAGGGGCGTGTCACGTTTTTAATGTTAAATTTGGCTTAATTTTTTTTAAATAAAATTTTTGCCACACTTTGTGGAAAGGATTTTATTTAAAAAAAAATTAAGCCGAAATTAGCTTTAACAACTTTAAAGCCTCTTCAAAAAATGGCCGATTTGTAGATGTAATACTCTTATTTGGACACGACGATATTTATTTTATTGAATTCAAAAATATTGATTGATTGATTGATTGATACGAATGCACGGCCAAGCTTATAAAGCAAGAAATCCCGTGTTAGTGATGTGGTCATTAAACTGTCAAACCAACTTTATAACACAGGTGAATGCTTTCCATACTGAAGATACCTAAGCACCATTACCACAAGGAGAGCACAACCACCCGCGATATCACATAAATGTGACAGCATCATGTCCACCCCTGGCCGGGTCCCACCGTGCACTCTTTCACACATAACAAAACCGAAGGATAGGATAGGATAGTTAGAAGTGACAGAATCGGCCCGGTTACAGACACCTAGGTATAGCCGATAGTTAGTAAATTGTTAGTAATTATATAGTAAAATAGTTAGCACAGGACAACACAATTTCTAAACTACAGCTAATTTACTACTTGTTGATCCTGGAGGGTTGATTCAAGCTAAAATTTAATTATGAAACTCAGGATTAATTTAATCCCTATAATAATGAATTATTCTGGAACTATGTTGAATTCTGAAAATTGGATTATGTATTAACATATTAAGGAAGAGACCCCTTTAAATCTTCTTTAAACTAAATTAATTAATATACATTAATGAATAAAACACGATATATTACATATTAAAATAAATAAATTAGTAAAGTTAAAATTAAATTAACTTCTCTGAAACAAATTATAAATTAATCCCTATATACTTACAACTATATTTAAAAATAAAACATAAAAATAAAAATAAAAAATTAATATTTAACAATAAAATTAAACTAATTAGCAATTTAATATAAATCTGGAAAAATTAAAATTAATATTTTCGACAGCCATGACGTCAGACTGAAAAAGTCAAATCACTAATGTAATGAGGGAAATAAAAATGTTTACCAGGAACTAAATATATCGAACTGCAGCCGGCACACAACCCTAACTAAACTCAATAAAATTCCAACACACAATTCTGCATTTTAGTAAACTGACTTCCTTTCTCAAACATCGCTAAGCTTCGTGTCCCTTCATAGATTAGCTTTACTATGAAAATCAAATGTTCAAAGGAACACGAAGAACGACGATGCTCTAAAAAAAAAAAATATTTTAATAAAAATGCAAAATTACTCATTCAATGATTATTAATTTCAATCAAAATTGCTCACAGACTACATCTCGATATATTTAATATCAAACCATTCATATTTGTAAACAAAAACGTTCACACAAACTGAAAACAAATGCTGTGTTTCCCATTCAAATCCGTAGATCGAACAGATTTTGAAATCTGAAATCAGCTCGATCTGGTCGATCCGAAATAAGAAACAGGTTGTAGATTCTTCAGATCAAAACAATTTTCAACCTTCAAAAATTTTCAATTTAATAAAATTATCGACCTTCGTCCACATAATAATTAAAATTTCCTTCTATTTCCATTTTAATAACGTTTACATAAAAAAAAAAAAAAAAATTGATCAGATCGATCTGAGCTGAAATAAGAAACAACCCCCCAGTACTCAGACCAATCAGACCGACTAGATCAGAAATAAGAAACACAGCATAAGACGACACAAAAAAAATGCCTTTGAAAATCCCATATGATTCCACCAAGCCCCACAGGAAAACAAAAATCTGTATACTTAACTAACACCACTACCACCCATCACATACAAGATGTATACAAATCGTTAAATAAATTTGAATTAAAATGTAATTTAAATAATTAAATTAAAAAACAAAATTACTAAATTAAATTAAATAAATTCATTCAGCAAGAGAAAATACGTCTTTCCTTCACTCGACAATCTATCGATCTACTTTGAATTAAATTAAATTTAACCAAAATTAACATTACAATATATATATACATATGTATACATATAAGGTATATATCCCTGTTGACATAATTAAATAAAAATTAATATTTCCGAAATTTATCATTACTACATTTATCATTAGTACTCCCACATAATTTCAACTTTGTTTATGGTTATGCTGCGCTGCAAAATCGAGCATGCACAAATAATTTGTATATAATATTGGAAATTCACAATCAATATTCGAACACATTCAATCACACAAAACACAAGGATCCAATTTGAATCGAATCCATGCATGTAGTATAAAATTCTAAAAGATTTCTAATGGTACCAAATAAATAATATATTTATAATACATAATATAATAAATATATACTGCAACCTAAACTCTGTTTAAAATATTAATTTAATTAAAAATATTTATTATTTCCAAGTTTATTACATATTTATAAAATTTAATATAATCTTAATGTTGTTTATGTTACGCTGCGTCAATAATTGAGCATGTACAAATGATTTTGTTAATTGCTGTATGAGTTATTTTCGAATAAGACTCGAACGTATTCGATAATACGTAGTATAAGAATCCCATTCGAATCAACCCCACACATCTACGTATATTTCATTTTGTATAGTATTTACATTATATGCCAAAAACATCTATAATTCCAAGACGAACTATACGAAATTTAAAGGTACAAAGTGACGACTGCCCATAGTGTTAGTTGTGTACATATAAGCCTTCAATAAAAAAACTAACCAACACTAATCTAATTTGTTTTGGTTTTGTGCTATGAAATATGAAAAAAAAAAATACAAAAAATACATAGGAAACAACAACAATTTACATCACGGCAACGCCGTATAATAATATCAAATAAAACGAAAGCTATTTATGCTTGTATTTATGTGTAGGTTTTGTTTTGGAAAATAAAACCAATTACAATAACAACAATGGTTCTGTCATTCGTCATATTCGAAATAATTGACTGAACGAAGACTGACCTTTTTTTTAAATGAAATTCATTATTTATTTTAATTAATTATTGAATTATTTATTTATAATTTTGTTAATTACATGTTCATTGGAAAAGGTTTTATGCCTAACGGAAGCACTAACTGAATAGTTTATTAAGAAATGTGCTTCCATACGGCTTTTACTTCTTTAATATATTTAAAAAAATTATACCTTGTTGTTTATTTTATTTACCTACACGAAATTTATTAAATCGGTCTACATATACGCCAAGAGCTATGAATTTTTTTGGTGCTTTGCAATCTTATGCAGTGTACTTCGTAGTGTATTCGTGCTCGCATTATTCAAATTTAACATAATTTCACACGATCGAAGTCATCCGAATGCCGCGAATGTATCAGACTCTGTTGGTGAATATTGCTCAGCGGAGTGTGCACCATACTTGATGGTAAATATCCAGGTGGACTGAATATGGATAGACACATTGTTGATCCAACGTTGTTCGTTCGCAAAATCGATTGAGTTATCAAAGAATGTTCACCACCAATTTGTTTGCTTTGGGCCGTCGCCGTATTATTATTAGTATTGAAACCTCCACCACTGCGCGTTATATTCAAGTCTTGTAGAGCATGTTTTCGTAATCCTTGCACAAAATGGCGGGCCCCACTTGGCATTTTCTATTGCTGATTTTTCATGGTGAAATGAACCAGTGATAATTCAGTCTTACCGTTTTCAACCTGCGTATATTGATTCGTTTGGCAAACTGGTTGTGATGTAATTTGTTCCTCCTCATTACTGTTAGTGAGCTGCCAATCTGGATTCCCATGTTTTCGCATATCCATTTCGCAATCAAACGAAAAAAATCAACAATCTCCAAAGCCCGTGACCGGAAAGAGAAGTACATGACAAATGGCGTAACTAGTGGACTATATTTCGTTAACAAGATGAATCTGGAATAACATGAATTTAATACAAAATTAATGTAAATCAAAAATACTAGTAGTTACCACTTTCAGTTGCAACAATTGTCCGAATTGATCAGTTACTCTTGATGTACATATGTGATAATTCACGATACGATACTGGGAGATAATGAACTCATACGCCGAATGGCTGTCATCAATTGTTCAGGACACCAACTTAAATTCTCATCAGGAATAAAGTTTTGAGATATAACAACAACCGCCGTTAATAGTGTCATTTTAGTGAGGACATTTTCGACTTGGACAACATCCTCATCATAAACGGTTAATATGTCAAAAACGCTTAAAATACCACAATAAAAACTAATTCACTCGTTAAATGTCGTAGATATAGTCGGCCATATCGTGATCAGCATCTCATTCAAGTTCCAGGTTCTCGTTTAATCAACTCACCATAATTAAAAAAAAATACATCAACTGCCACAAAAGTATTAACAGACAGAGTATTAAATTTTCTACAACAAAACACATTATTGTCGTGACAACTTTGTGATAATTTTGTTCGTCGATTAGATTTGTTGTACGTACGCCCAAAAACGGGACCATAACTTTGGCCGGAACTAAATCCTTATTCATGATAGCTACAATCCTAGTGTTCGGTCTGGCCAAAATGAAAAAAAAAATCACGATTTATATGTCAAAATATGTAGCATTAAACGCACTCAAAAATCCAACTTTTTTTTTGGATTTAAATGTCAAAATTTCGTGGATTTGGCTGTCAAATGAAAATATATATATTTTGATCAGCTGTTTGTTTTAAATAATATTAAATTTAAAATGTTGTTTAAATATAAGTGAAATGTGGACTTATCCAATTTGTGGTATAAAGTAATTAGTGTATTTTGTCTGTTGATGTGTGATGTATTGATTTTTTGCCTTTAGATCAACGACATTGTTATGCCTGCAGAACCCGATGATTTTGAGAAATCAATGGGCAAAACGTGTGCGATTTGTTTATTACAGGCGCCCGTGAAGTTGAATTCAACAACAAAAAGGTATGAGTACGATTTCTTAAGTTAAAAATGTTAACTAATTGGGATTCATTTTTTTTAGGGAATCATTATTTATGTTATGTTCCAATGACAAAACATAAGGCATTTCAAAAAATCCAAACCAGATTAGTACTTGAATTAGAAAAGAAATTGTCCGGTAAACATGTTGTATTCATTAAAATTTATCAATGCCAACACGTAAAACAAGAACACAATCGAAGCAAAAGCGCCCACGATCAAGATCGTCATTGACGGCTGTCAATGATGCTATCTTAAAAGATTTAATATTCCCAGCTGAAATTTTAGGTAATCGCATTCGTGTCAAACTTGATGGATCGCAGGTGATCAAAGTTCATTTGCTTAAAACAACAAATTACAATTGAACTTAAAGTGAGTGCAGTTTACAAATTTATAAATCAGGATTACCCGCCCTTGTGTTTTTTTGGTAGATCAAACCAAGTTTACTAAAAGCCAAATAAGTCGCAAAGTAAATTTTGTAGACAAACATTACTAAGACGTATTATAGATAATATTGTCTTCGATATAAACTTACAGAAACATTTCATCCAAAATTCTTTAACTTTCTTGTTCTGGTTAATATAATTTGGGCTAATGATTTTTTTCTACTTTTTCAGGTTGAGACATTTACATTAGTAAAAAGCTAAAAAATGTAAAAATTATGTAAAAAGCTAACAGAGCGAGATGTCACATTCGAATTCTCTGACCCATACTTATTCAAAAATTTTGTTTAACATGACTAAGATCATAAGTGTTAATCGCTAAAAAAATACAAACAAATTAAAAACTAGCATTTTGTTTTGAATTTAATAGCAATTTTGTTGTTTAAATTGCTATGAAATGGACCAATTTTTTCCGAAAATTTAGTATAGGTACTTTGGAAAAAATAATTCATACAAAGGACACTAAAAAATTACTAAAATAAATGGGAAGGAAAACCAAAATAGTGCCATGATCGGAATACATAGTAGTCCTACAGATTTTGTTTACAATTTACAAACGAATTTTCATTGTTTACTAAATTAGGTAAGAAAATTGCTAAAATAGTGAAAACCGAAAGTTTCTAATTAACGATAGCTAAAATATCGTGCATTTACTAAATATCAAATTTTAATAGTTTTAATAGAAAATTTCAATTTATTGTTGATAATTTTGAATTTAAGATGATAAATTGAAAATTTGTATTAAACCTGTTAAAATGTTATATATATTATATAATAAAATGCACGATATTTTAGCTATTGTAAGTTAAAAACATATGTTTTCACTATTTTAGCAATTTTCTTACATAATTTGGTGACAAATGATAATTCGTTCTCCATGTGTACCGGCGTTTTAAGTAGAGTTTGACGTATAAATCCAAATTTTTCATTTCTGGCTGTTCGGTCAGGTTTGACGTATATTTAACGAGGTGAAGTTAGCAGGAAATGAGTTTGACGTAGAATTTCGTGATTTTTTTTTTCATTTTGGCCAGACCGAACACGTCCAATATAATTTTTGAACCGCACAATACGATCATAAATATCGAGCTCGGTCAGTAGCTTCTTATGTATACACGTTGGCTGTTCAGATTGTACTTCTCCGATTCGTTTTTGTACTCATGACACGTTAAATTATCGAGCTCCGACTGCAATAAAAGGGTTATTAGACGTGAAATTGAGAATATAAACAAATTACTTACGTCTTTAATCTTGAGCGCTCTGTTAAAATATATTTTTATATAACAAGGGCCACAAAAACAAGATGTCATATGTTTGTCGTACATAGTTTTTGACATAAAGATGTATAACCTAACCTAACCTATTTTTATTACACTCTAGACCAAAAATTGGCACATTTCATTGTGTTAAAAAATACGAATAAGCGTACATATTTTAATGCTTTACTACATGTTAAATATTAAAATATTAAGACACAATTCGATTTTTAATATTAAGACACCTTTTAAATTTAAATTATCTTAATAATTTTTTTATTAAATTCAAAAATGAATTCAAAAAGGTACAATATTTTTGTCAAGAGTGTACAAATAAAAAGTAAATATGTGTTTGTATGAAAATAAATGTAAAGTAATATACGACGTTGCCGTCATCATTTAGTCACCAATACTACCTTCAGTAGTAATTACCAGACAATGACAAAAAATAGTTTGGCTTGGAATTATAGATGTTTTTGTTATATGCATACAAATAGCATCACAATGGCTCGAGAATACAGAGAATACAAGGAATAAAACTAAAATTATATATAAAAGGAATACCAATACATAAATACGAGCGATCACCACTGCCAGTATAGACACTATTATTTGTGCTACCATACATTTACACCGCTTTTATTCAGTGGCAATAGTTATACCAAAACCAACAAAAATGTTTATACATATTTATTTATCCGTATTAGCTATATCCGTATTTATCCGTATAAACATTTTTGTTGGTTTTGGTTATACATAATTTCAAAAAACCAACAAAAATGTCCATACAAGACAATACATACAAAGAAAATATATAAATTTATATTATCTTCCATGTGCGTAGCAGGGGACATAACAAAGGGTACGCGTATTATCTATAATACCTATAGACAATTCACTTATGAATAACAAAACCCAATTATATGCATACGGATAGATCCACTCAAAATACAAATTATATAAACAAAAAATCGTACTAAATTCCTGTTCTATACCCAAGTATTTTTATCCCAAGTATAACAAAACTGAAAACTTCAACCGGTTATCAATTTTTGTCCGGTTTTCATACGAAAAAATTGGAAAATGATGAAATTTGGTTTCCAACTTTCAACACATGTAGCGTTGAAGTACAAATGTATTTTTGTTATCTGTAGACGCCATTACGATTGCGTTATACGTAAATAGTTCATGTGTTTGTTTATTAAAAAAATCGAAATCGACTGAAACTGATAGTGTGTAAAAGATAATAATTATGAAATAGGAATAAATTTATCAATAAAAGTGTTACAAGCAGACGCCTGGGCCTGAATTCCGGTTCGGTGACAAATGATAATGAGAAATGACTTGATTTTTTATTTCAACTAGTCGGTTGCATTTTTATTTAGAGTAGGCGAAATAAAACATAAAGTCATTTCTCATTCTCATTTGTCGTTTATCCGGAATTCGGGCCCAGGCCACTACTTGGTTCGACAACGATACCAATTACATTTCCGATACCTCATATCATATAAAATTTGTGGACGAAAACTTACCTGGCTACACCGTTTTTCATTACGATGCAAACTTTTCAAATGGCTGTCCTATTGTTGTTTGAGACATGTGATGTGATGACGTAAGGATATACAAGAAACGCTACAGTTAAATAATGAAATGTTACAAAAGCATATTCAAAGTTTAATTGAATCAAAATTGTTGCTGTGTGGGACAGAGGTTGGTTTTTTTGTTTTACTAGGTCTTGTACCTTGAATACAATATAATATTGTAACGCTTTTTTTCTTTACAGAAATTAGAAGATTCAACCGAAATTATTGACTATTCAAACAAAAGGACTAAGTTTAAAATTACTGCAGCTCTCCAACGTGAAACACCTCAGGAAGTTGAACATGCGATGCACGCAGTAAATGAAGATAGAAAAATGTATTTACTCAGGTGGAGTTAAAATTTATATATTATAATAAATGTAATATTGTAATTTATTCATGTAATAAAAATAAAAAGGATTCTTAAAAAAAATATATTTTTAATTAAAGATAGATTTAAATTCAAAAGTGAAATTTTGCCGCCAAAATTTATATTATAAGCCCCGCCCACAAATTTGTCGTACCATAACCTAACTTTTTTTGTCATCATTTTCCGAGTTTTTTGGCCAACTTTCATAGGAAATCTTATAATAAGTCGGACATTAATTCGGAAAAGAATCGGAGATGAAATCAGCGAAATGTCAGAAAAATACAAAAACTTTCGGATATAAAAATACTTGGGATATCCGAAAGTTTTTGTATTTTTCTGACATTTCGCTGATTTCATCTCCGATTCTTTTCCGAATTAATGTCCGACTTATTATAAGATTTCCTATGAAAGTTGGCCAAAAAACTCGGAAAATGATGACAAAAAAAGTTAGGTTATGGTACGACAAATTTGTGGGCGGGGCTTATAATATAAATTTTGGCGGCAAAATTTCACTTTTGAATTTAAATCTAGCTTTAATTAAAAATATATTTTTTTTAAGAATACTTTTTATTTTTATTACATGAATAAATTACAATATTACATTTATTATAATATATAAATTTTAACTCCACCTGAGTAAATACATTTTTCTATCTTCATTTACTGCGTGCATCGTATGTTCAACTTCCTGAGGTGTTTCACGTTGGAGAGCTGCAGTAATTTTAAACTTAGTCCTTTTGTTTGAATAGTCAATAATTTCGGTTGAATCTTCTAATTTCTGTAAAGAAAAAAAGCGTTACAATATTATATTGCATTCAAGGTACAAGACCAAGTAAAACAAAAAAACCAACCTCTGTCCCACACAGCACAATTTTGATTCAATTAAACTTTGAATATGCTTTTGTAACATTTCATTATTTAACTGTAGCGTTTCTTGTATATCCTTACGTCATCACATCACATGTCTCAAACAATAGGACAGCCATTTGAAAAGTTTGCATCGTAATGATACAGGGTTCTTGAGGTATGAGACTTTTAGTTCATCATGACAAAAACGGTGTAGCCACGTAAGTTTTCGTCCACAAAAATTTATATGATATGAGGCATCGGAAATGTAATTGGTATCGTTGTCGAACCAAGTAGTGGCCAGGCGTCTGCTTGTAACACTTTTATTGATAAATTTATTCCTATTTCATAATTATTATCTTTCACACACTATCAGTTTCAGTCGATTTCGATTTTTTTAATAAACAAACACATGAACTATTTACGTATAACCAAAACCAACAACGCAATCGTAATGGCGTCTACAGAAAACAAAAATACATTTGTACTTCAACGCTACATGTGTTGAAAGTTGGAAACCAATTTTCATCATTTTCCAATTTTTTCGTCTGAAAACCGGACAAAAATTGATAACCGGTTGAAGTTTTCAGTTTTGTTATACTTGGGTATAACAATATTCAGGAACATATTTGTGTCGATTGTCAAAACCAACATTAATGTACCACAAACCTGATTGTCACCAATATTATAAATTTAGTTTGCGCTTATATATGAAAGGATTGGTGATCGACAGATTATATAAATGAGTGAGAAAAACATACAAATTGTAGATAAAACAAAACAAATGAATTGTGGAGGGAAAATTGGGTATGTTAATAATGGAAAAACTAATTGGAATTGGTTAGATGAGAGTATTTTATTCTATTTTCGCACCAACACTTTCAACTATAAGCTATTAAATGCAAGAGTGCGTCTGTGTGCTTCATCACTGAATCAGGCCCGTAGTATTACATTAGTGTTGTTCTTGCGATTCTACATAAAATAAAACACAACACACTTATAAATATGCGTAAAAATAAAATAAGATATGAAAATTAACTACGTACATTATATCAAATTAAGTAAAAATCAATTTTAATACAATTATTAGATTTTAGTAATTAAATTGTATGTACAACCACATAAAAATTTAAAATCATGCACTTAATCAAAAAATCAAGAATTTTGATTTCTTTAGCTATAAATACAAAACATTGCCTGATAAATGCATCCCGGTGGATTGCATTTTCCAAAATTACACTTTAATTATTATTTCACTTTAAATAAATTGAATTAAATTAGAATTAAAATGTGTGTCCATATGTATATAAACTATATACATAACACTTCACACTAACACATAAATACAAAATAAAATAAAATTAAATTAAATTTTGAAAAGGAAAGACAAAATACGTCTATCCTCTTTGAATGTTCGCTCGATCCTCTTTATTGAATTCAAAAATATTATATATAAATTTTTGGAAATTGTAAACTATTAAATTCATAGTAGCAAAAAAAATATTCAATTGGCTAACGCAATATTTATTGCAATATTTTTTAGGAAATCTAATTTCTCGTATTTGAGCCGATCCTGTACAACTGCTTTAATTTTTTTTTTCTTTGTTGATATACATTTTTTTACGGATGGGCCTTTCGCCTGACTCGAACTTTGCAATTATTAAATAAACAAAA
The DNA here is from genome assembly GCA_958295665.1 of Tipula vernalis. Taxonomy (NCBI): domain Eukaryota; kingdom Metazoa; phylum Arthropoda; class Insecta; order Diptera; family Tipulidae; genus Tipula; species Tipula vernalis. Next base: position 266,762,110 of record OY282558.1, read on the forward strand.
ATACATTCCTTCGATAATTCACTAATTGTTTTATATACTCCAACGTGTGGTTTGCCAACTACGACTTGCAGACGTCTATGCCAAGCTTCTAGTCTATTTTGTGTTCTCGGTAGACCCCGTTCCATAGCATCTGTAATTGACCAAAACGAAGTGGCATATTTTGGTGATATTTGTTTGACATTCTTTATTTTACCGCAAATATAATTATCCGCAAACCATTTTACTACTTTTTTTCCATTTGTATCCAATACATTATATAAATAGTAATGGTAAGTTTGTTTATCTTCTGGTGGAACAAAAGCTAAACTTTTAATCATGCGCATATGCAAACTGAAGCTTTAATTGTTTCCATATTTAGCGGCTAGTTTTTCTTTTTGAATTCTGCGCCGTAGCACCTGGCCTAGGTGTAATAGAGACATCTTGAAACAAGCATTAGCAAAAATTATACTTTAACGGCTGTAACGCTTGCTTTTTCGAAATCAGATATGATACGTGATGGATTTAAATTTATTTCATTAGCACAAGCAACATGATGTATTTCGTAAAATAACTCACTATATGGTTCGGTACTTTTACCGGTCATGAGACAATATATTAGTGGCACAATTTCTTTGTCAATTTGAGCATGGATTGTAAATAGTTGATGAAACAAGTTAGGAACAACTTTAAATGTTCCATCCATTAACCAGCATTCTGCTTGGGATAGGAACCATAAATTTGCTATAGTGCCCAAAATAACAATCATGTTATTGGAAAACCTTTTTTCCGATAAAATAAAATGTTCACCTTCAACGGTTCTGATAATCTGTGGAATATTTATTTTAAAACATCTTTGTCTCGAATTCGCTTTATTTTATTTTTTTGTGCAATATTTTTCGGCAAATAAACTCGACTTTCTTCATTACAATTAATAAGGGCATTAAACTTATTATTTGAGAAGGCCTTGCTTCTGAAACAGTTGCAGAATGTTTTAAATACTGATTGGTTTGATACACCTGCAGATTATGGGCTGGAGGATCGTGGTTATTATGGTCTGATGATCCTTTAATATAATCCGACCTCTATTTGCATAAAAAATGTTTTTTTTGTTCGCAAATCCACCTAAAATTGTCTTTATATTTTTTTTATAAATGATAAACATATCCGTCTACGACTAATTTATCTTTGTTTTTATTTGATTTTACAACAATTACATTCATTGTTGGTTCAAATATTTTAACACGATTACAATTGTAAATCAACACACATGACAATTAATTTTTTTTAGTAAAATTGTCGATTCTTGAAATAAATGTATTAATGTGTTATTCTGGTGGTAAAACGGGAATTTGTTTCACACACGCGTACAGAACACACACGCAAGCGTACACGTGTACCACCCAACACACACACACACACACACACACACACACACACACACACACACACACACACACACACACACACACACACACACACACACACACACACACACACACACACACACACACACACACACACACACACACACACACACACACACGCACATATAACACATACAGACACACACACGCGTGTACACACCAACGCACACACACACGCGCACACATATAACACATACATACATCCACACACAAACACACATACACACACAAACACATACACATACACACACACACACGCACACACATACAGACACACACACACACACACACACACACACACACACACACACACACACACACACACACACACACACACACACACACACACACACACACACACACACACACACACACACACACACACACCCATTCTGTAAGGTTCGATTTTATGCAAGTACTTATGTATAATGTTTTCATTAATTCGCGCGCGCGATTAATGAAAACATTATACATAAGTACTTGCATAAAAGCGGTCATTTGAAAAGCGGTCTTTTGTAAAGCGGTCTTTTGGAAAGCGATCTTTTGCAAAGCGGTCATTTAGAAAGCGGTCCTTTGAAAACGAGATTTTGAAAACGGTCTTTTGTTTGGCGGTCTTTCGATCCCAACCCTTTTCAAAGATACATTTTTTTAAAAATTCTGGTGAAGGAAAATTTTAATTTTGAAACAAGATTTAATAGTACACCCGTAAAATTAAAATAAAAATCGGGATTTTCTAAAAAACGGGGTTTTAATTTTTTCAGAACCGGGATTTTGAAAATCAAGGTTAACAAAAAAAAACAGGATTTTGACAAATCGGGATTTTGAAAACCGGGATTTTGTTACACAACCATGGTAAATAACAAAATACAGAAAAAGGACCGACATCTTTTACTTTATCAGAGCCTACCTAGATGATTTTGTTCAAAACTAAAGTTCGGAAAATACGTATTTTAGATATATGCCGTCTTACTTTGGTCACTGGAATAGTTATTGGTATAAAAATAAAAATGCTAATTATGCTCAAAATAAAAACCGAAAATAATTTTCTTTTTACTTTTATCAATTGACATTAAAAATTAAATAAAAAACAAAAAAAAATTTCAAAAATATTCCTAGAATAATTCTATACCAACAAAAACTAGTTTTGAAACTATTCATTCCGGAATGAAAATACATGGCATTGTTGTTGTAAAATGCTCAAAGTAAGACGGCAATAATTTAATTTTAATATGTCAGAAATTAATATTTGTTTAAAATCATATAGTCTTCTTGTATGTTGCTTTTACAGATATGTATAGAGAAAATTTGTATAAAAAAAGTTTTATAACATTCGAGTTATTTTCATTGAAAAGCTTGTAGTTAAAAAAACATCATTTTTACTATGGGGAATGTTTAATAATCGTAATGCATAAATTGAAGTTTAGTGAAAATCATTTCGAAGGATTTAAAGTTTCATAAAAATCTACAAATTGGAAGTTTTTGTGAACCGTACCAACTACAAAGAACTTCGACTAGAACAATTACAGATTATAAAATATAACAAATTTTGGAAGATTATTTTTAAAATTCCTCACCAGTCAGCTGACTCTTCTAAATATTTTTTTTGCTTATCCAAATAAACTGTACCAAATAAATCTGATGGTAACCTTGATCGGAATCTGTTATTGCTTAACGTTGCACATACAAGTTCATTGCAAATTAGCACTTGTCACTAACACTTGATAGTTAAACGAACTATTACAAAATTTCTGTAGTACTCATACCACCCACTAATTGCAATAAAAATCTATTAAATATTTTCCAATTACTCGTCGGTATACAATTAGTAAAACAATAAAAAAATGCATTTGTCTCTGCCATTATGTATTAAAAAAAAATTGTTAACCTTCAAAAGCAATATTTCAAAAATAAAATCATATACATATGTTACATAAAATATTCAGCAGTTGAAGAAGATGACGAAAAAAATGCTTTAAGGGTTTTTAATTTTTTATTGATCTTATTCATTTTTAGACATTCAAATTGAGTTGTACTCGTACAGTATGTTGTTTAAATTTTAACTTTTCTTATTGATCACGATTTTAAAGTTCAAATATTATATTAGATAATTACATTTTTCAAATTGGATCAATTGAAATAAATAGTGTGTGTAAATATTTATGGAATTTGAAATGTTGAAGGCGGCTTTCAAAGTGTTAATTTTACGTCTGTACTCTGTAAATGTACATATTATTTAGACATCTAAGACAATGAAGCGATTGTCTTTTGAACGCGATTTTCTCAACGTACAATGCGAGATTAAACCTTGACTGCATACAGATCATCAATCTTATTTAGTATTATCGAATCGTTTTATGTTTGTTTAATTGTCGTTAATTTAATTAGTTTGGGAGATTTTGTTTTAAAAAGTTATATTGTTTTGTAATTTATAACATACCCAGGAAGGAAGCTATATTGTAATGAACTTTAATAGAAATAAAATTGAAATCGATTTATTAAAGACGAAACATAAATTTTGTAATTTTTTTCACTCGTTACATTAAAGGTTATGATGATGGAGGTATGTTATAACGGTGTGCTTAGAATTTTTTTTTTTGATTTTATCGCGTTTGGTCTTTCTTTCTTCTTTGTTAGAGTAAAAGGTGACCGGAACAATTGATGGCACTACATACCTAATTTCGCCTCGTTTTTATATAGTATAATTAAAGAAGTCGTTTTGTAAATGCGTAATTTTTCTCTTGAATGTCATTGGAAGGATTGTCGTTTTTGCAATTAACTATAGTACAGTTATATTAGTTGTCTATGGTTATATTGCAAGTGGTGGGTTGTAAAAGTAAAAGCATAAATCGTTATAGCGTAAGGTGAAGCTTACTTCCGATTAATTTTTCATTAACTTATGTTACCTCCCTCAGCTCGAACAAAGTGACTCAATTCCCGTTCAGTGATAAATTGAAATGATACATTTGATTAGGTGTAAACGAAATAAAACGCAGAATTCTTTGTTTTTCGTATTATGTCTACTTTAAAATTTAAATGTTTGAATTTTACTAAGTAAAGCAAATGCAACGACGCCCGACAGTGCTATTAAATGAAGTATTTAACAAGCTGCGGTTACTATATTTATACCATTCAATAGTTGAGCGGTTATTTCAGACATTGCTTCTAGAAATGCATTTAAGATACCATACCTCCTTACTAATATGTTATACTAAACACGACACATATACGTACAAAGAGACATTCAAATCAAAATCAAAATGAATAAAAGCTTAATAAAGTTATTTGTACTGATGATATCCACTTATTGTGATAGTTCGTAAATACGCACAGAGAGTATGCTTTCTTTGCTTCTATCAATATAACCAATAAGAAAGAATTGAAAGTATTAAAATGTTTTTAAGGTTTGATAGTTACATTCGAGCTCTGACTAAACTAAACTAATCAATTAAATAACCACAAAATAATGATTTGATTGGATTAGAAGAGAAAAACAAAATCGCCCTCGTAAAGCAACCTTAACTACACGTAAATTGTAACTAATCATATTTGTTTCTTGTGTTGTCGTTCGATTTGTAGTGGACGCTAAATTCGATCTAAATGCGGCAACCCGAAAAAAGGATCTTGATTTTTTTAAAAGTATGCTTAAAGTCGTTATCGGAAAATATTCAACTGATGGGGTAGTTAAAAAAGTACAATATTCTTTAAATCTTTCAGAAAGCATTTCAGATGATAAAGATGATGTGCATTAACAATTAATTATATACAAAATTATGTTATTATTATTTTTTTAATAAATTGTTTTTGGAACTTGTTTCTACTTAACAACAATTTAACATTGTCGAATGTTACTTTCGCCAAACCACGTGAAAACATTAAATCGACAGTTTTTCAAACAAAAACCGCGTTGTGTTCTAAAGCCAATAAAACTAACTTTAATTCTCTTAATAATTCTTAAATATTGTTGCTTTTGAGCTTTGTGGAAAATATGAAATTTAAATTATGTACAAAAATAAAACAACACTTTTATATTTCACATTTTATTTTTATTTATATAGATCCAGATTTTGAAAGCGACATTGCTTTCATTATCAATACTAATTAACCCTCAATCCATGAACCAGGGTCATTTTCGTCCTAACTAAAACTACTTTTGGTAATTTCGCGGGCACATGGAACTCTAATTTTATTTTTCTATATTATTTTATGTATTTTAATTGTATTTTAAAATGGGGTGGGAAAGGGGGCTTAAGTAATTGGCCTACAAATATCCCAAATGTCATCCTCACCTGCACGTGGTGCACCCTGCTAAATAACTAACGAGGCTCTGGCGACCGAGACACAGCGGTATAACCGACTATCGAGAATTTAGTAAATGATGTTCTCAAACCAGACCACTACCAACTCGTACTAGTCAGAGTGGTAGATGGTTTATGACCAGTAAAATAAACAATGAATACAACTAATTCAGGAAATTGTACTCCAGGTGGTAACCCAGCTAATCAGCTGGCAAATCCACCCTCTAATGAGGCTCGCTCAAAGGATTCTGGGGTGAGCCAATCATTGTTTAATAGCCCTTCTGGGCAACTCAGCCGATTTAAACAACAATCCAGGGTGGGTAAATCAACACCACCAATAGTGAACACCTTAGAAAGGGAGAACGCCGAACTGCGCAATAAGATTTACGAAATAGAAAAGTTAACGTTAAATCTAAACAAAGATCTCAAAAACTTAAAGCGAGAAAACAAGGAGTTAAAAGACGCTCTAAATGCAGTAATGTCTGAGAAAGAAACCACTAAGATAAACGAGACCAATGATCATATAGAGGTTATATATGAAACAGACGAAGAAGAACTCAATAGAGAATCGGGATGGATTCTGAACCTTAACAAAAAAAATAAGAAACGTAAGATGAGTATGTCACCACAGATTTCACCCGAATCGAAACAATCAGTTGAGCAGCTTCCAACCGGAAGTAGGCACGTGCAACAGGAGGATAAAGCTCAGGTTCCGCCGGAACAGAACCGATCAAGTAATGAACTTCCAACCGGAAGTAAGAATGTACAACTGGAGAAAAAAGTGCCAGGGCCACCTCCAGTATTAATATCTAATTGCAATAATTTAGTATATGTTGTCTTTTGAAAGAACAGATGATATTAAAAATATTTATGCAATCAGCGAAATACTCCATATGAAAGTGCAAATAGAAGCAGTTAAAAAATCTACACTGATCCCCCAGTGCAAAAGGTGCCAAATCTACGGACACACGCAAAACTTTTGTAATAAGGAGTCCAGATGCGTGAAATGTGTAGGAAAACACCGTACGGCTGAATGTACGAAACCAAAAGACACCCCACCAAAATGTGTCAACTGTGGAGAGGCCCAACTCAGCCTCAACAAGAATATCTACAAATTTAAGGCCAAACCAAACATTAAACCAGCTATCAAGAACTAATCCAAATGTAACATTTTCTGATGTACTATATATTGGAAGTTCGAGAAGACAACATACTCGTAGTCCTCTTTTAGTTAATGATTCAAATAATAACCAAACTAATAAAATACTACAAGATATTCTTGACAGACTTAGTTCACAAGAAGAAAAGCAAGAAAAAGCCCTTATAACAATCCTACAAAGGCTCACCCTACTCGACAAACATGGCAAATAATTAAAAAATTCTTGCATGGAACTGCAATGGTATATTGCAACGACAAAATGAAATACAACTATTCCTTGATTTAGAAAAAATAGATATTTGTTAATTATCTGAAACACACCTTACTACTCAAAGTCATATAAAAATCTGTGGCTACGAAGTTCACTCAGCAGTTCATCCTAATAATAATGCACGAGGGGACAGTGCCGTGATTATAAAACAATATATTAGATACCATCTGCAACAAAAACTTGAAAGTGCTGAAATACAAACAATAAGCGTTAGCATTAATACCCGCAACCATAAGTTTGTGGTATCCGCAATATATTGCCCACCTAGATATAACATCAAAGAGAATGCTTATACTCAGTTCTTCAAGCAACTTGGTGAAAAATTCGTAATCGGGGGTGACTTCAACGCTAAACATACTGACTGGGGATCAAGGCTAACCACAACTAAAGGGAAAGAGCTTCATCAAGAAATAATTAAATACAACTGCAACTGGCATTCTACTGGAAAACCAACTTATTGGCCCAGTGATCAAAATAAAACACCAGACCTAATTGACTTCTTTATAACAAGAAAAATCCCGGTTGATTATATACAAGAGCAGGAAGGATTGGACTCCACATCTGACCACTCCTCTATTTTAATGAAAATAAGTGATACAATAATTACTAATGATAAACAGCCACTGTTAACAAATAAATTTACTGATTGGAAAAAGTTCAAAGTGAATTAAGAACGGTCGTAGGAGTACTCACGGGGCACTGCATTTTTGGAGAACATGCAAGAAGGCTGGGTCTGGAAAATTACTTTTGTAGAAGCTGTTTAAAAGGGGGGATAAATAGACGTTCGTTCACTCCCTTTGCTCTTGTCCAGCATTAGCACGCAGAAGGCGGACAAACTTGGGTAAGTTAAAGATGGGCAACCTATCGGATCTCGAAAACAGTAAAGTCTTCTTCGCTAAATAAGTAGGTATCATTGGTTCCAGTTAGTGTAAAGGAGATATAGTCTGTGGTATCACAATGGACTGCCACCGTTCTACGTGTACCTAAGCAGCCACTTAAATGTAACATCATCTAAATTTCCTAGAGTAGATTTTCCGTTGATTTTAAATTTGCTGTTGCTCAACTACTCAACTTACTCTCTCTCTGCTGTTACTCAAATTGTTTAGATTCTTAAAAGTAACTGAGAGATTTAACGTGAACCATTTAAACAAGTTCAAATTTAAAATCTTAAAAGTAAATATTTGTATGCATTCATATGAGTATATCCAAAATACAAATACATATTTGAAAGTGATGTACCCTTTTTTAAGAACTGATCTATTTGTGAACTAATTAAATATATTATACAGTGAAATCTCGTAATAACGAAGCCAGAGGGACCGAAAAAATGAATTTATTTATTTTATTTAGTTATGTATTTAAGTAAAGTTTTTTGTATTTTAATTTCTTATAATTCATTTGTTTAGCGAATAAAAATTCGTTGCGAATTCGTTAAATCGGTATTCCTTATAAGGAGATTTCACTGCATTATATTCTGCATATTTAAGTAATCATTCTTGTATACGCAGAAATTTTATCATCGGTGACAAACATTTTCAACGACATTAACCAGTCTGATCGTGAATAGTTTCAAATTCGTCATAAGTTTATCATTCGTCCCAGCTAAGACCGCAGACCTAAATCGCATTAAACATATTATTCGGTTCTAGCACATTTAATTACATTTAGACCTTCTTTCGAAAAACCACATTTTAATTATTACTGAACACAATCGAAACAATTGCACGGTTATTAATTAGTAAAACAACAACGTTCTATTGTTTTTTATTGAAAATTAAAACAAACATAAACCATTTAAGTAAAAATGATTTAATTTTAATCTTCTAGGCAGTGTGCTTCAGGAGATACATATCAAATTTGAATATTTCGGTTTAAGCTATAATTTTGTTATTGTGAAAAACTCAACCTTCTATTTTCGGAAAGGGATTTGAATAAGCTTAGCGTGGTTTTTTGTTTTAAATTTCTAGCTCCAAAAAATAGGATGGCACCAAATACTATATAAGATTTCATAGAGACGTACTCGTATTGTGAACATTTATTTTCAAAAAATAAAACAACACCAACAACAAAAGTTGGAAATACAGTAGAACTGTAATAACTTTAATTACTCTCTTCAAATCAGACTCTCTGTTATTAATTTCTCACTACTATAAATTTGTTTTTGATTTGCGTTTGACTTTGAATTGACTTTACTTTTTAAAGAACACAAACAACAAATACGTCAGAACAAAATTCAACATGTATTAGGGCCGATTAGGACATATGTATGTTTAGATAAAATTCTGGAATATGGCCAAATAGGGCGAAACTTGGTCATTTCTTAACTGATTATGATAAAATTTTGCAAGTACGAATATGACCAAGTAGGATGTAGCTTGGTTTTTTCTTAGCTATTTTGGTGAAGTTCGACTTGTTGGTCAGAAAAATGACTGTAGCAGGAGCAAAGAAAGCTTTTAGAAGTTCATACTAATTTTTCAAAATACATACTTTGTTGTTGTTATTTACATTTAAAAACTAATTACTCAACCAAGGAAAAAGAAATTAATGGAAGTACTTTTACACTGTAAAGTTCTTTGGATGGAGTAAGCCTAGGTAATTGAAGAATAATTTTTAAAGCCTTATTTTGGAGAATTTTTAATGGTTTTATAATTGTAGTGTTTTTTTATTCGCTCCGGATAGCTGCTATCGAGAGCCGTCATTTTTCTACGACTAAATTTAAATTTGATGCGCTATTTATTGGTAAATTAAACTTATTTAACATCAAACCATCATTTTTAATTCAATTGTTTACCAAAAACTTCATATAAAAAATATTTGGCTCTACCTATTTCGACGGAGCGCTATCGGGAGCCATTTTTTATATGATGGCTCTCGATAGCAGCTATCCGGAGCGAATAAAAAACACTACAAATATAATCGGCATAGGTTGACCAGATAGCATTGAAATATCATAAATGGGAATGAATTTGAGCAAAATACTATATATGTATACGCACACTTTAAATTAATGAACGGTCGAATTCTTTTCAATGCAAATATTACTGGGCAAATCTTATTTTTCAAATATGTTAAATGATGTGACCAAGATAGTTTAGAATCAATAAAGATACTTGGCATGGTCAACCTGCTTTATTTGTATATCGTTGAAATAAAAAAACTCCGAGCATAAATGTTGCTCCTCTAGTCCTTGCTTTAGACTGAAATAAGATGTAGTTTGTTTTCGTAGCATTTATATTGAGACGATTTGCTATTAAGTAGTTATTGATAATGGTCAAATCATATTTCATGTTTTCAATCAATGTTGTGCGATATTCCGCTTGATATACTTTTACAGCATCGCATGAATGCATTTGCAAATTTCCACGTATCCCTAAATGTAATAGATCATTGATGTAAAAGTTAAAAAATAAAGGGCCAAGATTTGACCCTTGGGGCTCGTTAGAGAGGGTTGTCCAATTGCGTTCTTCCAGAAAAATATCTTGTAATCATAGTAATGCTAATTTAAATGGATTGAGAGTTTTAAATTTCTCTATTAACATAGCTGGATACACACAGTCAAATGCTTTTCTAACATTAATGAAAAGAATTGAATCAAAATATTTTTTTTCCAACGCTGGATAAATGCAATCAAAGACATTTAGAACCGCAGATTGAGTACTTGATTTTTCTATAAAGCCGAACTGGTTATCATGTAAAAGTTAATGCTCTTTGAAAATGTAGATTATTCTTGTTCTTCTTTATAGTGAAACAGATTCAAATATTTTAGAGAAACTGTTCAAGATAGAAATTGGTCGATAATTCTCCATTATGGCTTTATCATACTGTATATGTATAGAGTAATCACTTTAGCTACTTTCAGGGAATTTGGAAAAACTCCGTCTATTAGCAATTGGTTCTAAGCAATGTGCTAAGTAGGACTTAGGACTTAGACCTGTTAATAAAACGCATTGATATGAAATCGTAGCCACAGGCAGAATGTTTGTTTAATTTCGAACTAATCCTTAAAATTTCTTGCTCGTTAGTAGCTTCAAAAGTAAGCTGACTGTTAGTTTTGAATGTAAAGTAGCTTGTAAAGTGGGGTATTATTGCAGATACTGGATTAGAAAATCTGTTGAACTGCAGCACAACACTTAAAAAAAATTAGCCACTTGGTGATCCACTATATTTAATTGAATTCCATAATGGTTAAACGATTTGAAATTTTGTAGTCACTTTTATTAAGAATTAGTCTATTTAAAATAAGCCATGTATTCTTTAAATTGTTCCGATTGTTTTTGAGTTCACTGGAAAAGTAATTCGACTTTCGACATACGATTCAAGTTTGCAGTTTCATTCCTATATTTAATAAACTCACATTTTGAAAAATCTATTTTGAGGAAATTTCTTTAACAAGTCATTAAAACCATTACGCAATTTCATTAATTTAACTAAATTATGATTAATCCAGGGCTTCCTAAAAGGTTTATTTACAATCTTTATTTTAATATGTATAAGGTTGGTTAAGAACTGTATTAATTCATCAAAACTCAAGTTATCATGATCACGGATGAAATCTACGATAGATATATTTGAGTAATCAAGAAGCGAGGTTTGGATTTTAAATCCAAGTTACAGTCAAACAATAACATCTAATGGTCAGAGTAAGATATTTCCAAAAAAGTAAGTTTATATTTTAAGCGGACTAAATCAGTTATTGCATAATCAATCACCGTGGCTATGGTATTAGAAAATCGGGTAGAACTTAATATTCCTTAGCAGAACTTAATATTAAAAACCCATTGGACATTACCGTTGACTGAAGTCTTATGGTATTAGCACCGATCTGATCGCGAAAATTAATATTTAAGTCATCCATCAAAATTGAGTTATGGTATTTACTTAACAAACCATCTAAATTATCAAAAACTATATCACTGTTACTATAGCCTGGTTTGTAAATCCCAATAAAATGTACACCAGAGCCTCGACTTGAATCGATTCGACTTGCGCCGTTTCGACTTGCGTCGAAAAAAAAATGTAATACCATAATTTCTATTTTCGTCGAATTTTCGACGAGTTTCACTTCTTAATTGTTATTTTTTATTTATCTATTGAAGTAATAAACAATATGAAACCGTTTTTAAATTAATACTGTTTTTGTTTAATAATTTGGTAAACAATTTTTTTTTGGTTTTCAAGTTGCGTCGTATTTTCCTGGAACGCATTAGCGATGCAACCCGAGGCTCTGGTGCATATTAAACTCAATAAGCTTAATTATTAAAAAACTTGAACTATCGATTGTTTTTGACCCGATTTCGGTTGAACTCACTGAATTATGAACAAATACAGTAACACCACCACCACCTTTACTTTATCCAACACAGTGAAATGACTGATAATGGTTAATATTATAGTATTTTTTTCTTCAGAAAAAAATAAAAACTTCACTTTAACTTTAGGTAGATTACCGTGTTAGTTCAATAGCATCCATTTGGCCACGAAGACTTCTATCGTTCAATGCCACAACTCGAAAGGGGTATTGCTTATTATTCTCTAAAATGTGTAACATTGGCTTTAAAATGGGTAATAATAAATGGAGAAAAATAAAATTTAATTAGCCGCCGTTAACATAAAAAAAAAAACTGTGAATTGTTTTGTTTGAAAGCCAATCCCACTCCCGGCTCAGTCGTAAGAGGTACCTACCAGTTTGGTCGTAGATTTTTATTCACAGTAAAAGGGAATGGCGCGACTGTCAACTCACCTCATCTCACTCATGGTCCAAACTATTTTCTTACAACCACATACTTTTAAATAAATGTAAATACAATAACTTTTGTGTAGTTCACGTTACTTTAAATAATCATTTTATTATTTAAGTTAAATAAAATTAAAATAAACAAAGAGTTTCTAAAAAGAAGAAGAAAAAAAATATAATTTAATTAATCAAACAAAATTCATTCATATAAAGGGTTATTCCTAACAACCATAAAAAAAATAACATTACTCAAGTTGACTAATTGAACCGGAGATTTAAAACATCAATCCAAAAAAAAAAAAAAAATAAACGGGAAACCAAAATTATATAATGTTAAATAAATAAATCTTACCTGCAAAATTGAAGACGTTAGAAGCGCTTCCAAGCCTTGATCCTGTAGGAATTTTAAGTATTTTATGTACTAAAAATAAATGGGATAAGAAAAATTGACTAAAATCAAAAGAAGCAAAAAAAAAGAAAAAACCAAAAAATTTAATAAAAAAAATAATAAAAAAGAAAATAAGAACTATAATGAAATTTAAAATGAAAATTTTCTTAATTAATAATAATAATAATAAAAATCTTATCTGAAGCTTGTTGTTGATTGATGACGTAAAATCAATATTTCGCCGACTGTATCCATGTATAGTAAATGTATCACTTGTCAGATACTTCGATTTTTATTTTTAATTTGTTTTAGGGAGAGTAAAGTTAACTTAGTATTAATTTTAATGTTTAATGATATGCTTAATTTAACTTATAAATTTCCATAGGATTATTTATTAGAAATTTATTTATAACTTGAACTTTATTATGACTGATCATTTTAATATTAACAAAGTATTTCAATGGAATTGGCAGATTACTAAAGTTGCCTTCATTGCCTTTGAAATATAGTCACACACGCCAATTATTAGCTTTACATTTACGTAGTATTGTTTTATTGTTTTTTTATTTATTGATTGATGATTTTATTTATTCGCATTTTTTAAAAGACGTAGCGTTTTGGGTTATTTTATTATGGTCACATTTCACGTCACATTGAACCGTTCTAGTCAAACTTAATAGTCTAACCACAGCTAGATTAATCACTTATATACAATTTCTTAAACTTGTCTATAATTATATTAACACAATTAACACATTTGTTTATTAATGAAAAACTATTTATCATCAATTTTCTATTTTCAATTTAATTTATTTGAACACACTACACACCGTAAACGGTTTTAGTAAAAAACATTAATACTGTTCTCGTGAATTACACTAGTGAATCATTTAAATTTAGTAATTAATAAAATTCTCGTTATATTGTTTGATAACTTATATACGAATTTCACGCACTATATTACATAAGTATAGTTAAAACTAATATGATTTAGCAACTATATTAATTAATTATAAGTTGCCCGATTTCATTAACCGCGTGCTTTTTATTACCAACCAGAATTGCAATAATGCTCTTAAATATTTTAATTTAATTTTTTTATTTTAAAGATAGTCTATTCGACCAGAGCTACTCAAAAACTACCGCCCAAAAAAAAAATTGTTGTTTCTCAATCGCCAAAACTTATAAATAAAAAAAAAACTATATCGAACCATTTTCCAGTTATCCACCTACCAATAGAAAAAACAAAATTTTACAAAAGAAAATGCATCCCGTTAAAACAATTCATGACATAACCCATGATTAGAACACTAAGATATCTGACCACCAATGTTTACATAATAATTTTTATTGTCACCTGTTCAACCGAGGAGTAAGATAACAAATTTGCGCAATTAAAGTCAATACAGTGGCACACCAGTAACTTTTATAAGTCTGCACCGAAGCATATGTTACAAATGAGATAATGATTAACATCAATATATCTTCCATAATTATCATAATAAAACTTCACGTAATACCGATCCAAATAATTAATGACGATTACGATTCGGCTTCTACCAAATCTTTGAAAGATCACTCTCTACTGCTATGTAAATCGACCAATAAAATCGAGTTGCTCCGTATTATTACTCCGTATTATATATGTCTGTGTTTTTGAACGCTTTCGCATAAAAATACGCTTTCAATAAACTCAAATCGAATGAAAAATGTCATTCAAAATGACAGTTCTATTTGTGTTTGTGTTAGTAAATCTGCCAAAAAATCGAGATTCGTAAACCAACAACAATTTTGCCCGACCTGTGACTTTTCTTGACAAATCGAACAGTTTGACAGCAAAAAGAGAATCTTTCATCGAGCCGGATTGCTGTTTTTTGGTGAATCGAAAACCACATAAAAAATAAACCGAGGAAACAACTAAACAAGAAAGTTCATTGTTTGCTATTCTCAGTAACTAATTTCATTGACGAAGATATTTGAATTGGCTGATACGATTATACGATTATATCGTATTTCATCACAAAAATATGAGAATTTTGAATCCATAATTTCAATTGTTTCATTAACTACAAGTTGTGTTGCGTAATTCGATGATTGATATGTATATACTTATGTATATTTTTTGATCATTATTAATATTAGGTACAATTTAAATCTCTAGCTTCATAACTTGGATTTTAGTTTGTAACTTCAGAAAACTTAAAACCACAAATTTTGATGAATTTTTAACAGTTCCTCTGGAGGGAGTTGGAATTTCCTTGGACAAATTATTTGGCGGCGTTTGTTCATTTCGAAGCTTCTTATGTATGAAAATTTGAGGTCTTCAACTTTGAAATTTAGGGTAACCCCCAGTTTTTGCAACACATCTGGTGTAGATGATAAAGTTAATGGTAAATTGGTGACGATTATGTCATTTATAAAATCTTTTTGTTGAAAATGATTTACTTGAGATTTCAACAATGCGATGTCGTCCGTATTGTGCTTTTCAACGGTGTCTTCCATTTCATTTATTTTTGATTCATTATTTTGTATATCGTGTATATCGGTTGTTAATTTATCCCCCGCAAATGTTAATTTATCCGTTATTCCGTTAATGTTCACATTGACGACCAATAAGGCAGACAATAAATTTTAAACCGATGGATCGTTCAATTTTGCCAAGTCGGATAACTCTACACTGGGTGTTTTTTTTGGAGCCATCTTAATAATGACTCGTGTAATCAAAAATTAAAATAGAACCAACAAATTTGGAAAATATGTCAAAGAAATTATCTGCGTCTTTCTTTGGGAATTTTACAACAACAATGCCGTGTATTTTCATTCCAACACAAATATCACACGTTTTGCACTATAACAGTTCACAAATAAAATAATTGACACAAAGTTAATGTTTATTGTTATAAAATTCACTTGAAACTGTTCAAATTTTTTAAATTTTATTAAAATGTAATTTATCCTATTTGTGTGTTTCATAGTGTTAAACAAAAATCATTTTTTATTACCGATCTCATTAGCTTATCTTAACTCTCTCATATAGGAGCGTCTGTAGACAACATCCAATTTGGTCGGTCCAGCAAGTTGGATCGTGTGTAGGGCTCTTAAAAAAATGTGTGCGTAACCGGTTGATCGTATTTCGTTTGTACGTTCGTAGCAAAAGGAATACAATTTATGCATGTGTAGTGTAAGTACAATAACTTAAAAAAATGAAATCGAAATATATTTGAAACAGAGAGAAAGTACTGACATATTTTAAATATTAAATTTTATAGATCTTAGCTATCTGTGAAAACTGCACATAGCCATCGATATAAAATAAAATAATAATTTTAAAATTATTTAATCGGTCAGCTTTGTAATTAGTATTGCTCGTGCTGTAGACATGGCTATAGTGAAAAATACTCGTTTGCATTTCTTGATGCCAACAAATAAAATCATAAATTTAAATTTTTAATTTTACGATTAACGTCAGTAAGGTTCGTTCGCCAAACCCAAAATAGATAGCTTAGATAGCAATCTAACACTTGCTTAATTGATAATGATATTGAATCTCTAAGAAAAATTGAAAAGTTTCATGAAGATGTTAAACAAACCAAACGAAAAGTAAATAAATACCTCAGCTGGTTTTGTTTGAAAATGTCATTGTGCTGATTTTGATATTCTGTATACATTTGAGTTTGTTGTAATCGTTTGGATTTATTCATGTTTCATTGGGGTATTGTGTATATTTAATTTGTCTTATTCAGAAAGGGTCTTTTAGAAACTAACTCGGTCGATTCGATTTTAAAATCTTGGCCAATGAACTTAAAAATTCGTTCAGAACAACAATAAAACTGGCCAATTCCGGTGAAAAATTTTGTATAGCGAAATATCAATTCACAACCAAGTTCCGGACATCAAACTTCTTTAAAATGAATAAATTTCGCTCGGGTTTAATTCCGTTTTGGAAAGTTTGCCGCCTTGGGCCCAATACATACTGAAAACGAATCAAAAGATTGGCCAACAATTTCAAATTCTCAACTACAGTAGATATATGCGTACAATTAGACACTGTAAGTTTCACTTCTGTCGTGGGTCCCGAGACTCACACAATTTTTTTTAATTTTGTGCGTTTCCCTTACCTCAGATCACTTTATTTTCACATCAACGAGCTTGATTGATCGACACCTCTAATGTCGGTATCGGTTGAGATCTAACTCACGTTGTGTCTCCATTTGTAATAATATTTTTTGAAAAACCCAATATTATGTTATACCATATGTATTTATTTATGTGCTAATGTGGAATGTGTGATACCGTAAACTATTTTTTTGCACAGTTTGTAATAAATATTGAAATTTTATCTGTAGCTAGTACTTACATATAAAGAGAAACCAAGCCGTACACATTGTGCATCCTTGAGTAGTTTTTTCTTCCACATGAAACGCACATCCACATGAAGCGCAGGGGTCCAGATCTTTGATAAACTCATTGTCGGCTTGAATACATTGTCCAAGCGAGAGGCTGCCTCTTGGTCCTCAACCAAGATATCTGTGCATGAGTAATCACTAGTTTTGCCCTAATGATTTCACTCCGGCAATAGAGCCGGCATTTAAAAAAATGAACTTAAAATAAGAGACATAGAAACACTAAAATATATTTTATTTTCATAGAGTTTTTAAGAAAATACGCCATTTCGATAGACGGAAAAACATGAAATCCCTAAAAAACAACTCAATATCTTACTAATTTAAAACACAGATCCTCAAATTTCCCTATTATAGCAATAATCAAAAGAAACAAAGGGAAATTAAATTAAAAAACGTTCTACAACAATAACAATATTGTTACGGTAACACCGAGAGTAGAATAGAATAAGTAAATTGATAGCGCAAAGTTTTACTGTACTAAAATGGAATTTTTCATGATAAAACCGTTCTAAATGTTTCTAAACTAGTCTTACTGGAAAAGTCATGAAATTTCTAAAAGTTTTAGTTTTAGTATATAAAATGCTAGCGAGATCGAATTAGAACATTAGAATCTGGTAAGCGATAGTGTGAAGATTAAAAAGGAATTAAAAAGTCATTTAAAAAGTGTTTTAGTGCGATATAAAAGTTATAAGTGGTCAGTAAAATTGTGAAAAAAGTGACTTTGTGAATTATTGTTAATAAATTGTGTTGAATTAATTTTTGGTGTAAATAAATAAATTTGTTTGTGATAAATTGAAGTGTTTTGTTTTATTCACAATCCAGTGATTCGAAACAACAATTGGTGACAGCGGTGGGATTGTGAATAATAAAACAAAGAAAATGATCCTCTCCTAATTAAGAGTTCCAGAATTAAAAAAGGAACTTGAGAAAAGGGGTTTGGCTACTAATGGTAGTAAAACAGCTTTACAAGCGTGGCTACCATCATGATTTTGGCGTGGAAGTAACGGATGTGGCAACCTTAGAGAAGACAGGAGATAAACAACCGTCAGTCGAAACAACACAACTACCAAGGCGGCTATAAATCAAATGATGGAAAAGATGGGTGTAATGGACAAGTCAAACCAAGAAATGCAACACCAGATGTAACAACAAAATGAGCGACAGTTGGAGACTACAAACCAGTCAAACCAAGCAATTAAACATGAAATAAATCAACATTCGGGCGAAATTACTCCGTCAAACCAAATTATAGAGCGTAAGATGGGGGAAATTGCCGAAGGCCAAAAGAAAATGAATGAGAAAATTCTAAAATTGTCTACAAATATGCAAAACGAAATAGAGAAACTGCAAACGGAGTTTAAGATGGAGATCCACAATAGGATGAACAGAAATTAGAAACGAAAGTACAGCAATTGATATCAAGGCAAGTGGAATAACGACGCAAGTGGTTCAGACCGTTCACGCGATCAAGATAAATTCACCAACATTCGACGGAGCATCATCTTTCGGCATTTTCAAATTTTAATTTGAAACGGCAGCCAATCAAAATCGTTGGAATAATGAACATCTTGTGGCAGCTCTATTAGTGGCCCTTAAAGGTGAAGCAGCCGATGCTTTACAAATTATTCCGGAAAAAGACCGTAAAAGATATATTGAAGTTATGAAGGCGCTCGATCGGCAGTACGGCAGTGATCACAATCTGTAATTGAGGTATACAACCAGCTAATGGATTAAAGTTACAAACGGCAACTGGAGATAGTGCAATAATAAAAGGGGAAATATCGTAAAAATAAGTATCCCAAGAACACTTTTCCAACAAAAAATGCTGATGGCAGACATTGTAGATGAAGTCATTTTGGGGATGGACTCCATGAGGGCAAATGGCTTCGTAGTGGATGTTGGACAAGGAATATTAACTTATGATAACATCGAGTTGCCACTTCAATCTAGCAGTGCCGGAGCAACTACCAAGCGAATTATTGTTGATCATCGGGAGAAGCTGCCACCGAAATGGGAGACGTTCTTTTATGGAAGATTGGAAGGAGGTTCTGGGTTACCCAAGTTGTGGGTTGTGGAAGCTGACGAAGAGGAGACCGAAGCCAAGGAAATTATAATCGCAAAAGCCCTAGTTAAATCAGACAACGACTATAGTGTTCCAATTAGGACTCTAAATCTCTCAGATAAAACAAAAACTATCAAGAAAGGAACAGTCATCGGCAAATGTGACGAGGTTTCAACCGTAGTAAAGTGTGAGTAGAAAATTTCGATTGGAAAAGGCGACATGTAACGGCAGAAACAAATAGTAGAACAACTTGTGCAGAAATGGGCTGAAGATCTTACCGTGGCACAGAAAAATTCTGCACATCAACTAATCAACACGTCCATATTCTGCAGTACATCGGATAAGAACGGAAGGAACTCAATGGTAAAGTACCGAATTGATACGGGAATGGAGATGCCGATTCGTCAACCACCCAGGAGGTTACCATTATCAAAACAAGAAGTCAATCGAATGGTAACAGATATGCAGGCAGCAGAAGCAATCAAACCATCTAACAGCCCATGGAGCTCACCAGAAGGTAAGAAGGACGAGTAGCATGAGATTCTGCGTTGATGACCGAAAACTCAGTTGCTGAGATGATCGTAGATTTCCATTTTTTCTATTTTAGTGCGCATAGGTTAAGTTATTTTTATTTTTTTAAATTGAAAAAACATTCTTATTCAACAAAATATATGATTTGTATAATAATAGTTGAAGAAATAATTATAAACTTTTTCGTTGTGCAAAGTATTCGGTGTGTGAATATGACTCCGCCCTTTTTTGTTAAAATAAAACACATTTGCTTGTTTAGAAAATGAAAGAATTATTTATTGAAAGTATGCTCCATTTGCAGCTACAACTTTCCCCCATTTTTCAGGCAATTTACGGATTCCCTTTCTGAAAAAATCTTGGTCTTTGGAGGCGATCCAATCATTAAGCCAATTTTCGATCTCTGCGCGAGAACTAAACATCTGTTCAGAAAGAGACGACTGCATCGACCGGAATAACTAGTAATCTGAAGGAGCTATGTCTGGTGAATACGGCGGGTGGGGTAGAACTTTCCAGTCCTGTCCTTGTAAATAATTTTTCACAACGTTTGCAACATGTTGTTTTGCATTGTCATGCTGAAAAATTAATTTGTTGTGTCTATTCACCCATTCTGGTCGTTTTTCCTCTATAGCTCGCTTCAAACGTATTAGTTGTCGTCGGTACACATTGCCATTGATAGTTTCACCTGATTCCAGCACTTCATAATATACCACACCTTTCTGATCCCACCAGATACAGAGCATAACCTTATTGCAATGGATATCTCGCTTTGGTTGCGATGGACCAGCTTCACCACGCTTCACCCAAGATTTTTGGCGTTTGGGATTCTCATAATAAATCCATTTTTCATCTCCAGTAACTATCCGATGCAGAAAACCTTTACTTGGTTGTCTTTGAATCAGTATTTCACAAATGGTTTTCCGACGTTCGAGGTCTCTTTCTTTTAATTCATGTGGAACCCAGTTGTTAGCATTTTGAACCATTCCGCTTGTTTGTAAACGTTTTGCAACAGTTGATCGATCAACATTTAATTCTACAACCAATTCTGATTGTGTTTGAGAAGAATCTTCATGCAATAACGTTTCCAATTCAGCATCTTCAAATTTTTTTGGGTGGTTTTCCACGCTCTTTATCTTCAATGCCAAAATCATCATTTTTGAATCGTCGAAACCATTCTTTGCACGTTGTATTCGATGGAGCCGTAAATTCCCACAAGCAAACGATAAGTTTCCGCTGCACTTTTCTTTGCAATAAAATAATGTAATAAAACTTCCCGCAAATGATGTTTATTTGGAATAAAATTCGACATTTTGAAAGAGTTATGTCGAATTCTTTTCGTTTTTTCAAATCAATGTAAATTTTGTGGTGCGAAAAGTACACGGAACCAAATTGATGTTTTTTTTGACGTTACTTACAACAACAAAAATAGAAACTTCATTTTGTATTTGTCAAAGTTGTGAATATACGAGTTTTTTGTGTCTTGATTTTAAATCATTTTAATTGTTGTTTAATTATTTTAATCGTTTAAATAAAATTTTCAATATAAACAGTTTTCTCCGTCTCGATTTTTATTATCCTTTTGTTTGTTTGTTGTGTTTAATTATTTTAATCGTATGAAATGTTTTCAATATAAACAGTTCTTTTCCGTCTCTTATCCTTTTAATTGTTGTACTTAATTATTTTAATCGAATTAAATAAAATCAAGGCACAAAAACTCTAATTTACAACTTTGACAACTAAAAATTGACGTTTCTAATTTGTTGTTGTAGTTGATTTATGAAAAAATATACATTTCGTAAAATTGATGTACATCGAAAAAACATTGATGTTTTTTGGCAAATCGAATATGGTTTTCGATGTACATCAATTTTTTTTGATGTTTTTTGGCGAAAAGAATTTAACATTAAAAATACTATTTGTTTACACTTCAACCAAATGTCGTATACTGCGTTTGATAGCTGACATCAAGTGCTATAGAATACAAGTATTGCGCATTTACAGTTGACGTAAGCAGTAAAAATAACGACACGAATTGAGAAAGAGCGGAGTCATATTCACACACCCAATACATAAAAAATTATTGATATAAAAATCATGATTTTGGCCGAATAAGAATTAGTTTGAAAAAATAAGGAACTGAGGAAGAAAGGACGAATATCCGAAAATAGATTTCGAAAAATAAAAAATTATCACAATAAGAAACTTTTTTCAATTTTAAAAAATAAAAATAAAAGTAATTTTATTTTTATGAAAATACAAATCTCAATGCTGTGACTAAAAAAGATAGCTACCCACTGCCAAGGATCGTTGGCTTAGACAAGTTATCGAGTACTCGAATATTTTCGACATTGGATCTACAAAGCGGCTATTGGCAGTTGGAAGTCCATGAGGGAGATCGCGGGAAAACAGCGTTCAGTGTGGGTAACGGGCATGTAATGCCCCTGCGACCTTTGAACGATTAATAGAGCGCGTGCTAATGGAAATACATTGGAAGACGTGCCTAATATATCCGGATGATATAATGGTCATGGGCAAGAATTTCGACGAGCATCTAAGGAACTTGACAGAGGTTTTGGATCGTCGCAAAGAGTTAACAAGAGTTAACCAGGAACAATAAGGCATTCGAATGGAAGAATGACCAGGAAGAAGCATTCTTGGAGCTAAGGAGACGATTGTGTATCGCGCCAAACCTAGCATACCCTCCTTTACCCAACGTGAAATTTATTTTGGATACCGATGCAAGTAATGACTCGTCAAGAACGAGTTATTGCATACTACTCAAAATATTATCAAAACTGGAGCGTAATTATTGCGTAATACGAAAAAAATTGTTGGCTATAGTGGAATGCGTTAAGTATTTCCATAAGTACCTTTAGGGTCAAAAATTCCATTTACGGATAGATCACGGGGCTTTACGATAGCTGTTGCAATTCAAGAACCCAGAGGACAGGTATCACGCTGGATCGAACGTCTTCAAACCTACGATTTTCAGATCGAACATCGGAAGGGAAGCGCACATGGAAATGCCGATCCATTATCAAGACGACCCTGTTAGGCTTGCGCAAGTACTGCTTGATGCGGAGTGGACCGACGAAATAATCAGGAAAGAGCAATTGGACGATGTGGATTTATCGGTTATCATGGAATTGAAGGTAAACTATCACCGACCTACTTGGAGCAAAATCGCTTACCAAACGCCCTTTATTAAGGCTTTCTATGCTCAATGTGATAGCCTTCGAATAGAGAAGGGGTATTTAAAACGAACCTTGGAAAGCACGAATGGCAAAGTAAAGCAATTGTTGCTGGTGATACCGAAGCGGCGGATTGCGGAAATCTTGAAAGAGTATCATAGAGAATCAAGTGGGGACCACCTAGGCATTAATAAAACATTGGCCAAGATACGTCGGCGATTCTATTGGGCAGGATGTAGACAGTCGGTGATAGAATGGTGCCAAATATGTGACCGATGTGCGTCGGTGAAGGGACCAGACCCAAATTCGTGGAACTATGAAACAATATAACGTCGGAGCACCGAGAGTGGCAATAAATACGTGCTAGTAATAGTCCCAACAACTGGATTAGCAGATTTTGAGTGCCGATGGAGATTCATATCGATTAAGCGAGGAATTTTGAATCGGTGGTATTTCAAGAAATATGCCAGATGCTCGCATAAATATAACGATGACAACGCCGTTACATCAACAGTCCACAGGAATGGTAGGAAGATTCAAAGGCACATTGGAGGAATATCTAGCAAAGATCGTGGAGAAAAATCAATGCAACGCGGATCGATATATACCGATGTTTCTGATGGCCTATCGATCAGCAACACGTGATAGAACAGGAATGACATCAGCTAAAACCTTATATAGAGATAACCTAAAGAACCTTTGGAGATCTAAGGTTTGGGGCTGTAGCATCAGCGGCTTTATGTGAACAGGATTACGTAGATCGGATGAAAGAGGAACTTAATGAGATACATCAATTTGTACGGGAGAAAATACGGATGTCAAGTGACCAGATGAAAACTCGATATGATATAAGAGCAAATGGCCAAGGCTTCCTTCTGTTCGGGACGAACAGGCTTCTGTTCCAGGTCAGGAGTACTGTTACACCTACATAGAGTAGAATAGAATACAGGTAACCCCCGAAGAACACGATTAATTCGTTCCGTGTTGTTTGAAACCGTTTTGTTCGAGACTACAAAAAAACAACGAATACAACGAATGAAAACATGAAACGAATTTTTATGTTTTTTTTTAAGCGTGAGCAAGAGAATACATATCGTATAGTTTGAACGAAAATCGTGTAATTTGAAACCGTGGAATTCGGGGAAGGTATCCGTGTTCTTCGAAACTCGTGTTCTTCAAGTAGCGTGTTCTTCGGGGGTTACCTGCATGTTAATTAATAGCGCAAAGTTTTACTGTACTAAAATGAAATTTTCCATGATAACACTGTTCTAAATGTTTCTGGACAATTCTTACTGGAAAGTCATGAAATTTCTAGAAGTTTTGGTTTGAGTATATTTAAAGCTAGCGAGATCGAATTAAGCGATTATTAAGCGATAGTGTGGTTTAGTGCGATATAAAAGTTATAAGTGATCAGTAAAATTGTGCGAAAATTATAAAAAAGTGATTTTTTGAATTATTGTTAATAAATTGTGTTGAATTAATTTTTGAGGTTCAATAAATAAATTCGTTTGTGATAAACTGAAGTGTTTTGTTTTATTCACAATACAGTGATTCGAACCATGATTGACAAGGCAGAAACGTAACAATATGTACTAAAAAGAGAAATGTATATAAATTAAATTTAATCATCATTTATCCACATATAAAACCAATGGTAAGAAAAAATAGAACAAGTCTCCGCTTAACAATCGAAATTAAAATCTGTCGGAAAGAGCTAAACAGAATAAAATTAAATCAATACAATTCAATACAAAATAATCTAGCTTGCTTCTCAAATTCAGAAGAACAATAGAAAGATACTCGAATTCAAATTTGAATGGAGGCAGAGTTACGAGTTTATGACGTATTGACTAACATATACATATTACAAAAACAACAATTTTTAAAGTTGAGAAATACCTTACTTTCTAAGGCTATTTTCACAAAGAAATAACCATTTTTATGACCCGATTTTTTAATCAAATAAAATTACATATTTTATGAACATTTTCGAATAAAAACAAAACAAAAGCTTATAATTCTAATCGATTAAAAATGTAATCGTATTCCCTTATACATATTTTCATAGTAAAGAAAAAATTGTATGTACCTTATTTTTAAGCTTAGTAGAGTAGAGCCTCCTGCTTATACACTAGGCTCTGGTATAACGGACAAAAAAAATTATTATTTTCTATTTGATCACATTATCCCGCCGTCTGCACAATGCAAATTTACTGATATTTGCTATCAGCAATTTTATGTTTGTATATGTTTTTTTTTTCAATGTATTGACAAACATTTGTCCAAAAAATATCATAGCTGTACATTTCACTATCATAATAATATGTATCTTCAAATGTTAAACAAAATTGTTTCAATGCTACGTAAAAATTAGTTGTTTTTTAACACTTGCCATTGTGGTTAGGTTAAAAATAACTTGTGCAAGAAAATTTTTCAGAAAATTGTACAATATGGAGAACCACCACCTCGTCCAAAAACTTTATTTCGTCGTACAAAAACCAAGTTTTTTTATCGTCAGCAACAGTGCTTCCAGATTTTTTTTTACTCGGTGTTAATTTTTTATTTTGTACATTTCCAAGATTCCTTATTTTTTTCCTAACGTTTTCAAGATTTACGGTCATTTCGTTTGCTATTTTTTCTAAACAGAATTATTTATGTTGACACCCGTCTGGAATTTCGGTATTAAAAGACATTTTTTCACCTTGAAGGTGCCTTCACAGAGCGAGATTATAATCTGAGATTTCTTATCCCACTTTTCTACCAATTAAATTGCTTAATTTTCAAATGTAAACGCCCTTTTTTGGCCAACTCAAGTTAAATTTTTTTTATCTTATGAGCAAATAATCCAATTCATACCAACATAACAAGAAAAAACAAAAATCTCAGATTATAATCTCGCTCTGTGAAGGCACCTTCAGAGAACAATTTCAAATGGCAAAACAAAGCAGCCTTTTTATGACATTTCATAATAATTTACCCGGTGTCTACACTATGCAAATCCCCTGATATTTTCTATCAGCAATTTTATGTTTGTAAAAAAAAATATCATAGCTGGGCATTTCACTATCATAATAATATCTTCAAATGTCAAACAAAATTGTTTCAATGCTATGAAAAAATTAGTTATCTATTAACACTTGCCAATGTGGTTAGGTTAAAAATAATTTGTCAAAGTAATTTTTTCAGAAAATTGTACAATATGGAGAACTACCACCTCGTCCAAAAACTTCATTTTGTTGTACAAATACCAAGATTTTCTATCATCAACAACAGCGCTTCCAGATTTTTTTTTACTCTGCTTTAATTTTTTATTTTGTACATATTGATTTCGAAGATTACTTATTTTTCTTCTAACGTCTTCAACATTTACGGCCATTTCGTCAGCTATATTTTGTAAAATAGAATTTTTTACGTCGACCCGTCTGTAATTTTTATGGGTCGGGTCATCTTCCATAATATTTCATTTTTTCGGTACAAATCGATTAATCGCATTGTACTTTCCGTATTAAAAGACATTTTGTCAGCTTGAGAGCAATTTAAAATGGCAAAACAAAACAACTTTTTTATGACATTTCCTAATATTTTACTAACCCGCTGTCTACACTATGCAAATCCACTGATATTTTCTATCATGATATAAATTTTATCAATGTATATCTGTGTATACATATTATACGCATTTTGACACTATTAGAAAATTATTAGGAAGCTATTTCACGTAATTCTATTAGTAAATTATTATGAAATGTCATAAAAAGGTTGCTTTGTTTTGCCATTTGAAATTATTCTTTCAAGTTGAAAAAATGTCTTTTAATACCGAAAGTACAGTGCGATTAATTGACTTGTACCGCAAAAATGAAATTTTCTGGAAATGAAATAACCTATAAAAATTACAGACGGGTCGACATAAAAAATTCTGTTTACAAAAAATAGCGGACGACAAAAAATAGCGGACCGTAAATGTTGAAAACGTTGGGAGAAAAAACGGAATCTTCGAAATGTACAAACGAGTAAAAATAATCTGGAAGCGCTGTTGTTGACGATAAAAAAACTTGAGTTTTGTACGACGAAATGAAGCTTTTGGACAAGGTGGTGGTTCTACATATTGTACAATTTTCTGAAAAAATTACTTGGAAAACTTATTTTTAACCTAACCACAACTGGCAAGTGTTAAAAAGCAACTAATTTTTTTATAGTATTGAAATAATTTTGTTTGACATTTGAAGAATTATTATGATAGTGAAATGCTCAGCTATGATATTTTTTGGATAGAGATTTGTCAATACAGTGAAAAAAACATATACAAACATAAAATTACTGATAGAAAATATCAGTGAATTTGCAGTGTAGACATCGGGTAATATAATTTCGTGAAATAGCCTCCTGATAATTTGCTAATAGTGTGAAAATGCGTATAATATACAAACACATACATTGATGAAATTTTTATCATGATAGAAAATATCAGTGGATTTGCATAGTGTAGACAGCGGATATAATAAAGCATCAAAAAATAAAACAGTAAAGTATTGATCACTCGATTTAATCTCAAATAAAACTCGATTTTATCAAACAACTTTATATACTTTTTATTTATTCTTATTAATTCAGTAAAATTACACATGTGTTCTCTTGTGTGTCTCGAATCGATATATATTTGTCTTCTTCTCTCTCTACTCTACTCTTACTCTTGCTATAATATTTATTGCTATAATATTGCAATCAACTTGTCCCTCACTTCATCCTACTATAGTCTATGTATAATACTACAGCTCGGCCCTCCTGACATCTATCGCCTCGATAGATAACTGCTCATAGATTATTTTTATTTGGTTTTAAACCTAGCTAATACAAATTTATGCCCTCGCTATACTTAAATCTATTCTTAAAATCTAAATCGGAAATAATTAAATCAAAACATCGATTAACAAAAATAATCACCCCCGAATTCTACATAGTTCAATTCATAAAAATACTAAAGCTATTTTGATTCGACACTCATACTCAATTTCAAAATTCGTCGTCCAGGAATTCGACCTCTTCGTACTCGATCTCGAACTCAGAATATGATTCGCCTTCGGTCTGTTCATTACCCTCACACCACAGTCTTATATTTTGAGGATCAAATATCCCTTCGAACCGCTTACCCGATATCTGTAAGTGATCTAAATCTGATATGACGTACCTATCGTTATCCAAAACCTTCTTCACAATATATGGTCCTTTAAATCTTCGCTTAAGTTTTTTTCTATCTCCTGCCTTAGGGATATTTCTAATTACGACCAAATTTCCTTCGTCATATTTCTGAACTTTACCACACTTCATATCATGTCTCGCCTTGTTATATTGTTGCAAATGCTTAATATTATTACTTGCAGTTTCTCGTAACTTTTCTCTATCTAACATTTCATCATTCAAACTGTCTAAATATTCGAATTAACCCTGTCCTATATTTCGTCTTTGAATGATACCGAACAATAACCTGGCTGGTATCTCATTTATCCCTCGATTTAAGGTATTGTTAAGTAAAAATTCGGCATCAACTAACATCGTATCCCAGCAACTATTTTTTTCTTCGACTAATTTGCTCAAAAGCGGAATTAAAGTTCTATTATACCTTTCGATTTGCCCGTTAGCTTGTGGACAAGCCGTCGCATTTAGAGTATGAATAATGTTATGACTTTTAACAAAAGTCTCAAACTGTTTAGAGGTAAACCCCGATCCTCGATCCGTAATGACTCTTTCTGGCGTCGAATACTCTAATATATATGATTTAAAGCGCTTAATAATTTCTACCGTGTTCGTTGTCTTCGTTGCATACAAACGAATATATTTCGTGAAACCGTCGATTATGGCCAACACATAATTGTTTTTTCCTTTCGTAGTTTCTAATGGGCCCAAGTGGTCGATATGTAACGTAAAGAACGGTACGTTGCCCTTATCAATATTTTTTAAAAGAGATCTATCAATTCGTTGCTGCGGGTTATACATAATACAAGTCACGCAATTTTTTTATGTGCCTTAAAACTTTTTCCCTCATTTTAGTAAAATAAAATACTCTTCTGATCATTTCACATACTTTGTCTACCCCAAAATGACCTAACTCATTATGATACTTATAAATAACTGATTCTGTCATTTTCTCCGGTACCAATAGCATCAATTTTTGTTTTTCTGTTTTGAAAACTAACCCGTCTCTAAGTTCATAACCTTTGCATTCATTGTTCAATAATTTTTCTTTAATTTTCGCTATATTCTGATCAAGTCCTTGATTGACATGAATCGTTTCATTTTCATCAAATAAATTTGAATCTTCTGATTCCACCATATAAACGCTAACTCGACTCAGAGCGTCTACATGTCTCATACTCTCATTCTTTCTATGAACCAACTCAAAACTAAATGGTTCTAAAAACATCGACCATCGCTCAATTTTTGCGTTAACATCTCGCTTACTCAGAGTCATTTTTAACGCGCTGCAATCGGTTATAATCGTAAATCTCAAACCAAACAAATACATTCTAAAACGTTGTAAGCTATAAACTATTGCAAGTGTTTCTAATTCGAAACTATGTAACTTTGCTTCACTCGACGTCGTTTTTCGGCTAAAGTACATAATGGGATGAAACTTATTATCGTCCACTTGTCGCTGCATTAATATACCTCTAAAGCCTATCGCAGATGCGTCGGTATGCAGCTGCGTTTCGGAACTCTGAGAATAAATACGCAAAATCGGTCTTGAAATCAAACGACCTCTTAGCTCGTTAAAACATTCCAAATGCTTTCCCTCAAATCTGAAATCATTTTTCGACCTAAGCAACTCATACAACGGTGCGGCAATATAGTTAAAATTCAAAACGAACTTCCTAAAATAACTAATCAATCCTACAAATCTGTGCAAAGATTTCTCGTCCGTCGGAATAGGATAATCCTTAATCGCTTTAACATGCTTATCACTTAATGTCATCTTATTCTGTTCCAAATTGTACCCTAAATACTCGATCCCCGTTTTAAGGAATTGACACTTCTTTAACTGCAGCTCAACATGATCATCCGATAATGTAATTAAAAGCTTTCTCAAAACATCCAAATGTTCCTAGATCGTATTGGTTGCAATCAAAATGTCATCGATAAAAACTACAACTGAACCTTGTTTGATAAATTCTCTCAAAACTTTACAAATATATCGAGAAAATACTGATGGCGAATTCGCGTACCCAAATGGCAATTTATTAAACTCATAATGTCCATCTTCGGTGACAAACGCAGTAAATTTTTTTGAACCTTCCTCAAGATCTACGTGATAAAACCCATTTTTTAGATCTAATGAACTAAAATATTTTTTCCCATACAATTTTCCAATTTGTTCTTCAATAACCGGTAACGGATAATGGTTTCGCTCGACTATTCTATTTAAAGGTCTGTAATTAATACACATCCGTATATTCCCATCTTTCTTTCTAACCAACACTACATTGCTAGAATAAGGCGACTCACTTTCTCGAATAATTTTTTTTTTCTAACAATTCCTCAACTATCTTATTTAATTCTATCCTTTCGTAATGACTAAAACGTCTCGGTCGTACGTTAAAATATTTATTAACTTTCAGCTTAATATCTACCTCTAATCTCGTCAACGGCTCACTCCCCCTCTTTCGTTTCACATAATTTTCAACAAATATCTCTTCTATTTCTCGTTTACACTTACTTGTTTCTAAATTGTCTCCCACCTCTAGCTCACTATCATTTATTTCGAGAAACAGTGACTCTTCTGTTCTTGTTATTTCGTTCATCACACTAACGTCAAAATTAGTTTTACTCTTGTAGTATTATACATAGACTATAGTAGGATGAAGTGAGGGACAAGTTGATTGCAATATTATAGCAATAAATATTATAGCAAGAGTAAGAGTAGAGTAGAGAGAGAAGAAGACATATTACAAAAACAACAGGTAATTCTGCAAAATAAAATTTTAGATTTAAATATTTTAATTGATTTAGGTAGTGGGGTTAGTGTTTTAAAAGAAGCTAAGTTAGATAAACTCAATTTAATAAATTTAAGTATTGTCGATAATAATTTCGAGATTAGTGGAATATATCGATTCGAGACACACAAGAGAACACATGTGTAATTTTACTGAATTAATAAGAATAAATAAAAAAGTATATAAAGTTGTTTGATAAAATCGAGTTTTATTTGAGATTAAATCGAGTCATCCTGATCAATACTTTATAACAATGCGGCCTCATCGTCCCATTCGTAAATTTTCTGGTATTTTTCAATTTTTTTGATCCATCGGTCTACTGTTAAATCTCCCCCATCAAATTTAGGGATTATGTTTTTAATATCCTCTGGATGCATCATTGCATTTTTTTTTCCTCTTTTCTGTCTTTACCTTCATCGTCATAGGGTTTCTGTTTTTTCGGCGGCATGATGTTATCAAAAAAAATTTTTTTTTTCTTTCACTAAACTCGTCAACTCGTTTTTTTTTTTTCGAACCAAATAACTCGAATAACCACAATACTAATTAAATATCCCACTTCTGAACTAAAGTATTGATCAGGATGACTCGATTTAATCTCAAATAAAACTCGATTTTATCAAACAACTTTATATACTTTTTATTTATTCTTATTAATTCAGTAAGATTACACATGTGTTCTCTTGTGTGTCTCGAATCCATATATATATATATTTGTCTTCTTCTCTCTCTACTCTACTCTTACTCTTGCTATAATATTTATTGCTATAATATTGCAATCAACTTGTCCCTCACTTCATCCTACTATAGTCTATGAATACGTTTATGCTCAGAGTCGAGTCATCTTTTAGTTAACTTTGGATCACCCAAGTATTTTTAAATTCAACTATTTTATAATATTCCATAACATATCCATAACTTAGTTCTGGGTTAAGCTTTGTTTGAGTTACGAATTATTATAAGAAAACGTATGCACCGTGTCGCAATTATTGGGAACTCACAGAACTCACTATATAAAAATTGTATACATGTGTGTGTGTAAAAATAATATTGGCGGGAATATTTTTTAATGTGTATGTGTGTAAATGTCAAGCTCGAAATTTGGCGAGTTAATCAAATTATTCATTAATGAAACAAAATTTATATTTTTGTATTTTTATTTTGGTAACCAAATATATGTAAATATTTTTAATTTGTTATCACAGAATATTCTAATTGATCATACATTTTTATCGTTTCTTAGAATTATTTAGTAATTCAAAATTTTAATAAAATGTATAAGGCATAAATATTTTAAAATATCACAGGAAATTGTGATTGCCATTTAATTCTTAACTCTAGTTATTAATTAAAAAAAATTCAAAATATAATTAAATTAGTATATGTATATAAAAGGAACAAGTACAAATTTCAGCCTTCGTCATTTTTTTTGTTTCGCTTATCTTTTAAATAATAAAAATATTTAGTTGATATTTGTTTAAATTCTGCTTGTGCCGCTTTTGGAAATTTCTCCAAAGTACAATCTAAAATTATAAAATATTAAAATTGTTAAATATTAATTATTAAATTTGTGTGACAAAATTTACCTCTCAAAATTTTTATAATGTTGAAATGTTTGGTACTTAAATTCCCTTGCCGTCCATTAAACGTAAACTTCCGGGACAGCTCGTCAGTGAAAATATTTTTCAAGTTCAATCTAATGAACTTTTTTAAGTCGTACCCTTCTTCTTTCATTATTATTGATTTTGAAATATTTATTAACACAAAAAAAAGCAATATTACTAAAGCACTGCACCGATCAACCTATTATAATAAGCCACAAAAACAATCTGATAAACTACGTAAGTAAAAAAAAAATTGTTATATAAAATGTATACATATACACACCAATACTATGTTGTATTTTTAATGAATTCGAGTTGTGTGAGTTTCGGATATTTTGTCAAAATCCAAAGGAAAATACAGTACCTCAATTTTGAGTTCTGTGTTGTTATACTTGGGCATCTTGTAGTTATCTTTTTTAGCGTTTATACTGCAGAGTCAAATCGTAGTCGAGTCGAAACTAGGTTGAAACCGAGTCAGAAACGTCAAAAAAAATCATTTACTATCGTATGTTTAGATGTTTTTCTTGTATTATTTTCTGAATTTTTTAAAAATAAAATAACAAAGCTTTATTGCCACACAAAAATCGAAGATTCGCACACGAATTAAGAAATCAAAATGGTGTCTTTTTATTACTATTTTTTTGTTGTTTTTATTTTTCGACTCGACTCCGTTTATAGTGGCTGTTTTTAGAGTTAACTCGACTCGACCCTAGAAATTTTTTAGGTCGAGTCGAGTTAACTACAAGATGACTCGACTCCGTTTATAGTAAAAGTTAACCTAGGTTCAAACCAGGTTGAACCCTAAGCATAAACGTACTCTATGTATAATACTACAACAGTAACATACATTTTTCTGTTAACTAGATAATTCAAATCAATAATGCCCCAATTCCACTGTGAAAAATTGACTGAGCTGACTTGAAGTTGAAAGAAGACAAAAAAAAATAATCCATCAGAGAGACAAAGCCAAAGTATTTTGTTATTGTTTTATTTATAGCAAATTTTATGGATACATCTTGACAGCAAACAAAAACATAACCAAGAATTATTTAAAAAATTTGTGAATTAGTGTTAATTCGAGTATTTTTACGATTCAAAATAATCTAAAAAATTAATTATTATTAATACTCATATCAGAATTATTTTTTCGAATATTTTCGATCACACAATAGACTTTACCAAAAAAATTTAAAACTTTAAAATTGCCTTAGTGTTTTGACAGCAAACAAAAACATAACCTAGAATAACCAAGAATTATTAGAAAAATGAAGTATTACTGTTAATTTGATTATTTTCACGTTTCAAAATAATCTAAAAATTTAATTATTATTAATACTCATATCAGAATTATTTTATTCAAATTATCTCCGTCATAAAATACAAAATTAAAAAAATCTTTCCCATAAACATGCCAAACAATTTAAATTATCAGCATGGGTCAGAAATATTTTTCATCGGTACACAATATTTATGTACATGTATTAGTTGGACTGCCTTAATAAATAGTTCTCGATTTGATACTTTTTTTAATTTCGACCTCAGTGCACTAACCCAAATACACATTTTTTGTAAGTAAACACTTGACTGACTCCGTTGTGTGTCTCGTTCACACAACCACCGATTTTATATTTTTATCTCAAGTTATTTTTACTGACAAACTTTGATTCACAGTGGAATTGAGGCATAACAAAAATTTGTTTGAAAATTACCATTTTTGAATTAGCGATTGTTTGTGTGTGTCATAAAGATGAATACCAACAGTATCATTACCGCATAATTAGATATTTTGGATTAAACTATTGCACGTATTTTTATTCTTTATGTGTAACATCTCTAACACTCGTCTAGTGATTAGGTTCCCTTCCTTTTCAAGAATTTTTACATTTGCTATGTATGCTGACAAAGCACTCTTTTATATTGGCTGCCTCTTATTTAAAAGTTGCTTTATTTGCCCAATGTGTGATTTGTTACACTTTCTTTTTTCACTACATTTTTATGGTGTTCTAACAATGTGGGGTCTTTAAGAGGTTAGAAAAGGGAATTACCAAAACTATTGTGTGCCCTTTCAACAGTTTTGAAAATTATTTTCTTTTTCTTTTCTAATTTTTTTATGCTAAAATTTTTAAGTTAACAACAATTTGTAAGTACATAGTTTTTGAGAATTGTTAACATTCCATATTTTAAATATTATAATAACTTATAGAAACTCTGGGGATGAACAGAAAATCTGTTCGAAACGTCAACGCATAATAATATAATATTATTAAATTGCCCAAAACAACAGTTGTACAATGTATAACTTCAGTCTAATAACCTTCGATTTATTAATAATATTCTTTAAGAGTCGAGTTTATAGCTGGCTCTTTGATCTTATATTTACCAAAGACATATTGATACTGTTGTTGCAAAAGCTTACTTTATGTTAAGTTTTATTAGACGAAACTGTAAAAACCATTATGCGCTCACACTAAAATCATTGTAAATGACATTTGTTCAAAAACCGATTGTTATGAGTGGTCGAATAAATATGTTCATTCTGCAACTTACTAAAATTATAACGGTTAAATCGTCGATCAAATGTAACATATCCAATCTTTGTTTGGTGATATGTCTCACCATCTTTCTCGTGCCAATAAGAGTAAAAGTATATGTACCGCATATTTGATAAATACTGCGAATAAATAATTATTAAAATTCCATTTAAATTCAAATCGAATGGAATTGTTGTGAAATTGTATGCGAACGATTTTAAAGAAAAATGTTTAAAACACTTGATTTATATTTTAGATTGGAAAGATCATACAAAAGAATCACTGCTTTATTAGATTGTTGTGGGTGTGAATTTTTGTTGATTTTTATCTTAGCGACTTATTTTTCTTATGTTTACAGTATAACGATGTTCATTATTTTGATCCAATTTATTTAAATATTTTTGGCACAAGGTATTTACGAATACCGATTTATTGTGTATGCAATTTAGACAAGTTTCGAGTTGTGTTACAATAAATGCACGTTTTTCCCAATTATTTTGATTATTACAATTCATAGGTCACATCATGTACGAGTATATCGTCGTTTTATGGAATTTAAATGGTATGTATAATACAATATACTTTCCATGAACTACCTTGAAAATTGTTGTATGGCTTTTATAAAAAATGCAAGGTGAGATACTAAATGATAGTTTTTTTTTACAAATTTAGATGCCATGAACAATACGGTAGGATGGAGATGCAAATCATTATGGAAGCACTCTGTAAAATCGCACATAAACTAACATGATAAAATTTATGTAAATTTATGGAAGTCAAATCGCATTATTGTAGAAAAAAAATATTATAATATGCTCAGCTAATTAGTAGTAGTATTAATAGATGTTATTTACTGTACAAATTTTTACTCGATTGATCGAAAAATCAGATAGATCATTAAGAAACCGTGTGAAGGCGGTTTAAACGACCAATTAAAATACGGATTTCAAAATATATCCGACAGCTACATGTACTCAAATCACAGCAAACAACTATAAAAATTCCAAAATTATTCAAAATCGAAAATTTTTATTTTGCCTTACTAAACATGCTACTGCCTTGAATCGATTACTATATAACTACATTCAAATACATATACCGTTTGGAATTTTATGTCTTTAAGTCTATCTTCTTAAACATACATCCAAACCAAATAGAAATAAATAACAAACAGATCAAATTTATAATATCCGTAGCAAATTAAGGAAATCTGTAAATCATTTAATATAAAGTACAAGGCTGTTTATTTATTGACCATTAAATTCAATTTGAGTTATGTTTTTTTTATAAAATTTATTGTAATTTAAATAAATCCAAATTGAATAGATAAAGCAAAATAAAAAAAGCAATTCAACTTCCTTTTTACAACATTTTCTATTTAGCATTGGATGATATAAAGAATTTGTTATAAACTGCTTGAATTGATAGAAAATGAAACAGTTGCAGTTTAATTAACGTACGGTGAAATTGTTTCTTTGGAAAACCGCAAGTGAGCCTGTTAGTGAGCCCCTACTCGAGATTAGAAGTTCGGTCATTTCTTCCAACCAGAGCCAACATATTGTACTTGCCATCTCTTATTATTAACAAACGTATTGCAATTACCATGGGTATCTAATTCTCTATAACTATTTATATGGTATAGAATTAACCATTCCTTCTGTACGTTTTAGGTCCTTGTACTTTCATTTCTGAGAAGCAATTTTTCTTAGCGAGCACCAAATCATTTTCAATTTATTGGTTCTCTTATAACTATAATCGATACTAAACTGTAAATATATACCTCCACAAGCCACCGATGCATTTTTTTTTTTGTAATCTTCGTCGTAAATACTTTTTTAGTGATTTCGGTGTTAATTACGAGAAAATATTAGCGATCTCTTAGTCGGTGCTGCGTTGCAGCAAACAACTTCAATTTCATTCTAGTAGTTATATAAAAAAAAAAAATCGACTACAGATTGTAATATAACATAACTTCAATATAAAAATAATTTTTTTTAATCAATTCGCTCGTGAAGATTCTGGAATTAAAGGGGGAATTGTCGCAACGCGGTGTTTTCATTGATGGTAGTATAGACTTTACAAGCTTAACTACGTCAGGGCTATGGAGAACGAAGAGTATGGAACATGAAGATTTTGATAATTAGAAAATTTTATTTTGCTTGTTTTTTTGTGCTTGTAAATAAAAAAAATTTTTTAACCATATATTGTTATAAAAAACATTAATAAATTGTAAAATTTTTAAAAAACCACCGTTTTTTAAACTATAATATACAGTGATAAAAGCCACGGCACCTGATAAAAATGGATAAATGCCATCTTTATAATATGAAACAACGTTATAAGGGGCAAAGTATAGTATGTATGTAGACGAATATTTCATTGTTTTTTATGTTTTTTGCCTTTTTCTCAGTGTTTTTTTGCTTTGCTTATTAGTTTAAACGACGTTACAACGAAACACACCGACGATAGAGCGAGGTTTGTTCGCATTTTACTAACGACGTTACAGCGAAACGACCTTATGAGGGGGGACGTTGTACGGGGTTATACAAATGCAACAACGATGCAAGTAGTTCAGACCGTTCACTCATTCAAGTTAAGGTTACCAACATTCAACGGAACAACATCTTTCGGAATTTGATGGCCAATCAAAATCATTGAAACGATGAACATTTTGTCCAGCGTTAATAGTGGTCTTTAAAGGTGAAGCAGCCGAGCCTATACAACCCATCCCGGGATATGAGCAGAACATAATAATAGCACAACCGGATAATAGATTGGAAGGATCTGAAAAGTAGCTAATAAAAGAATGGAAAAACGTTCGTCTAACCATAAACTAACAGATTAATGAGAATGATTTCGTAGCATAAAAACAGTTCCTATATCTTAGGGTAATCGTTAATACTAAATGAGTAACAGTTTGAGATACAGTAGAACACACTCACTATAGTCGTATTTCCATGAGAATTTTACAACGGCAATTGCTCGCAACAGCCGAATTAAATAATGCAAACCAAAAGTTTGATTTATTTAATTTATTCCAAATTTTAGTTATACCAAATGGCACCAGATGCCAAATTGTTCTTTCACTGTGTTATTTTATT
Source organism: Tipula vernalis (assembly GCA_958295665.1). NCBI lineage: Eukaryota > Metazoa > Arthropoda > Insecta > Diptera > Tipulidae > Tipula > Tipula vernalis. The sequence goes on from OY282558.1 coordinate 266,800,765, forward strand.
TCAATTCGAAAAAATAATTCGCGACTTGTTTTCATGAGAAAAAATAATTCAAAAATAAATCAAATTAAATTTTTCTCGTGGAAATACGGCTTATAACAATATAAAAATAAAAAATAGAGGTGTGGCAAACACACGACTTTCTTTTACGAACAGCGAATTCTGAGAATTTTTTTTTTTTTTTTAAATTTTTTGTTGAATTTCTAAATTTTTATTTTTTTTTTTTAAATTTTTTGTAAACATTTTGTAGTAAGTAGTTTTTTGAAAACCTAATACTTTTTAAGATATTCGCAAAATAAATTTTCTGGACCAATGGAGTAGCTACTTCCGATTAGCCGATTTGGAGTAAAATTCACTGGGACCTCCCAATTTATCAAAAAAGCTTAAATCTTAAGTTTCAGTTCGATTGGTTAAAGTATCTGGGCTGTAGAGAGGACACAGACCAATATACTGACAGACTGACAGACAGACACAATTTCAAAACCAACTTTTTCGGATTCAGGGGACCTCAAAACAGATAAATCTCCAAAAATCTCAAGGTACAAAATTTTCCTGATTCCTATACTTTATTTTACTTACGCAAAAGAAAGTAATACATTTTTTCTAGTTAGCTTTTTTGTTACGATTACAAAAATGTCCGCGTTTTATTTAGTCAATGGTAATATTTAGTCGGACAGTAGTAGCAGCAATTAAAACTTTGTCTAACTTTAACCAATTTTCACTGGAAGCAAAACCGTTTGTTCTTTCGACTGCAAATTTTATATTGCAGTTTAAGTTTATGAAAATTTACAATTTATGCTAGAATATTTTGAAAATGTCAAACAATTGCTCGAAAGAACTTGTATTGTTTTAATTGTGTTTCTTCAGCCGTATGAACAGTTTTTTTAATATACAATAAATATTTGTTACGTATACACAAACAAATTATGCTGTGCAAGCAGGTCATTTGACTTGCATATATTTATAATATATTTTCACAGGAAGCAAAAAGCAATTTGAACATTTAATATTTATTATTGTAATCAACGTAATAATTTTGTATATAAACCATAAAATTATTAAATAAAAGCATAGTAAGAATACAGCTATCAAAATGATTATTTTCGATTAGCCCCGACGGTAAGCAGAAACTAAGTTTTCAACACAACAAAAATTAATTTCTCTGTATTAGACAAACAATTAAAGGAATTTTATTATTATCCACTGAAACACCTTCTTTAGAATTTCTGTTAACTTCTAGTTTCAATCAAGACCCAATTGAAAATTTCTTTAGGCTCGTAAGGCAAAGAGGAGGAAATAATACTAATCCATCGCTTCTTGAAAACTTAAACAACCCTGAAGAAACTGTTTATCAAAACAATATTAATTTACAAGGGATTGAGAATTGCATGTCAAAATCATTAAACTAGGGTCTCGAATCCTATCAATAAAATATTAGTTTCGAGCTCTGGTTCAAGTAAAAATAAATAAAATGAAACAATTAGAAATTATCTATTTACTTAAAATTATCCATTAAAGCAAAGAAATAAAACATTTCATAACGAATTTTCTTTTAATTTAGTTTATTGAGGCATTACAATTATTTTTGCGCAAGAAGAATAATTTTCTTGTATTCGCAATATTAATATTTTTTAACCGAATCCGAATTTTGATCTGGTTCAGGTTTTGGTTCTCAAAAGCTTTCTAATAATATTCCTTTTCTAGATTTACAATTATGACTTGTTACCGCCAGGCAAACGGCATGTTTTTTTATTACATCGGAGAGATTTAAAAAAAGCTTTTCCGTTTTTTTTATTTTCTCGGATCGATCCGGTATTTTGTTTTTTTTTTATTATATTCGAACAATTACGAAAAACAGCAATCTGTGATTGTTCAGATATAATAAAAAAGGTCAAAAAAGTTATCGGATCGATGCGAGAAAATAAAAAAAACGCAAAAGGTTTTTGTATATCTCTCTGATCTGTCCGATCTAGTAAAAAAACAAGCCAAATGGTAAATTAATTTTTTAAAGTTGATTATAAATAATTTTAATTAATTTTTTAACCGTTTCTTGTTTATTAACGTTCAATTTTATTTTTGTGTGTTAGATATGCGCAGTAATCGATTTTAGTCACACTGTATTGCTAAACAGTGGTTTGCCAATTTAAATGGTTTAGTGTGTAAAAATCTGAAAAAGGTCTTTTCAGATTTCCAATTATCGGATATTTCAGATATATAGTCTCTCCGATCTCTCCGACGTAATAAAAAAAACAGGCCAAAAGAGAATTTGCGCAGAAGTTTTGGAAATAGCCACAGTTCAATTAAAACACCAAATTTCAAAGTTAAGCTTTCGCTCGCCTTGTAAGTTGTAATTTTATTTGCTCAAATGGCGTAAACTGTAGTGGCGAAAGGAGTGCAATTGGTTGTTTTGGTGGGTTCGATTTGTGTTTGATGTTGTTTGGGAATGTTCTCCAGAATGGCGATTTGCGTATTTAAATAATCGCAGCACGTGATATAAGCTAATCTCTGCAAAACCGCAATCATTCATTTTGGTTATCTTTACAACCCTCACCTCGAACGATTATTAAATAACGGTAGGAGTTTGATATATCGTTTTTTATTACTGCGAGACTCCTACCTAAAAAATTTCATAAAATATACATACAGTATGTTCCACAAGAAAGTATTTCAATTTATTCTTTCGATTTAACCCCACCACAATTCAGCGGGTAAAATTATTCGCTTCATTCTACTACTTTTCTCGCGTTGACCTATATTTCTTTGGTTCAATTTGGGCATTTAAAATTGGGCGGGAAATGAGACTATCGAAATATGGATGGCTTACCTGGCAAAGAAGGACGTTAAGGTCATATTGAAGTTGTTCGACAAAAAGTTCAACAATAAACCTGGAAATAAAGACTGACTGGATCATGCAAGGGGATGACGACTCAAACATCGGTGTCGACTTTCCACCTAGTGGAAAGAGCACAAAGCTTAGAGGAAAAAGAATAACAACCACACATTGTTCGTATACTCAAAACCATTTGAGAAGGCTACTCCAGAGTATAGTATGCAACTAAATTAAGGGAAAGTTGTCCTAAGAGATGTCAATCTTTAATAGAAAACAATGGCAAGTGGAAAAGAGATGATTTATTATGATGTTATTGCTTTCTTTGAGATACTTTCTTGAGGAGCATTCTGCATAAGTACTCCTTAGTAAATACTCCCATTTTTAAACATGTATAATTGTTCCATTTTTCTACTCTTTCTCGTCTCGTTGAGAACTGGAAGCCCATGTGAATTAACAGTAACGCTGTACTTTTGTGGCGGTTCGGACAGTGAGAACCTTTCAGTTATAGAGGCAAACGGTCCGTCATCTTAGGAACTCCCCTGCAAAGTACGATTCATATAAAATGGAACTGAAATAGGAATGTGTATATTTCTCTATGTGGCCGTGTCCGAGTTGCCAGAAGGTAGTTTTGTCTACCGTGAGGGCAATCTATATACCTCCATTGCGATATTTGTTGACTACAAGGTCCTTCAGAATTGTCTTAAAAAGTACAATTCTTATAAAATTGTATTGAGATGCGATAAGGATTTCTAATCATATCTAATGCCGAAAGGTAGTTTTGTTTATCCTGAATGCAACCTTCTTATCGCCATTATAATATGAGTTGGCTCTCATATGCTGCTGATGTCAAGAGGCAGTTTTGTCTACCCTGTGTATAAACCTTATATCGCCATTGTAATAGGAGCTGGCTTCAAGGTTCTTAGGAATTATCCTAGAAAGTATGATTCACATAAAATTGTACTGAGATTCGAAGTCAAACATTTCTCTATGTGGCAGTGTCCAAAGGCATTTACAAACATATCTGCTGATGTCAAAAGGTAATTTTGGTCAACCTGATTAGGCTTTTTTTGGTTGAATCGCTGCGTCAACAAGCAAAATTAGCGGATTTGGAGTGAGATTTGGTATGCTTTATGGGCTGGTAGTAAATTATTGGTCCATATTTCTTCAAAAATGATGCCGGCCAGAACATTACAGTCAATGGTTACCGCTATAGAGCCATGATTATTGACTTTTTCGTTCCCCAATTGAATAGCATTAATGTGGAAGAGCTGTGGTTAACGGCACAATATGCCAGATAGCGCGCGCCTCAATCGATGGGCGGGTTGGGTTTTACATGTGGAGAGGAAATAGGGGTAGTTTGTTGTTGTGTATCGGAGGGTGTGAGTGTGAGTGTAATTAGTATGCATGAATAAAACGAGCGGGTGTTTGCGAAAAGTAATGTTACCTTTTAGCATTAGCAGACTTGTATGGAAATGCCTGTGACCACGGCCACGTAAAGAAATATTTCTATGTATTCGTACGTCAGTACAATTGTAATGAATCATGCTTTCTAGAATAATTCGTAAGGAAACTTTCTGGCTGAATTTGGGGTTAACTTCAAATTCCTATTCTAAACTATTTTTGCGGTGTTGTAATTAAAAAAAAAATACTTAAGTCACTAAAAGAAACCAGAAAATATTTTGTAAGACATTTTGTTACTAACTATCGATGAAACCTTAACTAAATCACAGTGAACTAAACATTTGAATTGTTGAATTATATTTCAATTAATGTGTTTACCTTCATTCAGGTAAAAGATCGAAAAATCATTCCACAAGATCTATTTACTTTGATCCGCCTGTACATCTATTGAGTTACGGCTGATTTACCTTCAACGATTCTTGCCAGATGTAGATTTTTCTCTGTTCTCTATAACCTTTATTAATTAATTTCATATTTTAATAAATAAATTAAACAAAGAATGTGTAATTTAGTGTTATTCATTTATGGACGTCTTTATCGAAAAAATATGATTTTAGGATTTATTTGTTAGTTTTTTTTACAAGATAAAATTTTTTCTCGTTCCCCTTTAACTATTATTTAGTGATTTGAGTATTTAACTCCATCTTCAAAATTTCGCTGAATGTAAATCCCGCATTACCCTCAGTCTTGAATTCAAAGAAAGTGAAGTTTCATTTATGTAGTGAATCATCCAAAGTAATAAACTAAGGTGAACTGTGAAGGAAAGCAAAATTGGTTTTACTTTAATTCACTTTGAATGATTATCCAAAGTGACCAAGTAAATCCGGCAAATTAGGTTTCATTTTAAATTAAAATATAAAAAATTGCATTTATTAACAATTAATGTGGGTAAATGTTGAGTAGTTTTTTATTTCAATCACACTTTTTTAAACATTCAAATTTGACATGCTTTTCCTCACTCATCTGATCATCTAGTATGACCTAATATTATTAGATCACTAATCTAACCAATTTCTTGGAATTTGATCATTAAATTCACGACTGCGATGTTTAACATTCTCAGCGCGAGCAGTTAAGTTACATCATAGTTAAATTAGCAAAACAACAGACGTCTGCTAAATACCAAGAATATAACAAAAATCTTGTTTACGTGAGCATGTGTAGTGTGGAGTGAGTTTGGTGAAAATTTACAACTAACTAGCTTCACATTTGTCGTATTGTATATAGTGACGCTTGAAAATTCTATTTTAACCAAAACAATTCCACATAAAACTATAACCAAATGGCGTTTAAATGTCAACACCTGTTACACCACGTTTTGAAGGTATCACGTGGAGCTTAGTAAATTTCAAAATCCACTAAGATATGCAATTTTAAGTAGAGTTAATAATCCGCTTTGTTGTAATTTTTTTGGTGTTCAAGTGGCGGATTTTGAAATTCACAGTGACTCGATCGAAGTGAACATATGGTATTAAAATTTAGCGGTGAAATAAGCGAAGCAATAGATAAATAAAAATGTCGGGGAAATGATAATTATAACTATTAAACCCCTATTGTAATACACGCCTAGGACGACAGAAAATTAGATGAAAAACTGGATTAGATGAAGTTTTGGAATATGGGCAACTACCATGGAACTTGGCTATTCCTTAACCGATTGTGATGGATGCATATCTGTTGGCATAGACATATCTGATGAAAATGGGATTCTAAAATGAATTTTGGATAAAGTTTTGAAATATGGCCAGTTAGGAAGGAACTCGGTTAGTTCTGAAATGATTATGATGAAATTCAACGTGTACAATGGAAATGGCGCTCTAAAATGATTTTTGGACAAAGTTCTGGAATATGGCTAACAACTTGGCTATTCCTTAACCGATTTTAGTGAAATTTGGCGTGCGCGATGAAAATAGAATTCTAGAATATGGTCCATCCTTATGTACCTTGGCTATTTCTTAAACGATTTTAGTTAAGTTTGGCATGCGTGATGGAAATGGTATTCTAAAATTATTTTTAGATGAAATTCTGGAATAGGGCCAACTAGGATAAAATTTGGCTATTCTTCACCCGATTTTATTGACATTGGGCATGCGACATGAAAATGGGATTATACAATGATTTTTAGGTGAAGTTCCGGAGTATGGGCAACTGGGATGGAAATTGACTTGCATTTCTTATTTCAGAACTTTACCCAAAATTTTGTTTTAAAAACCCATTTCCATCGAGCGTGTCAAATTTCACTAAAATCGTTTAAGGAATAGCCAAATTCCATCCTAGTTGGCCATATTTTAAAACTTTATCCGAAAATCATTTTAGAATCCCATTTCCATCGGACATGTCGAATTGCATCATAATCGGTTAAGCAATAACCAAGTTCTATCCTAGTTCGCCATATTCCTGAACTTTATTCAATAGTCATTTTACATAGAATCCCATTTCCATCGCGCACACCTCATTCCACTAAAATCGGTTTAGGAATAGCCAAGTTACATGCTAGTTAGCCAATTTTCCATCATTTTATCCAAAAATCATGTTAGAATCCCATTTCCATCGCACATGTCAAAATTCACTCAAATCGATTAAGGAACCGGCCAGTTCCATCCTAGTTGGCCTTATCCCAGAATTGTATCCAAAAATCATTATAGAACTCCATTTCCATTGCATATGTCAAATTTCACTAAAATCGGTTAAAAAATAGCCAAGTTCCATCATAATTGGCCATATTCCAGAACATAATCCAAAAATCATTTTAGAATCCCCATTTCCAACGCACAGGTCAAATTTCATAACAACAGGTTAAGGAATAGCCAAGTTCCATCCTAATTGACTATATTCCAAAAATTCACCTAAAAATCATTTCGGAATCTCTTTTCCAAGACGCATGTCCAATTAATTGCATGCCCGGTTTGTTCGAAAACCGGTTAATATCCATGCCCTACTTCACATGTCCTCTTATAGAGGCCTTTTGTTTTCTATGGCATAATTGTTTTGTCCTCTCAGTGAGGCCTTTCGTCTGTTACGGGTGAAAATTGTTGTAAATACATTGGAATAATATAATCCGAGCTTTAGTTTTTATTTGACTAGAAAACAGAAAAGTCGGAAGGGTTCGAGAGCCATGTTTTACTTCCTTTTACTGAAAATTATTTTTATGGTGAAATGAAATAAATGGTGTTTTGTTCTGGCGTTTATTTAATATTCAAAATTTAATTTCTTTAGCCATGTTAATTCTAGCTTTATTCAAAAATTCATATTCTATTGTACATTTTAATATAATGACTCAAATTGTAACATTAAGTTTAATTCTATCTTTTAATCTGTTCGAAGGTCTAAGTACAGACCAACCGTTGTGTCAAATTTTAAATTTATGTAATAATTTACAAGCGATTTATCACTACTTATGTCAACCGGGGTCTGTTATTGGGTCCTCCAGATTCTTCACATTTTTTTTCTTTATTTTTTGCTTTATTTTTATTTTTTTTATTTTTAGGGTGGGTGTTTGTTGCCCTGCGGCCATTGAGGCCTATTGTGCATCCCTAGAGATTAAATAAATAAAAAATCCCTTTTTTCTTCATCATCTGATTACGATCGGTGATGAAGATGAACACATCTATAACGTTATTTATTCTTCACATTACTCTCATATAGTTATTAGTGAACTATTTGTGTATTAATCATTAATGAATAAATATTAAATTTATGTATGTACCATATTTTAGAGCCCAGCTATAGATAGACTCACACTCGTTACTTTAAATAAAGAAATATTCTCGTGCATAAGAAAGAAGAAAAAATAAATTAAATGAGGCATGCCAGTCAGTGTTTATGAGATTTTTGAAAGCTTGAACTTAAACCGGATACATTAAATATTCTAGGTCAACTATAGGGTTAAATATTAAAGTAACTCAAAGTATATAATATTACTTTTGTTGTACATATATTGATATCATCTTTTTACAGTGTCATAATTAATTTATAATATATATCCATGAATATAAACAAACCAGTCAAATCGAATGATGATCGGTTTGAATTGATAATTATACGTTTTAAAGTGTTGCGAACACTGACAATTTGTATTCAGATTTTTATTATTATCGTTAATGATTAAAGCGCGGTTGTTTCTGGAATTGAATTCATTATAAGAATTAACATCATCGAACAATTTATGATAATTTGTAGTTGTTTCTGTATCGTTACAATCTTGATATAAACCTTGTGAAATAAAGTTCATTCTGCAATGCAGGGAATATCACTCTAAAATAATGTATAATTAGCATATTCTACATAAAATGACCTCACACCTTAGCATCTTTTATTTTAGAAATGACCGTATTCTAAGCATATAACATCTTTCACATCTAACGTTTAAACAATTCACTTTTTATTAACTGTTAGTGCAAAACAATTAAGAATACATAAGATTAAGAGAATGAAATAATATTCATCATTATCGATCATTATTTCGTTTTATAATATCGTTTTCTATTTCTATCAAAAATATTCACATTTCAAATATTTATTTAATTTTTATTAAACAATTACAAGAAAATATAATTATTTATTTATTATGTCGATGCATGATGAAATTGAAATAATATGTCGGGTGTGTGTCTTTATGATATTTATAAAGTTCAGACATATCATCCAATTTATTAGAGCTGTGGGTGTATGTACATAGGTTCATTCGACTTCAAAATTCGTGTGAACTTACAAAAAACGCATTTTATAAACGGGGGCACATATAATTTCGGTTTATATTAAGTACCATCATTTTCATTCAATTTTAAGACTGCGGGTGCGCCAATCGTGCTACACATTAAATAAAATTTAAACGTTAGAAAATTTCTGTATTTTTGTATAACCGCTACTATAAAAGCGTCTACCCGTGTAACAATATTACAATTTTTATATTAACTTGTGCTTCGCTTTGTTAAATAGGGTTAATCTTGCTTTTAATTAACTTCTCTCATAGTTTCTCGAATATGTTAATCTCTTTCCGGAGTTCTTCATGGATTTACTTATAAAGTGCTTGAAATATTTAATTTATTTATTTATCAGTAATTTGTTGATTTAACAAGTGTGATACATTTTATATTTTATATTTAAAAAAAAAAAAAAAAATTAAACAAACAAAAATTTAACGAACGAAATTATATAAAATCATTTTTTCTTTATCCGACTTTTAAACAACTCTCCTGAAATATTAATATCAAAGCTATCCAGAATTTTCGTTCAGCGCATTGAAAATATTTAAAAGTGGTTCTTTATTACTAAAGTAGTTATTACAAAACGGAATAAGTAAAAAAGAAGAGCGCGGTCTGTGGGAACGCTGGGGATCATTAAAGCCAAATTTCTCAAGGCGATATTCGACACAACCTATTTTACGTTTTCTCGCTTAGATTAGTAAATTTAATAACAAACGACGGTTAACGTAAGGTTCACGGACAAAACCACAGTTAAAATTAGGTAAAAGTCGCAATACCAAAATCAAGAATTGCTTTTGAAACCTCTAATTCTATCAGTATATGTTTGAAAGATTAGACGCGTATCATCGGGGCAAATTCCACAACTGAAAATAATATGGTACAGGGATTTTATAGTGAATGTATCTCAAAATTCCTTCCCATTACGTTTAATGAAATCCAATAAAGATTACTCTTTGTTTATTACAAAGATCACAGATATTGTAAACTCTGTTGATCGGAGCATCCAATGAACCATATAGAACCTCTGCGTAAGATATTTGCGATCTACAAAGTGTCATAACCTTACATATATTCGTATCTAATGGCAGTTTATTCTATGGAGCTAATCGTAAAAACATCATGTTCATTATGCATACGGTTAGTGTCAATCATATAAAACGAATGTTCGCTAAATTTTCAAATCATCAGTGTATATAAGACACTTGCAAAACTTCTTGAAACATTGGAGGATATCATTAATAAAAATTGTGGAAAGTAATGGTCCAAGATGGCTGCCTTGTGGAGCACCAAACGGTATATTAAATACGAAAAAACTAACCTGCCGAGCAATATGCAATCTAATTATAGGAATGAATGGTCCGAAGTCAATTAATTTCCAAAGAAGAATTTTGTAGAAAACATCAACCTGGCCATAGTTTCCAAAAATATCAAATACGTTGCTCAAAAATACTATCAAGTTTGTAACAACATCGAAACCTATAGATTGTGAAATTAGTTCATAAATCTTTCACTATTTTCGCTAGTCTGTGTACAACAATGTTTGTTTGGAGCTTATTATTATTATTATTGGAGGGCCATGCGGGCGATCAGCCACCTCGCACTGCGACCTAAAAGATCTATTGTGCTGGACCCTGCTTAATTATCCGTCCAGTCAATATTCAGGTTCTTAATGAACCTGACAATACTGCCTCCCGGTACGTGATACATACTATCTGGGCTTATTGCTCTCCCTCCTAGATGTTTACTACAGCATGTAGTTCCACTAGAAAGACGGTAGCATTGGAGCTCAAGGACCTCGAGAGGGTTGTCCCACTCCCTTATATTCCTACTCCTGCCCCGTATTCCGTTTGATTTTACTCTTACGAGTTGCTGGAAATTGCAAATCACCTGTAGGTCACCAGCTTTACTACAGAAAGGCTAAATAAAACTGGAGGGTGCCTGGTATCCAGAGTCCGCATATTTTGGACTGATTAGCCTATCAGCCATTCATCCATCGGCATATGCTGTTCCACCGTAGATTAGGGTTTTTTGTCAAGGATTTCTCCTTTAGCGCCGTACTTTAGCCTGTGGCAAATGGCCTAAAATGTGCCAAATGGCCTTAGTTATCAGTGGTTGCCACGAGGAGGCAGCACGTACACTTGCGAATTGTGAACAGGTTACCCCTTACACAATTGTACCCATCAAGCAGCTGCCTAATGACATGACCAGAACAGCTCACGTGATGCGCACTCTACTGGAAGGTTACGGAGCTGGTAGATTAATCTACTCAACTTTGCCCCCCCCTCCAATAGACACCAAATCACCTGTTTGGAGCTTTGTTCGCTAGTCTGTTTACAAAAAATTGTTTGTGGAGTTTTGCTAAAAACTTATTATTAAATATATATTTTCCGATGCAACTTACAAATTTTCTCTTTATTTTCTATTTTTAAATACAAAATTTAGCTCAAGTCCCATATTTTGCTTGGTAATAAATTTCTAAAACAACAGACATAATTTTAGAGGGTCAACGGATTATTTATATCAAAGAAATGTGTACACGAACTAGCGCCTCTTGCGAAAATGTATGTGAAGCTGATGTGCTAAAACACGGTCTATAGACCGTATTTTAGTACATCAGCTTCACATACATATTGGTAAGAGGCGCTAGTCCGTAAACAAAATTGTTTCTTTACATTTTTTCTATGGAGTTTCGGTAAAAACATGTCCAAAAAAATTGCAAAATTATTAATTAAAATTTTCATGAAAATACGGTAAAGGTTTTATTAAAAATTAGGAAGACTATTAAACAAAATTGGTTTAAATTAAATAAACCGTTGACCCTTTAATATCCAAGAAATTTTCAAATAAAAATGAGGTGATTTTTCCTATTTTATGAGGTTATGTCGGTTGGTTTAAAAATTTATTAGCAATCCAAAAATGGGATTTGAGCGATTTTTCTATTTAATTTCTTTTATTAAGGGAAAGTTGGTAAGTTGCATCGAAAAATCTAAATTTAATAATAAGTTTAATTGATAAATCAGCTATAAATATGTCAATATTAGTTATTTTAATTTATCGTTTTCCTGGATATTAAAGAGTTATGGATTATTTTATTTTCTACTCTTTAATCTATGGTAAATTATTATTATTACTTTAAACTTCATATAAACAAAACGTAAACAAACGTTTTTGTACACAGACTAGCGAAACTAGCGAAAGATTTATGAACGAATTTCACAATCTGTAATACCTATGATATTTAAAATTTTAAACCCATATATAATTTCTGAGGAATTGAATTGGACAGAAACATATGAATTGTTGCAACCGAGAATGTTATCTTCAAATCACAACCATCAAAGGAGCTCTAGAAGAAACTTGAAAATTAGTTAGAAATATGTATCATGTGAACCCAAAAAAGAAGCATTTTTGTAAGTATAACCATCGGTTAGCCTTGTGGGGGGCGAGTAGCAGGGACAGCAGAGACGCAACGATTTCAACAACAACGTCAAGCAACACTACCTACAGTTAGTACAAATTTGGGTGACCGCATGGGAACATGATGATGGAACGAAATCTCGCCCCCCCTCTCACAACCGCCGATGGAAAAAATGGTGGAGGGGAATAATAATAGTTGTTTACAGCTTTTCAGAACAAAAGAGTTTGCGGTACCAGGAAATTTGTGTTGTCATTGTGTCCTTCTTACAGGTTGGAGGAGCAGTAAAGATGAACTTTAAAATTGTATTGTTTTGTGTTAAATAAATTACTAAAAAATATATTACTAACAAATTTACTAACTATTATCAACTACTTAGGTGTCTGGAACCGGGTTGAGTCTTTGTTGCTAACATTCCTTTCCCATCCCTCGATCTTGTTATATGTAAAAAGGTGTACGACGGCGGCCTGGCCAGGGGCGGATATCACAACTATTAGACGTATGTGGTTATATCGATGTGGCGCCTTTCTTTACGGGGTTTGGCTTCATGAAGAATGGTGTCGTGTTGTGTAACATGGGTATAGTGGGTGTGGTATTCGGATTTATAATACGGGAGACTTGCTTAATGCTTGATCGCGTACATCGCAATCAATCAATCAATCAATAACCCTCGGTTAGCCTTGTGATTTTTCTTATGAATGCAGAAAAATCGTTTCAGCCTTAACGAAATTTCACATTGTATCTGTGAAATATACATTTTGTAAAAAAAACCGTTGCGGAGTGCGAATCCTCTGCATAATTTATGATAATTAAATTCGAATCGACAAATAATTTTTGGACAAATAATGCAGAACAATTTCCTTAAAACTTGCTACATGTACTGCGCAAAAAAAAAGGAACGGGAAAATTTTCCGAAAAATACACTGTTTTTAACGCTTACAGATTATCTTGGTGAAGTGTCTGATTCAATTTTTTTTCGTTTTAATTCAAAGAAATCTGGTCTACTTTCCGATGCTGGAATTGGTTTTATTTTTTTTTGTATTTTTTTAACCTTTTTTGAGTCAAATTAAAATTTTCTAAACAAATAACAAAATGCAAATTTTAAAACTGTGAACTGAACGCACATCCCTAATTTTTTATTCGCAAGAGACTGGCAAAATTTCCGTGCGAAACTCCTTGTCGAGTTATTCCAGTTTTAGCTAAAACCATAACCAAAATATCAATACACACACATGTCGATGTCGGGCGTAAGTTTGGTCGCACGAAAAGAAAATAAGTTATTACAATACAAAACCATTAATTAAGACTGCAATAATTCGAAATGGATTTATCTTACAGCAATTTCAACAGTATCATATTCAACGCCTATAAATTCCCGTTAAAATAGTTAATTTGGATTTGCGAATAAAAACAACTGCCACTTGCTGAGAAAATTAGGAATGCTCGTTGACAGTCTTAAAATTGATTGGTTTGAGCTGGTCTTCTAGGGATGACCGGTGCCACCGTACACGTTCATTAGTTATGACAGAATTGGCCCGGTTACAGAGACCTGGGAATAGCCAATAATTAGTAAACACAATGAAAACAACAAACTATTCATTATTAATCAGTCAAAAATCAAACTAACAATTACCAATTATTTTACGTTTATTTGAGTTAATTAATTAATTCGTGTAATTTCTAATAAGCCACCGGTGTCCGGTTCTAACACCATTTAATTGTGTTCTACAACACGTAGAGGTGAACGTTATTGTAAAAAAATGCTTACATTATTTGTAAAAGACATTAAAATGATCTTAAATAATCAGTTGGAAACTAGATTAAATTCTCCGACAATTTTCGGAAAAATTTTAAAATCATATGGTATAAATTAAAAAAACAAAATCAAACTAAATAAGCGTGCCAATCCTTTAGTATCCTAGAAATAAATTAAATGAATGATTGATGGTTTCAGAAAACACCTTAATAGTTAAAATTAAAATAATTATTTATTAGTAATTTGGTGGGGGGGGGGGGGGGGAAGGAGGGGTGCTTCTAAACTGATTTTTAGATGAGATTCTGGAATATGGCCAAGTAGGATGGAACTTGGCTGTTTCTTAACCGATTACGATGAAATTCGACGATGGAAATGGGATCCTAAATTAATTTTTAGATGAAGTTCTGGAAAAGTAAGATCTTACTTGACTATTTCTTAACCGATTTTGTGAAATGATATTTAGATAAACTTCTGGAATATAGCCAATTAAGAAGGAACTCCGTTAGTTCTCAACTGGTTGTGGTAAAATTCGGCTAATACGATAGAAATGGGATTCTACGGAAATTGAGTCGAAAATCGACTTGTACGACGGAAATGGGATCTTCAAATGATTTTTAGATGAAGTTCTGGAATATGGCCAAGTATGATGTAACTTCTGTATTGTACGATGGAAATGGGATCTTCAAATGATTTTTAGGGAAAGTTCTGGAATATGGACAAGTAGGATGTAACTTGGCTATTTTTTAACCGATTATGATGAAACGACACGTTATAAAACCATATAAAAAAAATCAAATTTTTTCGCTTCTTACAACTACTACTTCCAGTGGATATCACACACTACTTAGAGAACACACTATTATTTAAGACTTATTTCAAGTCGGCTTATTTAACTTATTCAATATGGCAGCTTGGAATAAGTGGTCCAATTCAACTCGAGACTTATTTCAACAAAACCTGATATTTGAGAGGAATTTTTTGATCCAAAATAAATATTAAAATGAAAAAACATGCGTTAGGTGCTTTAATTAATTATTCTATTTAACAGAAATATAATAATAATCAAATATGAAGTTGATTAATTTTTATTTTTTATTTAAAATGCGTCTGTTATTACAATAAATATCGCAACCCATAATCGATTTATTGGATGTGGAATTTATTGAAATACTAGTAGCAACGTAATTTAAATCAGAAAATAATTTTGAAATATCGTTGCCATTTTTTGAAACTCTCCCAAAATAAGTAAAGAAAATCTACAATAATTATTTTCGCGAGGTTAGTTATTGTAGACTTTCAAACAATACGGTCTACACAAAATAAGTCAGGGATTGGACTCCAGCCTTAATTAATATCAATTGATAATTGAGGATTTTTACTGTCTCTTTTTGGATGCATGCTTCTTTTTTATTGTTTTTTTATGTTGCATTTTACAAAGCAATCATAAATTGGAATGCTTTGCATTTTACTATCTGTTAGTTTAGTAGCATGCGATTGTTTAGGTTTTCTACACCGTATTCACAACCATATACTTATACCAGGGTGGTCATTTTGTGGTGCTATATCACATTTGGTGATAAAACTGTGATAAACTGACATTTGTCGTAGCTTACTGCGGTCCCATCTTGGATGAACAACGTCACGTCGTATAATGATTTGAATGAAAATGACCACAATATCTTCCGTCCACAATATCTTCCGTCTTTAAAATTTTAAATTAATTTTTTTATATCAAACTACATTGAGTTTGATCGAAAGCAACTAAAGTTTTAAAAAAATGAATGAAAATTACTGTGATACGAACTGCAAACCAAAATTGTTGATTAACAAAAGACTAATTATTATATTTTTAAGTTAACATAACTAGAAAACCCTTTGGTATATTAGAATTTCATGCTTAAACACCGACCATTATTTGCATTTTATGAGGTTATGTCAGATGGTTTATGTTGATTTTCGTTTAAGAATTGCTTATTTTTTGTCCATTTCTGTTAGGAGGATGATTGTTTTTGTGAAATTTGTTATTCTAGGCTACTAGAATGGTTCATTTAACATACAATTAAATACACAAAACTAAAATAATTGTTGATTTTTATATTACATAGTAATATAAAAATCAACAATTGAGGTTACGTGTCAAATCATCACTTTGATTCATTGCTTTCCCCTTAAAATTCATTTTGCAGTGTTGTCATTTTGTGGTAATATATCACATTTGGCGATACTGTGCGAAAAATAAATTGTCGTAGCTAACTATGGTGTTGTCATGGATGAATATCGTCACGTCGCATAATGATTTAAATGAAAAAGACCACAACTTCTTCCGTCTTACTTTTAGAAGTGGAACAAAAAAAAATATTTTCTTGTTTACATTTGTTTTATATGGAGTTTAGTTAAAAAAAGCTCTAATAAAAATACCAAAAAATGAATGAAATTTACATTGACGCGAAATATAAATGAATGATATTTATTAACAAAATGATCATTTATATTTTTTTGAAATAAAATTAATGGGTTATTGTTAAATTTACAAGAAAAATGAAATACAAAAATCAACAATTATTTTAATTTTGTGTAGTAAATTATTTGTTAAAAATCAAGGTATACAGAAAAAATAGGTAGTATGTATATTCCCGTGTCTCATTTTTGTCGTTCTTTGCGCATCACGTCAAGTGTAGAAAACATATTTGTATATGATTTTTGGCGGTTTTTTGATTAGTTTTTTTAAATAAATCAAGAATAATCGTAATTTTTTTTTACAAACCGTATTTACAATTGATAATGATAGTTTACCAAATATTATGGTCCAATTATTATTATAATTCATTCGAGTTATAATGTCTAAGATAAATGGAAAAAAAGGTAGACAAAATTATGAGTACATAACATAAAACAATTAAATTATTGAATGTTTTTGATCATTTGAACATATCTACGTACCAATTATTAAAATTTTTATTTCTTTACGTTATGTACTCAAATTTTTGCCATCTATTTTCGTTTGGCTTCCAATTATTGGTATCCACGTACCTATTCAAATATTATGTTCATTTTCAACGTTAAATATAAATGTAAAAATATATTAAATAAAAATTCAGTTCACAAATTATTGTTTAGAAAAAGGAAATTAATTCATTTATTGTCTTATGGTTTTCGCTACAAATAAATCAATACACCCATTCACTGTTTAGTGTTCTATATGTGTTCGAATCAGAAGTACAACTAATAGTTTTGTTGC
This sequence comes from Tipula vernalis, assembly GCA_958295665.1. Taxonomy (NCBI): domain Eukaryota; kingdom Metazoa; phylum Arthropoda; class Insecta; order Diptera; family Tipulidae; genus Tipula; species Tipula vernalis. Next base: position 266,818,168 of record OY282558.1, read on the forward strand.
AATAGGAATTATTCAAATTTAGGATATTTAAAATCGAACACTCCCAAATTTTTGAATTAAATAATTAAAATCTAAACGTTCTCTGCATTTAACAAAAAAATTTTACCCATAAATTCCGAAACTTGTTATGCAATGTGCTCAAACAGTCTGCTATAGACACGAATATTAAAACATGCCTATTTTCGCGATTTAATTCCAAAAGTATTGCAGTATATAACTAAAATAAAAATTGAAATGTTTAATTTTAACATAAAGTCGAAAAACAATTAATGGCAAGAATAAAAAAAAAATCATTTATTTTCCATTTATTTAAAAAATTAATAAAAATATCACTAAACTCCATATAAATATCAGCATTTTTGACAACACGTGACGTCAAATGGCGAAAAAAGTATAGCAACAGCATGCGCAATATTGTACCTTTATTTTCTGTATATCTTGGTTAAAAGTTACATTCTAGTTGCCTAGAATAACAAATTTCTTCGGAAGCTCACAATAGCAAAGGACAAAAAAATATTCTTAAACAAAAATCAACATAAACCATCTGACATAACCCCACAAAATGCAAATATTGGTCAATGGTTAATCAAATTCTAACAAACCAAAGGTTTTTCTTGTTATGTTATGTTAAAAATATATTAATTGGTCTTTTTTCAATCGACAATTTTGTTTTGCACTTCGTATCATGATAATTTTCATTCATTTTTTTGAAACTTTAATTTGGTTGTTTTTGATCAACCTCCAAATAGTTTGATGGAAACAACTAAATTGGGATATTAAAAAAATGAATGAAAATTATCATGAAACCAAGTACAAAATAAAATTGTTGATTGACAAAGGACTGATTATTATATTTTTAACATTTTATTTAAATAATAAGCATCTTTACATTAAAGTATTACTTTATCATTACACAAATAGCACTTCGTATAAAATTTTCATATAATGTCATTTGAGGTTATGTGGAAACGTCAACTTATCACTTTGATTCATCATTTTCCCCTTAAAATTCATTTTGCAGGGATGTGTTTGTAGACTCTCTCCATTTTTTTATATCACACAAAAAAAGTATCCACTAGTGATATAAAGGTGTGATATAGCACTACAAAATGACCACCCAGAACCATCTTGATGTAAACAGAGTCAGCATGTGAAAAATGAACTTAAAATTAGGGACACAGAATAACTAAAAAATAATTTATTTTCATATAGTTTGTATTCATAATTTATTTATTAATTTTTTAAGTATCGAAATATTTAAATTTTAAGCCGTAATTTAAAAAAATGTTGAGTAGAATTTGAATGACTTGAGCAAAAACATAACTGTAACATTGTTTTTAGTTTAAAGTTGACTTTATATTTCAAATTGGACTGGCAAGAGAAAAATTAAAGATTAGGTTTGAATTAAAAAATCGATTTAAGCAAAATCTTATGTTTAGTGAGGGCAAAATTCTGAGTAAAAGTTGTTTTTGAATTCCAAAATTTTGGTTGCAATTAGATATAAATGTTGTGATATTTTAAAATATCAACAAATATGCTAAGTTCCCAACTCGATTTGAAACAAACTTGAAGGAGAAATTGATTTATAATTTTGAGTGAAATTTAAAATGCAAAATTTACAATTTTAGCTTTCATTTTAAAATGATTCGAGAAGTGTAAGTATGATATTCCAAACTAAATTTTAATTGTAGTTAGTAAAAATTGCAATTCGAAGCATGATTGCAATAAAACAATAAAATTATTTAGTATCAGCACGATGTATAAAATATAATTCTAAACAGTAATTGATTATAATCTTGAAGGTAGCTTAAATTGAAAATTGTGTTTGAATTACAATTTGATTTATGCAAAAATATGATCGTAATTTAGTTTTTCTTAGTTTAAAACTTACTTTAATAGCGTGAATCTTTTAGCCTCAACCGTCACGGTGTTCTTTTCAAGTAAGTATCGCTTACCAGTCCAAATTTAGTGTATGGATGTGGAACCATTTTTGGACTACTTTTCCAGTACTTTGTAGTCCAGCAGAGCTAGTTTATCCAACTTTTTAGCCAAAAACATATGCCAAAAATTTTTTGTTCATGAGTGAATTGAAATCCTCTTAATATAAGGTCTAATTTTGGTTTTCTTTTCAAAATATGACCACATTTTTTTCATTTTAATCACACATTTTACCACATATTCTGCAAATTTAGTTACATGTTTTACGAACATATTTTTTATTTTTTAGAACCTAAAAATCCTAAGCGTAGTTATGAGGGATTGGCCTCTTTATTTTTTTGATTTACCAAATCGAAAATATTGGGATTGTCATGAACAATTAATATATTTGTCTATAAAAAGCTGAAAAATTCAAAATGAATTTAGTATATGTAATTCCATATTAACTTGCTAGTTCCTGGATATAAGTATTTATGAAAATCTAGTGCTAATTTAGATTTCTACGAATACAGTTTCTTCTTACGAGTATACTTGATTCAATTTTCATTTAAACTAATTAAAAAGTAAAGTAATATAATATATAATTATTAGCGCACGACCAAGCCTAAGCTTGTCTCCCTAATGGCACAGAGCCAACTAGGCACAGTCAATAATTAGTAACACATTTAACACGATTAAAGGTAAAATTAAACCAACTTCCAATTCTTAAGCATCTTAAAAATAATATAATAAATTAAAGATTCTGTTGATTCATTAACCGAATGGAACAATTTCTTGTGTTTGGTACCATAAAAATTCTTGGTCTGGTAGATATCTCAATTTTCATTCCTGGTTTCCCACCAATTACAAAATTAAAACGTTAAAATTTTGATCCAACAAATTTTAAAACTTTTCGATACTAAATTTCACAATACAAATTAAAAAATGTTAAGAACGTTGTTTCGCAACCATTAACCTGAAAGATTAATAAAAAACCTAATTTGGAAATAAATAAAACGTTCGTACAAAATTCTGTTTCTCGACCAGGGGTGCTATTCTTGAACCATTACGAAAATTTTCGTATTGCGAGTTAGTGTAAAAGTATTACGAAAACTAGAATTGGATTATTAATTATTTGACCATTCCTTATGTTAAAAATCATTATCAATAATATTTAACCTTTCAAAAATTATAGCTCACTACTAGTACAATTACTACTACACACAATTTGTTTTCTAAACTTAAAAATGTTTTTTATCAAGTTCAATTTAATGGCCACGCACTCATACAAGACAGGCAAAATAATTTTTAGAAAAAAGATTTTATCAACGCTGAGTTAAAAATTCAAGCACTAGTGCACTTTCATGACATTTGATACACACCATTAAGATAACATTAAAGATAGATTTTGAAAATGCTACAACATAAATCAAGTATAAATTCAATTTTCATTGTTGAAGAATATGCTTATATTGGCAACTTATTTGACTTGTTCAAATGAATATTTACGACCAATTTTCAAACAATAAAAGTTCGAAAAAAATCATCTGGACAACTGGTAATTATAATTAATTTTGCGAGCTTCACACTCATTTCAGTGTGCTAAAGTTTTGTGGGCAATACATGAATAATTTCCGTTGTGGTATGCTCATTATTCAATGAGGTAACATTCCTAGTTGTTTCTATTCATTTTCATTCATAGTTTACATTTTTATTTTTTTAATTTACCTAGTTACCTAATCGCCAATATCTAAATAATAGTACTGTGCAAGAAAAGTAAATTTTTTGTTCACCCTTTTATATCAATGTGTTATCCCTTCTGTCTCGTCTCTATTACAGAGAAAATAAATTGGACTTACGAAACAACGGATGTGTACGGTTTATTCAGAGAAACTAAATTGGCGTCAAAATTTTGACACGTTGGTGCACCGTCTTTTTTGTAAAGGAAATTTCAAAAAAAAAAAATCCCTCTAGCTACACTTCAAAGTTAAAATATGTATTTAAATACGTCCGTATCAAGAAATACCAATTTGTTTTCGTATATAATGAGCTCAAATAAAATAAGATTGCACTATTTGTTTAAAAAACAAATATGTATGTATTTCGTTTTTTTTTAAGAATTTCAAACACAATATGCTCCATATGTAACCAGAAATATCTCTTCTTCAAATATTCGGTAGGTGTGTCTAATGTTTTTGAAATGTATAGAAAACCAAAGTAAATATCACGTATTAATACTTCCTTAATAGTTTAAATTCTTCAATCCATATTCCATTATAAAACTAATTTACAATGCTCGAAGCCAATCAGATCCGAATGAAATACTTTAAATGTCATCTCAATCTTTATTGTACAGTAAAATATTTAGAGTTTATTTGTAATCAACTTAATTACATTTTTTGTAATTCTTCTTTTTGAAATATCACAACAAATATGAAAAATCAAATTTTAATTAGCCTTTGTGCATGTTAATTCAGTTAGCCATAAAACGAAATTTTTTGTACGAGATTCTAGCATTTACTACAAAACACGATTCTAATTTACAAATACCACAAAATTAACTTTGCACAAGTGAATGGTTGTTTTTCGAATAGTTAAAATATATATTCTAAAAGACATCGCACGTCTAACCTTCACATAATATGTAGTTTATAATTTAGACTTGATATTCTAAAGTTCAAGCTTATCGAAATTGTGTGTACAATATCTAGTGTATAATGTTTGCGTTGAGTTTAAACAAGCCTATATTAAGAAATAATGTTATTCCTTTAAAATCCTCTTCGTTTTGACAGTAATATGGAATACGAGAGGGATCACCCCACTTAATGTACACCTTTTGTGTGCGTTTATTTGACGATGAGGCAAACCTTGAATGATTTGACAACAAACCATATTTTTGAATTTCATTTCAATTTGGAAATACTCTACCTTTATATAAAGACACCATAGTGAGTTCAAACTCTTATTTAAGTCAATTACTAGCATAAATGAGTCATGTCTATGGTTTACCCAGTTTGATTTTGATACAATTTTGTGAAAGTCAAATATTTTTTATGACAAGGTTGACGAGATGTACTCATCTCCAAAGCAGGAACTATTTTTAGTATTTTAATATACAAATATTTTCGATTTCTTTCCAGACTATTTTTGATTTTAATTAAAAGCTGATTTTAATACAATACAACCCGTAACCCATTGAATAGTACTACCTAGGCATGAATAATTATTTAAGCCGGGGAGCGTAAAGTTGGGTAAAATTCACCCTAGGCAATTTATGTTAAAATGTTAAAAAAAACGGTACTAAAAATGATTAAACTACTAATTATAATACTTTTATTCCTAGTTTCTAACCACAAGTACTTAAAACAGGTAAAATAAATATACTATCGAATTAAAAATAGTAATAAGTCGAGAATAAAAAACGATTTAAGTAAGAATTTCGGATGAAAATTACCCAATCTTAAGCTCGATGAACGCTCGCAGGGTTAATCCAGTTAATTTCAGTCGCATTTGTTGTTCTTTCATATAACTCGGATGAAAGGATGAGCGGAAGAGCGGAACAAAATTTGTTTAATTTTTGCTGTTATTGGTTACTTTAATGGTATTGTACTATTAAAGTAAAATTCTCCTCTCGCTTTAGACGTAACATATTTACCAATTTATCATAATAATTAAATTATAGAATTATTTGTTATCCCGGTACATAAGCATATGTTTGTTTAGTTCATAGAACTGTATGCTTAATCACAAACGCAATGTTTGAAAAGTTACGAGATATTATAAATGGCTTTTATTTGCTGTTATAGAATTAGCGACGTGAGTTGCCGATGTTTGAGAGCATCACATGACCCGCATGTTTTTAAAAACTGCGAATCTTTCCAATATGTTAATAATTTGCTACCTAAAGTAAGTATATTTTGGCAAACATGGTTTGATAATTGCCAACTTTTGGTCTTATTTCATCAATATTATTTTTCAGAAAACTAAATCAATTAAGGGGTTTTATCACACAGGCGTCTTGAAATGAAAGCTTATTTTTGATCAAAAAAAAAGTTTTTAAGGGGTTACTGTACATATTCTCAGTTATACAAAATATTTTTTTTTAAATTTAAAAAACAAAGTGGCGACTTGGCATTAAGTTGAACGTCGACACTTTTTTCAGATACATTATTTTTTTTAGAGCTGTACCAAACAAAAATCAATTAAATCAGGAATTTTCTTTTTATCTGTGGGCCGGTAAGTTGGGTTACCGGCAGATAAGTAATCCAGGGAATGCTCCTCTATAGCTTCATAAAGTTGTTTGTCTTTCAGCAATGTTAATCAGGAACAGTAATGAGTACGTTTAACGTTGTAATCATCCATCGCAAGAAATTGATTACCCAGCTGGCTAAAATAATCCAAGAACTGGAATTTATTTATATCATGTTTTGGAGAGTAGTACACTACCGATATGACACAGTTTTCAAACTACTCCTGCAGACAGACAATCGTTGTTTGTATATGTTCTTCCTCATATTTCGTAAGTTCATAGTGTTTTAATTTTCTTTTAATCAATAATTACATTCATGTGCAGGGGTGCGATTCTGGCTCAGTGATAAATTGAAATGATAAAAAAGCTTTTCATTCCCATCTAGTCATCAGTTTTAATTTTTTTCATTGCACAAAACAAAATTATGCATGCTTTATTGCACTAGGATGCGATTCTGGTTCGATGATAATGAAATCTGATAAAAGTATCATTGTTGTACACTGTATTTTTCGATTTCAAGTAAGCGACGAATGATAAATTAATGACAAATTTGAAACAAATTCAATGAATTTATTAGACTGGTTTTTGTCGATGATAATGTTTGTCGCCGATGATAAAATTTGTACGTATACAAGAATGATTACTGAAATATGTAGAATAGATCTAATTAGTTTACAAATAAATTAGTTCTTATGAAACGTCATGTACCAAATATATGTTTGCATTTAGATATACTATATGTATACGTACGTTTATTTTTAAGATTTTAAGTTGTAACCCGTTTGGATGTTTCACGTTAAACCTCTCAGTTACGTTTTAGAATCTAAATAATTTGTGAAATTGAGCAACAGTCAATTCAAAATCAACGGAAAATCTACTCTAGGAAATTTAAAAAGTTTTAAAATATTTTAATTATTGGAAACAAATAAGTGAAAGGTTACCCTGAATTACTTACACCTACTATAAAGAGAGGTGCGGTGTGAATACGATGGTTTTATAAAGTATTTAAATCAGTTCAGAAGAATTAAAGTTAGATTTATTGGCGTACGCGGTTTTTGCTTAAAAAAATCTCAATGTCTCTCGTCAATGTTAAATTGTCGTTATGTGGAAGCAAATTTCAAAAATAATTCTCGTTGGACACGTAAAATGAATCAGTTGAATATCGTCTATGTAGTACGAAAACTCATTAACTACAAAAATCAAGTATTGAGATATTAGGGTTTCTATTATCTTTTCATAATTAAAAATCTACTAATCAGGAAATACAAACATTTGGTTATGGTTAGTTATGAGATTGTCTTAGAAGACCTTTCACAAAAACAATTTTTTTTAAATATTAAATATTTGAGGACGAAAATGTGTAAATTGTAGTTAATGATTTTTCCACATTGATTTTTTAACTCTTGTAATTAATGATTTTATTTTTGCATAATTTTAATAGATTTTATTGAATTAATAATAATAATAGTAGATAATAATCTATAACAGAAAGGTATCTAGTAACAACGATAAAAAAATAGAATAATAGTCAATAATTTTGTAGGTTTTTTAATCGCAATCAGTTTCTTCTTTATCATTATCTTCGATTGTTTTCGAAGTTGGCAGGTTCATGTACCATTGATGAATCTCACTGGGTATAACACCATATTGCATAACTTTATTAAATCCTTCTTCTTTGCTTCGCTGATTGGTATAATCGCTTTGTAAGCCTTACGAAGCGTTACATTTTTGCGAGGTCTTCCATGATGTCTAGTATTAATTTTTTTTATAGGGTCCCGTATGGTCGTACCTGAATAAAATAGCTCCTGGTTGATTTTTTTCATATCGGAAGCATTTAACATTCAACCAGGATACTTTTTTTCCATCCTCATCAACATTTCGGGTTTTAATTAACATCGCTGACAATGCATGAAGGTCAAAAAAATCTGAAAACTTTAATTTTTTGACCTCGTAAGGGTCATTTCCTTTATTTTTGACCCTTTTTGATCTTGCGGCCTTGAATATTTCGAGCCAATCATTCATCATAAACACCGATCTATGTTTTTTCACTTGCTCTATCGACGAATGCATGGAATCACACTCCATGTAGGAATGGCCGGATTCTAAGAATTTCTGCTCAATTACTTGAACAGCATAGAGTAGAATTGCAGCAACATGTTGGTTTCGATTTTGTCCTCCACAAGTGTCAGAGAAAAGAGATAGTTCCGTAATTTTGTCTGGAAGTGACTTAATATAATTAAATAATATGGTACCAATTTCAGAACTTCCTCGTTTTCCATTTAACTCGTTCCAAGCGTAACATAATGCTTTTTTATCGTGACCACCTTCATACACAGTCAGATTGTAAACATTTAGTTTCCGACTATAGTACATTGGAGACGATGCAGAGGATGGGATCTGTAAAACACTTTGGAGATCAAAAGTTGCTGTTTGGAAATGTTCAACATTTTGTGAATGTTCCTTGTCCAATGCTTTAGCCTTATTGCAATCATATTTTCGTTTCACGTGCATATCGTATTCATCTCTGAGCTCGTCCTTTCTTGATAAGTCTGCCAGATCAAATCGGGTGCATGTAGTGCACTGATCATTTTTAGGTCTAAAGAATGATAGATTGTACTTAGTATAAAAAATGTTTCTGTAGACATTTATTTTCACTGGGCTCTTATTTAAGGACACACAATAACCTTCATATAGTTTATGCATTTTTAGAATAGAGAGCGTTGGGTCCAAATAGTTCTTTTGCGATGACTGTCTTACATAATGGCCTGGTACGGTTGAAAAGCTTTCAATATGTTACTTTACTAACTTTAATGAATCGATATCAGTTTTATTGATAGGACTTTGCTTGCCACGTTTATCACACCCATCAAAAGAGCCAGCGAGATTACACTCAGAAATAGCTGTATTTATAGGGCCATTTGAAATGCATAAAGTTTTTTCAAAAAATTTTGCACATACTCTCCATAATTTGCGTTTACCATTGTAAAGAAAATATGATTTGGAATGGCTGCGAGATTTATGGCTTTCTGCAGTAGTTCTTCGTTTTATGGCAGTCAATGAAACGCAATTCAAAATAAAATCTTTTTGTCTTTTGTAGTCATTCATTGCCCAATACACGCTACATATTTTTCTTCGATCTTTTTCTGTAAAAGGCAAATGGCATTTAAAGCGACATTTCCGACAATCAACATTTTTAGGCTCTTTTGATTTTTTCAACCCCGACCTGGTCAGATAGGGTAAACATTTTGAACGATCTTTTCTTGTCATGTTCACTTTCCACTTCGATGGTTCAGAGCGTTTGCAGCGATACAAGGCTTTTGTGGAAATGTGAGACTGACCATCATCAGAATCAACGCAGAAGTCACTCACACTAAAACACGATGGCGTTGGAGATCTCTCGTCAGATTCATGTTCTTCATTTACTCGTTTAAAGAATTGTAGAATTGTTGTTTGTTTATTTGTAGATTTATGCACTCCACCAATTTCGGTTGTAATTGATTCCCAATTATCGTCATTTAATATTGCTTGTTTCTTTAACATATTTTAAAAGGTCGAGTTTTATTTAACGCGGACGTTTATAATAATGAAGCTTATTTTCCTAAGAAAACAAAACCTTTGTATCTAGCTTACTGTGATGAAATATAACTTTTTCTATGATTATAAACATTGCAAAGTGTATTAGAAAAAATCATTAAAGTACTTAATGATTTTTTCTTCAAAAAAATTAAATATAAATTGTATTTAATGATTTTTTGTTTCTTTTTTCTTTGTAAATAACAAAATTAGAGTAAAGTTGGTTTGTTGAATAGATAGATGTTAAGAAGTTATAGAAGAAAATGCAGAAACCCCGTTTTCATTAAAAATTTAGTTAATGAGTTTTCGCACTACATAGACGATATATTCCGATAACGACTTTAAGCCTCCTTTTACAAAAAACCCAGATCATTCTTTCGGAATTCAAAAATTTTTAATATTATAATTTATTTGTATAGGAAATTCCAAAGTATCGTGTAAACTAACTTAGATCGAATTTAATATCCACTACAAATCGAACGACCATTGAAGAAAAAAATATGATTAGTTAAAATTTACGCATAGTTAAGGTGGTTTACGACAAAGGTTTTATTACCCAGATTCTGTTTAAATTCGGTTTCTAATCCAATCAATTAAAGTTTTGTGGTTATTTGGCTGATTAGGTTGGTTTTGATAGAGCTCAGATGTAAATACCCAAGGTAAAAACTGTCCTCGGGGACCAACCTTCATACACATTTTGAGACTTCATCATTCATTTCTCGCAAACTATTCATAATCATTCACAATGTTTGTATTGAGAAAAGCAAAGAGAATATTCTGCGTGTGTACATACGCACTAGGACAATAAGTGGGTATCAGTATAATAACTCTTTTAACATTTTATCAACTTTTGTTACAGGTGCTTTGTATGTATCTATATGTGTCGTTTTTGTATAACATATTAGTAAAGAGGTAAGGTATCGTAAATAGATTTCTAGAAGCAATGTCTGAAACTACCGATGAACTATTGAGTGGTATAAATATAGCTAGTGTAGCTTATAGTGTAAAATACTTGTAAATACAATATTTCATACAATAATAGTATCGTGTGTCGTTGTAAACCTAGCATAATGAATAATTATGTTGCCTTTGCTTTATTTTTTGATAAAATTCAAACATTTAAATTTCAAAGTAGGTGTAGCTAATATGAAAAACAATAAATTCTGCTATTTGCTACGGGTGTGAAGTTTAAGACAAAAAACAAAAATGAATATGTATTAGTGCATAATAATACACTAGATCAAAAATTTGTTATTTAAGAAAATAATATAACATTCAGTTAGAGGAAACTTAATTGAATTAAATAAAAATTAATTAGATATTAATTAGACCATACCTACTCACAGAGATGTTCCGTGGTTGGACCTATTAGGATAATTAGACATAGGCATCCTGTATCAACTACACGTAGCCATATTCCAATACGATGAAATAGATATGCATACATTTTTGGCCCTCCATGCAGACATTTTTGAGGTTCACTGTATTGTAGATTGGCCAATTCACAGAGATGTTCCGCGGGTTTGACTAAAAAAGATAATTAGTTATAGGCATTCTATATCGAATACATGTAACCATATTACAATACGATGAAATAGGACTATTTGTTGTTGACCTCGAATGTTGGTAATTTTTGATACGATATGCAGAAATTTTTGAGGCCCACTTTATTGAAGATTGGCCAATTCACAGAGATGTTCCGCGGGTTTGACTAATAAAGATAATTAGTTATAGGCATTCTATATCGAATACATATAACCATATTACAATACGATGAAATAGGACCATTTGTTGTTGAACTCGAATGTTGGTAATTTTTGATTGATACATTGTTGGTAAAATTACCAACATTCGAGTTCAACAACAAATGAGTAATTAAGTTACCAACTTGATCAAAATGTTTAATTAACGCTCTGCAAGAATAAAATCAAGCGGTTCAATTTTTTTCTTTTATATCTCCTCTTTTCTTCCCGGTAATATATAATGCACCTTCAGGAATAAACTCGATCGTTTTGCAAGTTCTCTAGTTTTCGCTGCTCTTCTCAAGCAAGAACACCGATTACCATGCGTTAATTAGCGTTTATATATATATATATATATATATATATATATATATATATATATATATATATATATACATATATATATATATATATATATATATATATATATATATATATATATATATATATATATATATATATATATATATATATATATATATATATATATATATATATATATATATATATATATATATATATATATATATATATATATATATATATATATATATATATATATATATATATATATGTCTATATATATATATTTATATATATATATATATATATATATATATATATTTATATATATATATATATATATATATATATATATATATATATATAATATATATATATATATATATATATATATATATATATATATATATATATATATATATATATATATATATATATATATAATTGGTCCCTCTTCCAAACTTAAGAACGTGAACAACTCATAGTGTGCCAAACACAGCTGTTTTCACTTCTGAAATTAATAAGCAATTAATAAAAAATCAATATTCAAAACAAAAAAGGAGGAAAAGCCATTACAGGATGTAATCGCATTATCGGCGTCTCAACAATGCCGTCTTTCTACGTACAAACAAAACCATTTTCATTCATTCATTTCATACGCAAAATAAAATTTTGAAAATATTCTAGGACTTTTATTGTTTTAGTTTTTTACCTGAACGTATTGTGAGGGAAATCTTTATACGCATCTATAACTTTGGAATCCGATCACCTAGAGATCTTAGCCATACCATGCTTTTCTTATTTGGTCAAGGTCTATCGGTCTGTCTTGGTTTCATAAAATTCGAATTACTATTTGTTAACAGACATAAACAGCGGAATATAAGGCATCTCTCTCGCTGTGGCGCTTGGCTTGAGTTGAGATGCATAAAAACGCAAAATATGAGCGCAGACTAGGATACCTTCAGAACCGTTCTAGCTAATTCATTGTCAGTATCGGTTCCTAAACTCCCTGAATCTAGAAAGGAGTAGGATAACTTAGTAGACAAGCTATCAGATGCTTTTCATGTACTATTTTGGGAGCATCTCCTCAAAGTAGAGTTTTGGGTAAACAAAGACCACCTTGGTGGTCGAAACAGGTCCAAAGCTCTCGTCATAAATGCAAAAGGCTTTTTAGAAAACCCAAGAAACCGAAAACTACTGCGGATTGGGACTGCTATAAAAAAGTCCTCAGAACATACAAGTATGAAATAAGAAGTGCCAAAATAAGTGCCTGGAGGCTTTACTGTGGTAAATTCAGGAGTCCTCGGATCGCGAGTCAGCTTCAGCGACCGGATGTTTCTTGGACTACAACTAGTGCTGAATCTTTGGAGTTACTACTGATAACCTACTCTCCTGAGTGCTCCAAACTGGCGCCTGAAATGCCGAATGATTTCACGGGTTCAGGCGTTGAAAGTCGAATAATAAGCTGGGGGAAGTTATAGTGGGGCAACTAACAGCTTTATGGCATATAAGTCAGCTGGCATTATTCCTGCGGATGTTCAGCAAGCCATTGACTTGACTCTACCCAGAACATTGCCATATTCCGAGGAAATGGACTGAGGTAAACGTAATATTTATACCTAAGGCGGGAAAAAGCTCTCATTGCCATCCCAAAGACATTAGGTCTATAAGTTCTTTTATATTAAAAATACTAGAAAGACAAATAGAAGCCCACATTAGAGGCTCTATTGAGCCGGCTAGGGGTTGAAATCTCAACATGCTCTTCCATAATAACTCGGCAGGTCTGGCCAAAGTAGGACTTGGCGAGATCGAAATAGCTGATCTCACTTCAGCGAAGTCAGATCAGTGTGGTTGTTGGAGTGATTACGGGGCACTGTCTCATAGGGAGGCATGCGACTACTGTCGTAGTTGCGAGGACGAAGAGGAAGAAAAGACAGTACTTCATCTTCTTTGCACCTGCCCTCGTCTGGCACGAAACGGACTAAAGTTTCTAGGAGTACTTCTCTTCAAGGACCTGACGGACCTCTGTAGGATGGACGTCAGGAGAATCCAGCGCTTTGTTAACAGCTCAAAATGGTTCCAATGAGTTGGAGGAAAAAATTATTCATGGTATGGCTACGGACCATTTTTGTGTCTATGCCTGGTCCTAGTGGACTGCCACCCAAACCTAACCTAACCTAACCTAATCGCTAGAATTTAAAGAATAGTCCTTGGCAACCATTCTGGATATAGAAGGTGCCTTTAGCAATGTTAAACTGGTGGCAATAACTTGGGCTTTGTCGAGTCTGGGTGTGGAAGAATGGCTTATTGGCTAGAACGATCATATGCTGAGATGCAGGATCGTGAAGGCTGAACTTGGCGGCATCATATACCGCAAGGTGGAGTCTTGCCCCCTGCTTTGGAACTTGGCCTTAACTGACCTTTTACTGGACCTGGAGGGCAAGGTTTTAGGGTGGTTGCTTATGCGGATGACATTGCTATTGGTGTCTTTGGTAAGTATTCTTGTACCTTAAGAGAGGTATAGTACGCTGCCTCTATACTTCAGTGATAAGGCCCATACTTTTATATGGGATTATTGTTTGGTGGCCAGCCTGAAACCGATATTCCCTTCAGAGAGGACTGGCTGAGTGAAGAGATGTTGAACCCTGAAGTTTTGAACTTCTTCACGGATGGTTCAAAAATACATGGTATAACGTTGGTTGTGGTATTTTCTGTGAGAAACTAAATGTGAACCTCTCATTTCATCTCCCAGACTATTACAGCATTTTTCTGGCTGAATTAATTGCGATAATTGAGGCCGTGGATTGGTTGAGGTATAATATAGTATCTGTAAGGGATATTCGCAATTTTACGGACAGTCAGGCCGCTATTAAAAACGCTACGAGCTTATTTCCTTACATTGAAGGTAGCCCAGAGCTGTATCTCATCTTATAACGAGATGGAAGATCAGTTCAACATCCACTTAACGCGGGTGTCAGGGCACTTCAGTGTTGCGAAGAATGTAAAGGCAGATGAACTCGCTCGGCCAGGTACAAATTGCCTCACTTTGGTACAATTCTTCTCGCTACATGGAAACCCTTGCTTCAGGAAGAAGCTAGGAGGGCAGCGAGTTATAGAAGGTCCAATGATACCTTGTTATAACTAGGAAGACTGGATCAAGCAAGAACTAGACAACTGTTAACACTTCAACGTCGCCATATTATTATGGTGGTGGGGGTTATTATAGGACACTGTCTCAGAGGTGAGCATGCGCGGAAACTATGAGTCTCTCTCCTCTAATGATTACTGGAGAAGCTGCGAAGATGTAGAGCAGGAAGAAACTGTACTACATCTACTCTGCACTTGTCCCCGTCTAGCGTTAAGCAGATGGCAATTTTTAGGAGCTCCTCTCCTCAGTGACCTGGCTGATCTCAATGTGATGGATTTCAGGTGTATACAACGCTTCATTATAAGCTCTGGATGGTTCAGTGAGTAGAGTCGAGAAAAATTGTATATGGTTATACTACGAACCATTTTTGCACCTATGCCGGTCCCTTAGGGCAGTCAAGTCACCCTAACCTAATTCAACAATCTATCTTCATGAAAAACAAAATTTAAGTCTGAAGCTTACAATCTACTACTACTTGTAGTAGTAGTTTTTGTGACATACTTGTTTCTTGTGACTGCAAAAGATTATGCATTTATAATGCACAACGAAGCACAAGGGTTTCATTGGAACAAGAAACAAGCGACTGTTCATCCGTTTGTAATTTGTAAGAAAATAGGAGAAAAATTACTGAACTGTAGCTTCATTATAAAATCAGATTATATTCATTACGACACTATAGCAATTTACTTTTTCCTCGAAAAATTGATGAAATTTTTAAAAACTAAACTCCAGTAACACATTAAAAATAAAAAAAATGTACGAATATATCTAAGCACAAAGAAGATTTCGGCGTCAATTGTGGGTGTCATTTTTACGCAACAGCTCATGGAAAGGGACCGTCCGATGGAGTAGGAGGTACTATCAAATGGCATCAAAAGCGAGTTTCACCAACGAATACTATGGTATCATATTCATAACCAATGCGGAAGAATTATTCAAATGGGCAAAAACCTTGAAGACTGATAAGATTTTTGAATTTGGTTCAGATTCTGAATATAAGTCCAATGACATCCAATAAACTAGTAGGTTCGAGAAATTGAAAACAATAAAGGGAACTCGCAATTTTAACGCAATCATTTCTTCAAAGAAAGGCTACTTAAATTTTAAAGAATATTCAAATACACAGTACAATTTTATAATTTTTGGATAGTTAGTTTTTTTCTACAGCATGTATTTATTGCCAAGTGTATGAACATTTTAAATATTTGATACCCTGTCTGTATCTTAAAAAACAACAACAAATTAATTTCCATAAATGTTTTGTTTAACTAGTGATACACATTCAAAATCTAAAAATTAAAACATGACTTCCAAAAAAACGTTCGAAAAGGAAATCCTATGATTTCAGGAATGGCTTCAGGATTGGCTTCAGATGATATGTACATATATAAAAGATACGAGAGTTCCGTCTGCTAATGAATCAGAAGTATCGATGTCGGATGAAAACGGAGAATTTAAAACGATATGAATTAGGCAACCAAGAAAGCAGGATGAACATTTTGGTAGACTGTACAAGATTAGGCCAATGCTGACCAAATTGAGTGAAACATTCCTTCAATGCAAACAGAAAACCAATCAATTGATGAATCTATGATTCGTTTCAAAGGAAGAAGCAACATTCATGTGTATATGCCACTGAAACCAGTGAAGCGCGGCTACAAACTATGGATTATTGCAGATTCAATAAGCTAAATCACGCGAAAAATTTAGGCTTTAATCGAAAACTGTCATAACGTTAAAGGCAAAAAATTACCTGAAATTTCATATATAACGAAGTTAAAATTGTGAAGTAAATATTGTAAATTGTGATAAAAAACGCGCCAAACTAGAAAACATGCATTTTTGATGACATATGCAATATTTCTGGCTTGTGATATTTGTGTTTTGCGATATTTTTGACTTGCGATATTTGTGTTTTGCGACATTTTTGTTCGGCGATATTTGTGTTTGCGATATTTTTGTCTAGCGATGCATTTGTACGCAACATTATTTTGGCTACATTATCTCGAAATATCTCGAAGAAAACGCTTTCTAAATATCTGTGAAGCGATTATTTTTACTGCTATATTTTTAGTTGGCTTTGACTTTCGAGTCAGCGGGTTGTATATTTTTATAAATTTTTTTTTGAAAAATATTTTTTATTTTTTAAATTAATATGGCCAGATGCTACAACCAGATGGGACACACTTGTATCCAATGATTATTATTGCGAGTAAAATGAGAAGTATACAAGGATTCCGGAACAACTTTTGCAGAAAAATAAAAGACATGCAGCTTTTTTAAGATAGGGTGCATTATTATATGAAGCGGTAGCCATATATGTAGCTGGATTTTGAACTATTATACAACATTTTGTTTATTTGGTTATGATTACCAGGGGGTCAATTCTCGTTCTATGAAAAAATTCAATGAAAAAAAATCTTTTCATTTACATATAGTCTGGGTGGGATTCAATAGGGTAGGCGTTGACCGTTTATAGCCAATTATAAATTGGTTTATACTCCAACGTTGCAACTATGTAGAAACCATCAACTGTCTCTAGTTTACCTCCACGCGGTAGCACCTGGGCAACGTTTGTTTTGCATTTTTAATGTATCACAACGGCTGAACTTCTAGAGGCGAGTGTAATAACACTATAAAAACAAAAGCAATGGATAAAACAAACAAGGAAACTAATACCCTAGGTGGCAGACCTGATGTTCAGGAAAATCCACTCTCTCCGGAGGTCGGTCCCATGGATTCTAGGGGGGACCAAACATTGCTACATAATTCAAATGATACCAAAAATAAGCTAAGCGATATCAACGCTCAAAAGAGTAACGAGGAAGAACTTTCATTCCGAAAGGGCTCCATTACAATCAGATCACCAATAAAAAAAAATATTTGCAAACAACGCAATCTCCACTGAAAAAGTAACTTCATTATCAGAACAAATGCCGAGTGCATCAACAAATATTATAAATAGCGAGGAGCTGTTAAATAAATTTCAAAAAATGGAGAAACTAATCGCGCAGCTGAGCAATGAAGTTGCTGAACTTAAGAGAGAAAACTCTACACTAAAAGAAAAGGTTAAAAATAGCATAGCTAAGGATTCAGCACGAGTTAACAATCTTTCTTCAAACCATATTCAGCCATCAGCCAGTCAACATGAACATTCAAATAATTCCAACTGGTTGCTGCGGCAATTTCCAGTTTTTCAACAGAATAATAGATTCAGTGCTCTGAGTCAAGAGGATTATTGCACAGATGAGGAAGAACTGGAAAAAGAAGTTTCCGGTGCTGATAACAGAAATGCTAGGAAACGCAGGCGTACAAAAACGAAAACTCTTCCAAAAAATACTACACAAATTGTGATCAATAACACTGAACAGAAAACCCCAAAAATACCACTGCCTCCACCCATTAACGTGAGCAATATCAAAAATTTCGAACTTTTTCGACAAAAAGTAATAAAAACCACTAGTGAATCAACTAATTTTAAGGCGCTTTCAAATAGTGACATTAAAATTACATTTCAAAATGAAAATGATTACAGAAATGTCAAAAAATTACTGGAAGAATTAAAAAAAGAACCCAGCAACCAATCCGAAAATATAGAATATCACACCTATCAGCTGAAGAGCGAAAAGGCTTATAGAGTAGTTATCAGAGGCTTACCATCTTCCATTAGTCACGATGTAATTAAATCAGACTTAGAAAAAATGGGACATGAAGTCGCAGGTATTACTAACATATACAAAATGGTCACAACTAATGGTGTAAAAGACAAGAAACACTTTCCATTGTTTTACATCGACTTAAAACAAAAAGACAACAATAAAGAAGTATACAACATCAAGAAACTTGCGTACTGTATAGTTAAAATTGAGCCACCTAACAAGACAAGGGACATTCCACAATGTACGAATTGTCAACAACTTGGACATACCAAGAGTTTTTGCTATCGTCAAACCAAATGCGTTAAATGTGCTGGAGATCATCACACGACAAAATGCAAAAAACAACCAGATATCGCGCCTTCATGTGCTCTTTGTCAACAACAAGGACATACTGCAAATTATAAAGGATGCTGTGTATATCAGAACAAAATTAAAAGTCAACAGAATAATAGAACAAGAGTAGTACAGCGATTACAAACCAAAGCTGCTAAACCACAAACAACAATCACACCATCCACAGTTGGATTATCCTATGCGCAAATCACCAAGTTATCTGCTGATGAATCAAACCAAAACAACAAACATATAGAAGTTTATAACGACTCTAATAACTTTGAAATTATTAAAAAGCTTAGTCAAATTCAACAGACACTTGGTCACTTAACAGAAAGGGTGGCAAAACTAGAAATTAATTTCTATCCGCCTAGCAAAAAAAGTCAGCATACACACAAATGATTAACTCGTTCCTACGCATTGTAACTTGGAACGCTAATGGGCTCAACCAACGAGCCCAAGAACTGGAAATATTTCTCCATACAAACAACATAGATATTGCACTTATTTCAGAAACGCACTTCTCCAACAAAAGCTTTTTTAGAATAAAGGGATTTAATTCCTACTGGACAACCCATCCTAGTGAAAGAGCCAGAGGTGGTTCAGCTGTACTAATTAAAAATAATATCATACATAATCAACAAGAGGATATTCGAGAAAGCTACATGCAAGCAACTGTTATCTCAATCCAATATAATGGCGCAGATCTAAATATTGCGGCAGCATACTGTCCTCCACGGCATACACCAACGAAGTTACAATTTAATAACGTCTTTAATAAGCTCGGTCCAAGATTTATTATTGGAGGGGACTATAATATAAAACATACAGCTTGGGGTTCCAGGCTAATTTCTCCTGGGAAAGGAAATGCTTTGTTCAATGCTATTCATGAAAACAAATGTGAATATCTGTCTCCAAGGAGGCCAACGTATTGGCCAACGGATGCAGGAAAAATACCAGATTTGCTTGATTTCTTCATCATAAAAGGTATTTCATCCAATTACACTATAGTCGAAGGAATTAACGACTTAACATCTGATCACATTCCTGTACTGTTGTCAGTAAGCGCTATAGTCATCAAGAAAAAAAAGAAGCAAAACCTTACTAATAGATTCACGGATTGGGACCTCTTCAGAGAAAAACTGGAAGAGCTAGTTGAATTAAAAGTTAGTATTAAAAGTAATGAAGAATTGGAACAACAAACAAACAATTTCATTGAATACACTCGTATGGCCGCCAGTCTAGCTACTCCAGAATTAAAGGACAAAGCGGAGATTGAAGTCAAATACCCGGCTGAAATCAGGGAACAAATCAAGGAAAGGAGAAAGGCAAGGAGAATATGGCATCTCACCAGAAATCCCGCTGACAAAACCACCTTCAATCGAATAAGTAACAAAGTCAATATGCTAATCAAAAGCTTCAAACAGGATTGCTTCGACAACTACTTAAGCGGGCTAGGTCCAGAAATGGATAAGGACTACTCGTTATGGAAAGCAACCAGAAAATTTAAACGACCTGTAGTTCGAGTACCACCTATAAGAAATGCTCAAGGCAATTGGGTTCGACATGACAAAGAAAAAGCGGAACTCTTTGCTCAACACCTAGCAACAGTGTTTCAACCCCATGACATTCAATCCAACATTGACGTAACACCTGTCTATCAACCAAATCAGGATTTTAAAAGGGTCACGCCAATGGAAATTGCTGAAGAAATCGACAAAAGTCTTAGTCAAAAAAAGGCACCAGGAATTGATGAAATATCACCGGGTCTATTCAAGGAACTTCCACGGAAAGCAATCATCATGATCACATACTTATTTAATGCCTGTATGAGATTGAAGTATATACCCAAATGCTTCAAAACGGCTCAAATAATTATGTTGAAGAAACCAGGTAAACCAGATGAAGAAGTAACATCATACAGACCAATTTCACTGCTTCCGACCTTATCAAAGCTGTTTGAAAAACTACTACTAAAACGTCTAAAGCCAATGGTAAACGTTCCTGATTTTCAATTTGGATTCAGGAATAACCACTCCACAATAGATCAAGTCCATCGAATAACTACGGTAATAGAGCAAGCGTTAGAAGAAAAGAAATATTGCCCCGCCGTATTTCTGGATGTATCTCAGGCCTTTGATAGGGTTTGGCACGAGGGATTGACATTCAAGATGAGCAAAATGCTACCACAAAACTATTGCCAGCTGCTTGAATCATACCTCTCTGATCGCCAATTCAGAGTCATCCATGAAGAAACATGTTCTGACTTTTATCCAACTCTAGCGGGAGTTCCGCAGGGAAGCGTATTGGGACCCCTCCTCTACCTTATCTACACTGCGGACATACCTACAACGAATAAAACGTTCATCGGCACGTTCGCTGACGACACTGTAATTATGTCAGTAGACGAATCACAACCAAGGGCAGTGGAAAATCTTCAACGAGCAATGAACGACGTTACTAATTGGACAATTGACTGGAAAATAGTGCTTAATGAGCTCAAATCAACCCATGTGACATTTACGCTCCGACACAAAAATAACAGTCTACACATATACCTCAATGGGGTGCAAGTGCCGCAGGCTGAATCGGCTAAATACCTTGGTCTGCATTTAGATTCAAGGCTCAACTGGAAACATCATGTGAGACAAAAAGCTGAACAGATACGATTAAAACAACGTCAAATGTACTGTTAATTGGGCATCATTCCAAAATGAACCTGTATTGCAAAAGACTAGTCTACCAGACTATCTTCAAACCAATATGGATGTATGGTGCGCAGCTATGGGGTTGTACTCATAAATCCAATAGAGACATTATACAACGTAGCCAAAATAAATTTCTTCGAATGGTCACCAACGCTTACCGATTTGTGACTAACAGAGAAATACACAATGATCTAAAAATACAATTGATAGACGACGTCATCCGCGAATGTGCCATTAAACATGAGAAGAGGCTTCTTAACCACACCAACGTTGAGGCCGTACAACTACTGGACAGTACAAACGAAATAAGGCGGCTCAAACGAATCAAACCACATGAGCTAACCGTATGAATATTATATCTTAAAGGAACTGGATACTGGTCCAGCAGACCCACACAAGTTTATGCTTATCTCATAAGTACTAATGTCAACCTTACTAATGAATTAATAATGTTTAAGATTGTAGTAGCCATATCAATAAAGATGTTTTTAAAAAAAAAAAAAAAAATTTACATCTAGTCAACCATTTTTATTTTCTGAATGCAAAAAAATAGTACATTGTGTCATTAGGATTAAAAGTGATACTTTGTTTGACGAGCAATTAAATTTGCATGCGAGGCGAAGCGCAGCGTAGCCGAGCAAAAGCAAATATTTGCGAGTCAAACAAAGTCACTTTTAATCCGAATAACACATACTATTTTTTCTTCAACGAAGAAATGCTTATTATAAACTAATTATACAAGTAAGTACAAATTATGTAATTAAAATTTCAAAATTGAAAGTAATTTTGTTGAAATATTTTGTGAAACTAAGGAGATCATGACTTTTGTTTGGTTTGACTATTGTAAGTGTCAAACTGCCAAGCTATAATTATAATATTTTTCTTGCGAACAAAATGTTTGAATCAGAAGATTTATCAAATTTACCTCCGGATGTGGTTCAAACAGCAAAGGAAATTGTATTAAACCTATTGCCATCAAAATCACGTAAGATTTACG
This sequence comes from Tipula vernalis, assembly GCA_958295665.1. Classification (NCBI taxonomy): domain Eukaryota; kingdom Metazoa; phylum Arthropoda; class Insecta; order Diptera; family Tipulidae; genus Tipula; species Tipula vernalis. Next base: position 266,840,797 of record OY282558.1, read on the forward strand.
AGTGCGCATATAACCGATTTTTGAAGTGGTGTACTGAAAAAAATGTGCAATCTGGATTATATTCAGAAAGCGTTCTATTGGCATACTTTGCCAATTTGTCTACGAAGATGAAAAGTTCGACTCTTTGGGAGCAAAATTTAAAAACAAGTCGATTTGTGCTTTATCGAGAACCCTCGAAATTCATTGCGTACACTAATTATAAGTACAAAATAGAAGGCCTTTAAAATTTCAAGATTGAACATTTTATTGAAATATTTTGTATAGTTAAGGAGGCCTTGACTTTTTTTTTTGTTTGTGTATCTTACCAAGTTATGACGTCTCATTTACTTTTAATATTGAAAATAGTGTTAAAAGAGCATTTACACCTAGGATTAAAAGTTCAGCCTAGCAACACTTACATTTTTTTTAATCGTAACAAAAAGGCCAACTTTAATGCCCAATAATAGTATTAAAACAAGCTACTTTTAAGACGTTTGGAGAAAAACAAAGTTATATACCATAATTTTCACAGCACCGTGGGCCGATTCTGTTTCCATGAAAAATAAAATGAAAACATTTCTCAGTGGAAAAAAACATAATTCCAAAGTGTTTTTAATGAATACTTGATTATTTTCGTCAAAATATTCTCATATGTAAAGAAATTGTTCATTGACCATTTTGGTGGTGGGAAAATCATTTAAATGTGTCTATTAATGTACCGATTTACCGATATACCGAAAGTTGTGTCCAAAATCTCAAAGGATTGTGGTTGACCGCCATCAACTGATCGTACTTCAAGCAAACTTGGTAGTTTTCATAGATTATAAAGGTATTGAAAAATAGAAAGAGCTTTTGTTTATTTTCCAAAATCCTAAACTATTTCAAATGTATATTTTTGAAATTTTTTAGTTCACATTGATGTACTGTCGTTTTAGGTTCAAATTTCTTGAATTCTTAAAATCGACTTAATTCCTAGATTTCCAAAATAGTCCTTTTAAGCCTTAATTTTAAAATTTTAGAATTCCCTAAGCATCTTTAATTCTAAATTCAAGCACCTGATTTCTACTCCTATTTTAAAAATCTGTAAGTTTAGAATATCCTATTGAATCTAGGGTTTCAAAATTATGTCAGATTACAAATAGTTTTTCGAAACAACTGCATTTAAAAATTCGAATTTCCTTGTAGTAAATAAAATTTAACAGTTTTAATGCTTTCATAATAGCGCTTCACACGACTATGATCAGTATTTGAATATTCTTCAGATTCTGGACCTTTCAAAATAAAGAAAATTCATAAACTCAAAAATACTTTCAACTTGAGACTATATATGGAACATTTTAAATTTTATGAAATTCTTACTATCCAATTTTCATAAAAATTGACAAATACAGGTTATTGGTGAAATTATTGAAATTAGTAATTGTTTGGGCTTTTTAAGATTTCAAATTTCGACATAACTTATCTTTATTCTTCAATCAGAATTATTTTATAAACATTTCAATATTGTGTGTTTCAAACTCTCTTGTACTTTGTCTTAGTTCGAACTTTAAAAATCGAATTTTGTAAGTATGGATGTACAAGATTCCTGTGTAAAATATCAAATTACAAATTGCACGAATAGATGACCTCCATTTAAATGTTACAACTAAAGTAGTGTATACTTGACGAAAGTAAAGCCTAAAAAAATTATTGGTAGTGTCGAATTACGTTCATTATGGTTGCATAACTTAATTAACATAAGATACCTATCAACATACGCACAACGCACATAAGTTAGTCACTTGTTGCCACACAAAAATTACTGCAGCTATAAATATTAGGCTCTTAATACAAATGTCGATAAACAAGTGTCTTGTGTAAACGAACAATTATTTGTCGTTTACTGTTCCTTCGTTATAAAATTTATATATTTAAATTTCGGAGTAGGCGCAAACTATAAAAAATTAATTTAAATTTTGAGCTTGGGTTACACAGAACTATTTTTTCATTTCATTTTTTTCACGGAAACAGAATAGACCCCCAGTACCACCTGTCACTGCCCGCTTTATTGTAATGAACCCAAGCTCACAATAGAGTGTTTATGTTTGTACCAAATTTATAAGATTATAAGATTAAATAAATAAATATGATACTGCGGTATTTTTAGCCTTCGGGAGCCATAATTTTATGTCTCAGTTTCATTGAAATTCCTTTGGGCTTTATTTACAATTTGTCAATAAAAATTATTTTAGAAACGCAACAAAATTATTGCATTTGTACGCGGAATCAAAACCTAAACTGCATGGAAATGAATAGTATTTCCAGGATATATTGATTTACAGTAGTTTTCCAGGATATTTTGATTTACAGTAACAGTAAAAGTTTTCGACCCACGATTGATTCCCTCGCGCGGATTCTGTAATCGACACAGCAATAAATTTATTCGCATTTTATTTTTTATGTATCTAATTAAATTAAATTTCATTTAAACTTAATCTAATTTGTATTTAATTTTGCATTTTTACGTAATTTAGTTAATTAAATCATTTTAAGTGAATACATTCTGTCAAAAAAGTTTCGGGAATTGTTAATTTAAAATGCCCGCGCCCAAGGGATTTAAAATCTTTTTTTTCCCTAGATTGGTAGGATTGTCTTTCGTTATGATGCTAACTTTGAGCGCGATTTGTCAACCAATTTATTTACAGCAGTTGGTTAACGAGCTCATGAACGAAATTATTGAACAAAGAGTTTGCCTTAAATTTTGTGTTGCAAACGAAATTTCTTGTGCTGATGAGAAAAAGTGAACAGAATTATGGGAAAAAACTCGTGGATTTTACACGACGATAACGCGCCATTACACCGGACTGCGATTGTTACCGAATATAAGGCCAACAACTCAATAAATACCATCGATCAACCACCATATTCGCCTGATTTAGCACCAGGTGACTTTTTCCTGTTCCCCAGACTGAAATTACTAATCTGACTCCATTGAATCCATAAAACAAAATTTGGCGCGTGAACTGAAGCCCCTTCAGGAAAGTGTCTATCAAAAATGTTTCGATGATTGGAAAAACGCTGGCATATGTGTATATTGTCGAATAGGGATACTTTGAGGGCGACAAAATACATTTTTATGATTGAACTTAAAATTTGTATTTTATTTAACAATTCCCGGTACTTTTTTGACAAAATGTACGTAAATAGCTTTTAGTTAGCATTTTTTTGTTTACATTACATTTTTTTGCTTACTTACTTACAAGTAAGGCTAAGTTTTTGGTTTTCCGGTTTTAGTTTCTAATTTGTATTTTAAGGTTTTATATAAAAAATGTATGAGTTGTAATATATATGAACCGCATCCAAACTACATTTATATTTAAAAAACTTTCTCCAAATTAAAATTTATTTGATTTAAAAAAACAGCTGATCACCAAAATATATTTTCATTTGACAGCCAAACCCATGAAATTTTCATCCAAAAAAAACTTGGATTTATTGTGATAAATGAGTGTGTTTTTTGCTAGATATTTTGACATTCGTGACATAAAAATCGTGATTTATTTTCGTGTGAACACTCATGGCTGGTCTCCACTTTCGTATTTTTCTCCTGACAAAAAAAAAATCTAGTCCATTTTTTTCCTCGTGACAATTTTTAGTACATTTTCCAAAATACATACACAAAAATAGATTTGAGCATGCGCATTGAAATTTTGTCAAGAGAGAAAAAGATCAGAATATTCAATATTTTTGTCATGACGTTGTGCCATTTGAGCATAAATTGTATTTTATGCTCAATTTAATGTCATTTTATGTTGAATTTTTTGACAAATAAAATGAAATTTTGATGTTTTTTGGCAAAATTTTAGCTTTTTAATAAATTTTAGGTGAAAATGTAATAAAATTTGTGTTATTATAATAAAACATAAATAATAAATTGTGGAATACAAAAGCAATTTTCCAAAAATTGTATTATTCGAAAAACGAACCAAATTCAAATTTTTTTCTTATTCTCAAAGAGAGAAATTAGTTATATTCTTTATGTTAGTAGTTGTACAAAAAATGTCACGAGCCGTTTGTCATTTATTTTTTGTCAAGAGAAAAATATACAAGTGGAGACCAGCCATCACATTACTGAAAAACAAATTTCTAGAAACAAAAGGATGCTGCGATTTGAAAACATTCTAATCACTTCTTGCTTCTTCTTTTTCCATTTTCAGTTATACATTACAAATTAAAATAATAACAACTTGCATTTGCAGCACGATCTTGCCTAGGTCAAATTTTAAGCCTTCCTTTTTAACTGATTCTAATAATAAATATTGTTGTACATACTCAACAATTAACAAGTGAGTAATTCGATAAATTTTATCAAGCAAACTTCGAACTACATTTTATTCTACTCTGTTTGTCGTTAGAAAAACACAATTACATAGTTGCTAATAATTTTTTAAATCCGCAAATAAATTAGCAAGTTCTCGCATTTGATTTTTGAGTATTCATCTTTTTTACTTAAAATCACAATATTTGTTAAGAAACCTATGAGATCACCACACCACTTACTTTTCCTTCTAGTACAATAACCATACCAATAAATCACCTGCCCTATTATATAATATAAAATAAAATTGTTGGTGGATCATTTGATCATCATTAATGTTGTCTTGTACAAAGTTCCTATTCTATAAATTTCGCCTTAAATAATACATGATGATCTCAAAAAATTGTTTAAATATTTTTCTCACAATCGTAAAACTTAAAAGTTTAATAAAATAAATAATTACTTATTTCGTAATCAATAAATTATTAATAAATAATAAAAATTAAAAAACAAAAATCTACTTTACGTAATAAATATTTCATTTTAAAAAAGAAGACGAAGAATAGTAACGCCTATAGTTTGCTATCTAAAAGCTGTTTTTTTTTCTTTAATGTCTTTGTTACAACAAATCTCTTAATGTTTATAAGAAAATTATTTGGCATTTTCAATTATTAAAGTGATAAATCATTTATGCAAAAATTATTATGAATTTGTATATTTACATATAGGACTGAAGCTACTTTATTGAGCACATTATTGATCATGTGACGTTTTTGAAATATTTTTAAGATTGTCACTTGAACATGTTCATAAAAAGTTTGATAATTGATAATAGCATAGAAAGGTCAGACATTTCACTGTTACACCACTCCACCTGGTAAGAAACCAACACGTTTATACATATGTATATTACCATTTTAATTGAGTCATGCAATCCTCACTCAAATCTCATTTATAAAAATGATGATAATTATTGCTCATATTCATGAGAAAAATACTTTACAACTAATTTACCTAACAAATTTCAAATCGTTTTTAGTGCTATTGCCACTATTAAATTTAATGTACGTGTAGGAGCTGAAAATCGTTGTATTAAATAACTTTTTAAAATGCATTCCTTCTCAAGAAACAAAACTAAAAATGCATTCTTCCATAAGGTAACAGAAACTGGGGTCTATGCCTTAGGAAATATTTTTTTTAAATAAAATATGATGATGAATATGATGATTATAATCGCTTGTAAAACATTTTTTAGAACTGATTTCGATTACAAACGAATAAGATCTAATGATCGTCGAGGAAATCCCAAAAAAAGATTCGCAGTCTACTCAAGTTTGAGAACATCTGCAAGTTTAATGTATGACGAATAGTTTCACGTCTATTCGTGCTATCATTATTATACATCTTATATTTATGTATGTATTTGTAATATTTCATAAAGTGACATTACAATCATATTTAAATCGTTGCGCGATTACATCAATATAATATTACAATTACAATAATAACAATTATTCGCGCGCGATATATTCGAATGTCAACTGATGGGTGGCTAATTTGTGTGAAATTTTCAATTACAATAATTTTTATTTATCGTGTTTAAGAAAATGATAAATTCATCATCATCAATCATTTTTCTATACAAACCGTCATTTTATCGTTACGATCTATACTATTATCGTCGTGATTTAATTGTCGTCAAATTACTGTTGTATAACAACGAATAATTAATTGTTTATTTGTTGTATGAAAATGGAATTAAGGATTGAAGCCGTTACAGCTATGTACATTGTTTTCTAGGAACTAAATCATTAAGATTAGTTTTTATTCATAATTTTCTTCATTTTAATCATTTTAAGCAGGGTAAGATGTTATTTTATGAATTGTTGTTGTTTTAAAACATTTTACTTTATTTTATGTATTTCTTGCTGCCTACGGTTATTGATATTTAATTAACAGCGAAAGAATATAGCATATAAATATGAGGTAATATGATATTTAAAAATTTTGAATTATGATGAACTTTGCTAAGATGTGATGACCTGAGATTTTTTTTTTGTTTTGCTTTGCTTTAAAATTTCGGATTAGTCTCATTATAAAATTTGGACACAAAGCGTAGATAATATTCACAACGTTTCGTTTAATGTCTTTATTACTTGAATGTTTATCAATAATAAAAACATTAAACGAATCGTTTACTAATGATTCAAAAGTTTCATTTCAAATTATAAAATATTCGTGGTAAGAAAAGCCGTGATAATAAAATATTTATAAAAGAAAGTTGATATTTGAATGATTTATTCTACCAAATTCAATCACCTAACATCGGCTTTTCTTTACTGTTAACTCCAGGGTTTAAACAAAGGGTTGATTTACAGGATTCACATAAATTGAAAATTCGAGATACATATTCGTAATTTTCATTTAGGGATTTTCATTTTTTAATTTTCGTAATTATTGTGTTTGGGCAAGTTTGGGTCTTTCCACCTTTACCCTTATTCTTTCGGCCTTATTTCTTTATTGGATTTGAGTGATAGTTCGATTTCGAACAACTATTCGATTAATTACAAAACATTAGAAAAAGATTATTACTAAACTGTTAAAAATTATAATAAAGCCTGATAGAGTTTGGCAACCAATTTACATTTATCAAATATCGCCTACGTTACAGCGCACGTACAATTTGCAATTGCATAATTTCAATTCAATTATAAGGTCTGCCATTTAAACTAAAAATATAATTTAAATTATTAATATAAATCGCATATTAACAGGTGTGGCGAATCGCTGCACCAACTAGGATTTTCGTTCCAAGTATAACGTTGGGTTTCTCCGCTGTTGAGTTATGATGTATTATATCATCTTCAAAGCGACAAATTAAATGGTATTAGTAAATTATTTCTAATAATAAATAAAAATTACAATTTATATTAATTGAAATATGTAATAAGAAAATGTATATAAGACATGGGATTAAATAATACAAATTTATTGAGTAAAGACAACTTTTGATATTCTAATAATTTAATAGTTTAAAATTTCAATGAAATTTTCAATTCGAAAACCAGTGTTGGTTTACTTGCCATTTCGGTTTTATATGTTTCAGCTATGTATTAATGTAAGATGTAATAGTTTCAAAATGTGGTTCTCACAATTTTATATTAGTTAAAAACAAGATAAAACACAAAATAATATTTTGATTTTATGGCTGGTATTTAAACACGATTAATCGATGAAAGATTGAATAAAAGTGTTTTAATAAATTGCTTATGACTTAACACTAGCTTATGGTTGGCAATTGACGTATTTTAATAATTTAAAGGTTTTCAGCAGCAACCGATAAACACTTTAAAGTTGCCAAAACTTTCGGGCAACCGAAGACGCCTTTGCATGATACAATATCTTTATCTATGCTTGATATAAGTTTTTCATGTTATGACAGTAGTAGAAATTTATTGCAATTTAACGTAGTTGATGACAATGATATAAATAAAGCCATTTATAAAATTACTTCTAGTGGAACGGGGGACGATCAATTGCGCCCTGCTTTCATTAAACTTTTTTTACCACTGGTAATAATTCCATTAAAAATAATAATAAATGACTGCATTACTAAATCGGTTTATCCTAGTGCTGGGAAAACTGCCCTGGTTACACTCTTGTTTTCTGGCAAAAACAAAGATTGTCAACAGCGGTAATGACTTAAGGCCAATATCCGTTACTCCTATAATACCCAAGGTTTTTGAAACAATTTTAAAAGACCAAATACAGACATTTATTAATCACAATAATTTTATTAACGTGCATTAATCAGGGTTTCGTAAACATCACAGCACTGTGACAGCAGCTTTGGTTAATGTAATTGATGATCATGTCCTTAGATAACAACAACCGATTTGCTATTCTGGTGCTTCTAGACTTCAGTAAGGCTTTTGACTGCCTCGACCATGTTTTACTTATTCAAAAACTAATGTTATGGTATCAATTTTCACCAACTGCGTTGCGACATAGAACATCATTTTTTTCAGGAAGAAAATTACTAGTAAAACTTAATGGTTCATTGTCTGACTATAGGGCTGTAGTTTCTGGTGTCGCTCAGGGTGGTATCTTGGGACCTCTCTTGTTTAGTCTATATCTTAATGACCTGGTGAATAATATAAAATTTTGTAAATTTCATTTTTATCCTGATGACTGGCAGGTTTATATTAGTGAGGAAATCAACCATATTGAGTTAATTTTCGAAAAATTAAATGAAGATTTAGATAATATTCACGGTTGATTCGCCAAAAATGGCATTTGCTTAAATATATCTAAGTCTAAAGGATTAATTTTATCAAAAAACACATCAAACCCACCTAAGGTTTACATTAGTTATAACCCAATGCCCTTTTCAGCAAGCGTTAATAATTTAGGATTAACAATTCATGAAAATTTATCCTGGAACAATCATATATCTAAAGTACATATGTGAAACAATTAATTCAGTTCTGTACAGTTTAAAACTCCATAGACGCATATCTTCCACTGAATTGAGAATCTATTTAGTAAAATCACTTATTAGATATCAAGACAATCTTAATCGTAATGATCACGTTTCTGGTTTCGCCAAATCTATTCTTGGACATAATCAGTCCTTGATCCACCATCTAATTTTTAGGATGGTCTTATTTTTTTTTTCCAAATTGAGCAAATTTTGTGAACCAAAATGTCTATTTGATAAGATTGAGTTTGCGTCATCAATCACAAAGGGTCACATTGTCATACCGCATAATTGTTCGAATGTATATAATGAATCGATGCTATCATTGCAGCACTATAGGCTGGCATGAAGCAATGCAATGTGCAGGTGGTTTAAACAAAAAACGAGTCTATAGCCGTATGTCCTCGATTTGGCTACTGCGTAAGGTAGGACGTAAAAAAAGCGAACTGCGAAAGAGTTGGGAGTGCCTTGAACTTGAGCCCCACAAAAGATTCCAGAGATACAAACAAACAAACAGACCATATTTGCTGTAATTAATGTAAACTATTCAAAAAAAAATTCGGCAAAATTAAAATCTCTTCCATGACAAAGTTATTTAAATTAATCCTTTAATTTGTACTAAAAGGTGGTCATTAATGACCATAAAACAATTTTATTCTATGGAAATATTGGCTAACATTGCAATATAAAACGTAATTTTTAGAACCGTTTTGAGATTTTCATCCCACCTAAATCTAAAGAGCAACAATTAGAAAGTTTCGAATTATTAAAAATTTCCTAACTGATCTCTTTGAAGCACCACACAAATTGAAATCAATCAATCAAACAACCAAAACGAATAATTTTGCGTATTGTGCAAACAACAAACAGTTAAATTGTTAAAAAAAAAAAATAATATCAATTGAAAAATAAAACATAAACACAAAAGAAAATGAGCGAAACTCTCGATTTCATTAATAAATAAAATTAATAAAAATTAAATCATTTTTACAAAATGCTGTAATTTGTGTAATAAATTTTATAATATTTTATTTCGTCTTGGATGAAATGCATCTCATCTCATCATATTATGTTTGTTTTGTGATGCATTTTGAAAGTTTGAAGAGCAAAGAATGGTTCATGAATGTATGCCGACGATACAGGTCAGACATCCTCTAACTTTGATCTACATTTTACGGTGAAGTAATTTTTATAATTAATAAATTAATTTAGTTAAATTTTTGTAATTGTTAATAATTTGAATAAAATTGAAATACAATCGCTGATACTTAAGACGGATAGAGTTTTAAGGTAGGTCGTAACATCGAATGTATTCTGTTTAATGTAACAGTTCGATTACACATACATATGTGTATATAGGTACATCATATAATAACAATCTCAAATTATATATATAAATAAAGCACACCTAATAATTCATTACAGAAATGTCAGCAGAATTATTAACTTAATTTAGCATATGAATTTATTGGACAGTTTTTAATTTATTTACAATCAAACAATCATTCAAGACAATCATTAAAGCGTTTTTAAAAGTCATGGTTAAAACATCGATTTTGTACCTGAGGCTTACAAGCATTGGATACATCTAATACATCAGTTTCCTATGAAAATAAAAAAAAAACATTATACATTATGACTAATTACATAAAGGTATTAACTCGGAAAAAATATGGATTCATTAAAAATTAACCATTTACTTGTGTACTCAAAAATTAGTTGCAATTAAAGACGAACTATAATTAATTAAAAGATCTATTGATGTAATAAGTATTTTATTACTCAGCATTTTTATGGTTCTATAAAGATTAGCAATTGAATTTCGATTTAATATTGTATTTATTGTAAGAATTTTATTTATTGTAAGAAAAATTGGGAACAACGCAATCATAATTTTCTTTATCCGTTGGTTTTTTTCTTCAATAAAGTATTTGGAGCAGTTATAGATGCAAGAAACTAAATCTCAAATTACAATTAAGCAACAAATTTTAACTCAAGAAATTTTCTATCATTGCAAGAAACACAAATCTTACAAGAAGAAAAACTCGAAAGAGATAAGAAAATTACCTTACCTTATAGACTTTTAATTGAAGAAAATGTACTTTTTGTTTATTTAGAAAAAGTACATTTTCTTCAATTAAAAATCAGTTATCTTTGTGAAAACAAACCCAGTTTTTCCGTGTGTCCAATAGCCGCTTAATGAAGATAAACATAATGTATGACTTAGAAATAATGGTGTTAAAATGTTTGGTTGATGTGACATCGGAAAAAGTATTCAAGTGCCAAGACTCTGTGATCCATATATTTTCAAAGAGCTTGGATTTGACGAAGAGAAATGGCATTCCTGCGATAATTACTTACTTCGCTTCTTCTAACCGCTTCAAAGATAGCGAGAACACAGGAAATGTTCCAAGCCCTTATTAAATCTATATTAAGAAATATTAAGTTCGTGGAAGCACGAACTTCTTGCTCAGTAAATATAAAATAATTCAAGTTCACGGAACTATGAGTATGTCAAGACCTGGTATAAGGCATCGAAAAAAACTTTTAAACTCTTTGCGGGCTCTATATAAGGAATGGATGTTATTGCAGCATTTCTCGGGATGTACCAACTCATTATTGCACCACGGCTCCAGAAAACCGCTTTTTTAACGGAAAGTGTCTTTCAATAACAAATTTCAGAAGATTCTGTATACTCATTTTTTCTCGAAAAGATCACTCTTTTTTAAAAGAATAATCTTTTTTTTTTTTTTTTTTTTTTTTTTTTCAAAAAATTGATTCACCATTATTTTCTAATCATGCATAGTTTTTGAGATATTAACAATTAAATGTTGTACATCAGACATTATAAAAGGTCACGCTAAATAGTTGAAGAACTCACCAACATCCATTTTTTTATGGTTTGTGTACAGGAAATGGACTGCAGAGCTGCAAAGTGTGAAACCGTTATCCAGATAGGCCGGTATCAAACCATAGAATGTTTGGCACAATTCACAGAGTATTACGAGAATAACAAACATTGTTTCCTTATAAATATAAAAATGTTAGCCAAATGGGGGTACTAATAAGAAATCATCTGCACCCATTTCACTACACTCCAGTGCAACAACTATTACCGCGGTCGATCTACTAAACAAAGCAAATTTCTGTCGTTTACACAATGAGGAACATAATGGTTCGTATTTATCATCAATTTTAAGCATAGATGAATTGACATTTATGTTTAATGAATACCTAATCTTCCGATGTCACATCAACCAAACATTTTAACACCATCATTTCTAAGTCATACATTATGTTTATCTTCAGTAAGCGGCTATTGGACACACGGAAAAACTGGGCTTGCTTTTTCAAAGGAAACTGATTTTTAATTGAAGAAAATGTAATTTTTCTAAATAAACAAAAAGTACATTTTCTTCAATTAAAAGTCTATAAGGTAAGGTAATTTTCTTATCTCTTTCGAGTTTTTCTTCTTGTAAGATTTGTGTTTCTTGCAATGATAGAAAATTTCTTGAGTTAAAATTTGTTGCTTAATTGTAATTTGAGATTTAGTTTCTTGCATCTATAACTGCTCCAAATACTTTATTGAAGAAAAAAACCAACGGATAAAGAAAATTATGATTGCGTTGTTCCCAATTTTTCTTGCATCTAGAAATTGACCCTTTTCTCAAACTATATTGTCCATATTTACATTTTATTGTCCATATTTTGTGGGCAATCATTTGCGGAAAGTACTGTATGCAATGAGAGATTAAGGCGTTTTGTACAGATTCTGCAAACTTGGTAAATAATTGGTTTATGTAATACACACTCAAGTTGGATGTCTAGAAATTTGGTTAACCAACATAATATTGGCATAAAAGCTTTTGTTTAAACATAAAAGGGATGTTCGCACCAAAATGGAATCATTCTATCGCGAACCTTCAACAGTCAAGAACGTAAAAAAGTTATGTGATTTACTGAAAATATTTTTTTAAATTTTTTAAACTGTGGTGTTTCCACTTCAAGTAAAGTGAAAAAATGGATTTCTAAAAACATTTAAAAATGTTTTAAATATTTTTTCTCGCCTTTAAAGATTATTATTAATATAACTATAATATTATGGTTCAGAATATTTAATATGTAATTTGGAAAATATAGTACAGCATTTCGAATAATTTAGATTATTTTTAATTAGTTGACACAACAAGAAAAAGTTTCTTCTTTCTTCGAAACAACCAATTTTTCCATGTTAAGCCTGAATTCCATTGCGAATAAAAGTTTGCCAGTCAAAATAAAAGGAGATAAAAATATAAAATCGGTGGTTGTGTGAACGAAACACAAAACGAAGTCAGTCAATGTGTGTGTTTTTGTATTAGTGGATCGCCATAATTAGGGTCAAAACTTAGCAAATCGAGATCATTTCAACTAACACATCTGCATAAATATTGTGTACGATGAAAAATATTTCTCGCACACAATAATAATTTTAACAGCAAGGCGATTTTATGGTAGAGATTTTTTTTAATTTTTTATTATATGACGGAAAATATTCGAAAAATAATAATTCTGATATGAGTATTAATAATAATTAATTTTTTAGATAACTTTGAGCTGTAAAAATAATCGAATTATTGCTAATACTTAATTTGTTTAATAATTGTTGGTTATGTTTTTGTCTGATGTCAAAATTTAACCATAAAATCTTGATAAAAAAAAAAGAATAATGCTTTTTCTTTGTCACTCTACTAGATCAGTTTTTTTGGTCCTATTTTGACTTGAAGTCAGTTCAGTGAATTATTCATTGTAAAATACACACTTTACTCTTGAACTGAGAGAAAATCTTCAAGTGAAGAAATTGTTTCTTAATAACTTCCCTTAACAAGAAAACTATTAACTTCCAACATTCTTCTTTATGTCCAAGCTGGCACAGTGCTGAGATGTTTACGAAATCCTGATTGATGCACATTAATAAAATTATTGTGATTAATAAATGTCTGTATTTGGTCTTTTAAAATTGTTTCAAAAACCTTGGGTATTATAGGAGTAACAGATATTGGCCTTAAGTCATTACCGCTGTTGACAATCTTTGTTTTTGAAAAGAGTGTAACCAGGGCAGTTTTCCCAGCACTAGGAAAAACCGATTTAGTAATGCAGTCATTTATTATTATTTTTATTGGAATTATTACCAGTGGTAAAAAAAGTTTAATGAAAGCAGGGCACAATTGATCATCCGTCGTTGCACTAGAAGTAATTTTATAAATGGCTTAACTTTTATCATTGTCATCAACTACGTTAAATTGCAATAAATTTCTACTACTGTCATAACATGAAAAACTTATATCAAGCATAGATAAAGATACTAAATTCTTAGGAATGGTTGGTCGTCAGTCGAAAATATACAATTTACACCGCTCTTCTCACTTCCAAGTCCAATATCATTCAGCGAATTCCATAGTCGTTTTATTGTCATTTTAGGTGTTCCAATATAATAATCAATTTTAGCTTTACGTATAAAACAGGTTAAATTGGGATTGAAGACTTTTTAGCGTTGACTACGTACGATTGAGTTGCGATTTATAATTGTTTTAAGCGAAACACAAGCATTATTAACGTTGTTATAAAATGGTTAAATAACAAAACCTTGTCATTGGAGTTGGTGAAACAATTTAGCATATCCCAATTTAGCTCTTTGTAACGAGATATAATTAAGTTAAAATCAATATTGTTGTAGTTTGGAATTAGGGTAAATTCAAATTTATCTTTCGGAATTTTAAACAAAATTCATACAAATAAGATCGAGATCAGATGTACATGGAAAGTCTTTATGAAAAGTTTTTAATATTCGATTTTTGTTCATTTTATTAATGATAATTTGATCCAGTATATTGTTACCACGGGTTGCCTTAAAAGGAACGGAATATAAACTGGCAGAGAATAAAAAGTCCGAAAATTTATTAGGACTATTCATGCGATAATTAATATGGTCACATACAATAAAATGTTGTAATTTACTCGAAATTTTGTCAAAACCTAGCTGTAACTGCAATTTATCATGAGCCCGCACCGGGGAAGGGTTATAGCAAAACCACAATTCCTAGTTTTGTTGATCTTGACAGTAAACTCCGCCAATAAAAATTCCACTTTAGCACAAGTAAAACTGTCCACTAAAGTTACAGTTAAATTGACTTTATAATATAAAGCTACCCCTACCCAACCTGATAAATGATCATGTCTTAAGATGCCATAGCCTGGTATGGACACAACTGTCTTCGAGATATTATTGTTTAACCATGATTCTGATATTCGCAAAAAATCAAAATTATATTTCTTCACCATTAATCTGACTCACCATCGACTGTGATAATTCGTTGCTAATCAAGGCAGGTTTAGTCGTTGAAAATAACTGCCCTTTCGAATAAAACCTAAAAGTAAAGCAAGATTTTAAAATATCCGAGATATTGATATGAAGTTGCAATGCTAAGTATTATCATATTTCCAGTGGTACTTGAACCGGTTGAACCGGCTTGTTTTTTGAATTGTAGTTGAGAAATGGCTCCATTACTCCAGCAGGCCAAAATTGCGGTTCAGATACCTTCCGTCCGAAATGATTACTAATAATTATTTTTATTATTATTATCGCACTGCGAGAAGATCTTTGGATCTTTTATTTGTGGAACCTAACTTATTTGAATTTGGCTGTTTTCGAAACGAATACTTATTCCATAACAAATTACTTTGAATAAGTTTGGTTTCACAAATAATGCTGTGTGCCTCAGAAGACTTTTCAAACTAAACTTTTCAAATTTTGAAGCTTTCGCTATTTCCTCATAGATGCTTGGTGAAAAGGCAGTTTACGAGGTTACTTTTCGACGAATTTTCAATTTGTATGACATATAGTACAGTTTAAAATACGTAGTAAGTAAATGTAATTGAATATCAAAAACAAATTAAATAAAAATAAATTACTAACATTGAGTTAGAGACCTATATGAACATAAAAAAAATATTTATTTTTATCAATTTTAATATTTTACACTTTTATGTTGTTACATTCTTAATTTTAAAATCTTAACTAACTAAAAAGTAATTTTGAATTATAATTTATAGGGATATTGTTAATAGGGATACACCTCCTGATAGCGTCCATATCCCTTGTGATAGCTTCTTGCGATTTTGGATATTTTGTTGTTTGATTGACTCGATATTGGTTTCGTTTACTAGCTGTCGGCTTATTTGTAGGTTGTGTGGAGCTCCTTGGATTTCCTGGGTCTCACTTCTAATTTCGAACGATTGGAATTTTTTATTGTTGATTGTTAATGTACAATTTAACAACGTTATCAGGAAATTGCCTGTCAGCGTGCGATTGTTTGGTGGGTGTCCACCAAACCGATGATATGATTTCATTTTTTGCGTTGTCTATTAAAAATGTATCCTCTGTAATGAGATGCAGCATTGTCTCTATGTTTGAAGAGACGTTGCAATGACTTTTGGTCCCCATTATTAATGGTTTAATACAGTCGTCCTGGAATTCCTGGATTTCTGCATGTCTTTGAACAAAGTTTCTATAGTTTAATGTTAAAAATAACTGTTGTTCTGACTTGTTGAGATGCTGTAGATAGTTTTTGATTATCGTGTCTTTGATTGTTAATGAAGCGACCATTAATGCAGCTGATTTTGCCTTTTGTAGTTTCGGCACCTTTAGTATGTACAGTAGTGTGTCGCTTTTTTACAGCTATCTTCGATCTTACATATTATAAGGCCTCATCCGAGAGTGTAATATTGACTTCTTGGTTGATAAGTAGATCTTTTACCATAATAATCTCCTTTAATGGTAGAATCTTACTGCTAGGTAGTTCGATCTTGGTTCTAATGATCGCTTCTTGAATACCCTCCATTATAGTGTTCACCGTCTCTATGTTTATTATTAGCGTTATCGTTTCCAACTCACTGTTGGCTATTGTAGTACTTATTGCGGCCTTATTTACGGTGCCTATAGTTAATCGGATCCTGTCAATAATTTGTTCATTCACCCGGAATTGTTGGTTGTTTTCTTCAATCAACTCATTCATTGTGTTGTTTATTATTCGTAAATCCATTGCATCTGGATTACCTGCCACCCATTTCCAAGCTGAGCCTAATACGTCCCATTGCTTGTATCTGGATGAAAAAAATAATAATTTGGATGGTTCTGACGGGCATCAGTTTTATTTCCATAAGTCCGAAAATGCAACCCGGTTCCATTCTTGCTTCCATGACATGTGGTTTTTGATCAATTCCAATCGGTTTGCTTTGCGTGATGCATTCAAAGGAGGTTTCTTTTGGAGTGTTTTCAATTTAAGATGCGTAGCATTGTTATTTGTTAATCACACGTCGAGCCGTTGATAAGCTAGCTTGGACTCCGGTTGTTGTCTTAATTTTTTTAGGCTGATAAGCATGAATTTGAAGTTGATCGAATAATTTCCCGTTTATTCGTGGGCGTAGTAGCCTCAGCAATGCGTCCTTCTCTATTTTTACCATAATTTTTAATATTATTGATAAAGGATCCAATAACGATTTCGCTCTACCAATTTTTTCCGCTATTTAACGATTTGAGAATCGTCCCTCCTTCAAAACTCCGATCTTAGCTGCTGGATCTAATGAATAGTTAAATCCACCGTCACCTAATAGAAAATAATTTATGAGGTGGAAATGTTTGTTTGCGGTATAACTGACTATTCCGTAGGACCCTTTGGCAATTTACGGAACCCGGGGTATGCACAACAAATATAATTATCGCATACTGCCATTAAATTAATAATGTAATCAAGTTTACAATTTATATATTGACAGTGTGACGCAGTCGGTACAACAATTTTTATGTGGCATCCATCGTAGCACCTAACGCTTTCGAAAATATTGAAGTGCCCGATCGTCGATTAAATTGTTTGCCGATAAGACTAAATGAATCTAGACTTAGCAATTTTATTACCTTTGTTGCAAGCTTCACAAACATATGAAAAATGTTGTGAACAATTGTTCTCACAGTATATCAATATATCAATTAAAACTTATACCAGTGACCCTATAGCCCGCTCCACTGGTCAGTCAATATAGAAACATAGAAACACGGAATTTTATCGAAGATTTGAAACATTTAAAAGTTTTATGTTGGGCGAATATACAGCATATTTTATTAAGTGGATGAGCAGACAGTCTTAAGTGTTTGCGGGTATAAGCATTAGCAATTGTAAATTTCAGTTTTGTTATAGTTTCGTGTTATCTACAAGTAAAATATAAATTTTACTGTAACATAACCTCACAAATTATATAGATATAAAGGGTGTTCAAATTTGAAGTGTCTTTTTAGATATTCCGCCATTTATATTTTTTGTACTAGAGTACCACATGTTATTTGACAGATGACAAGTACAAACATTTCAGTTAGTTAAAATGGATCGCTACACGAGTGGACAACGTGTTTTCATTATTAAAACTTATTATAAATATGGTGAAAGTTATTCAGAAGTTGGAAGAAAATCTCGTTCAAAATATGTTAGAGAAAATGTTCCGACAAACCGTGCTATTATACTTACCATTGATAAATTTGAAAAAACTGGTTCAGTTCAAGATCAGAGAAGCAGAATTTATTATCGTAGTGGTCGTTCAAGTGAAAATATTGCAGCTGTTAGAAAAGTGTTGCTGAACAGCCAAGGACATCAATTCGTTGTCGGTCACAGCAATTAAGCCTCAAACCAACAAATTTTGTGGAGTCAATTGGAAGATATTGATGTGTAGAATATGTGGTTTCACCAGGATAGTGCAACATGCCACACAGCAGTGGAATCAATCGATCTTTTGAAAGAGAAGTTTAATAATCGAATAATTTCTCAGAGAAAAGACATTATTTGCCCACCAAGATCATGCGATTTAACGCCATTGAACTTCTTCTTAAGGGGTTTCTTGAAGAGTAAAGTATATACGGATAATCCTTAAACTGTTCAACACCTCAAAGACAACATCATCGAGCAAATATCACTAATTGAACCATCATTATGCAAAAAATTATTCAAAATTTTGGTAAAAGATTGACAGCCTGCCCAGCTAGCAAAGAAGGTCTTATTAACCCGAATCAATGTACATACTTTAATTTCCAATAAAAATAAATAAAGATTTCACACAATTTATGTCTTTTATTTAAAATTTAAAAAGATACTTCAAATTTAAACACCCTTTATATAAATATATATAATTCAAAATAATATATATGTATATATATATATATATATATATATATATATATATATATATATATATATATATATATATATATATATATATGTATATATATATATATATATATATATATATATATATATATATATATATATATATATATGTATATATATATAAATAATTTTGAATTATGTATATACTTTTAATAAACGACTCGGTTTATTTTTTATTAGACGTCATTTATTTAAACGATACATTGAAAAAGTTTAGTTGGCTATAAGCAGAGCCTACTCTATAAATAAGAGCCTCCACATTGACTGTATTTTTTACTAAGCTTAAAATAAAGTACATAAAATTTTTTCTTTACTATGAAACTATATGGGAAAACGATTGTTTTCATTTACATTTTTAGTCTACAAGAACTATGAGCTTTTACATTATTTTTATACGAAAATATTCATAAAACATGTAATTTTACTTGATTGAAAAATCGAATCATGAAAGTGTTTATTTCTTAGTGAAAATCCTCTTGGAATATAAACTATTGCTAAACTTTTATGGAATGTTGTTGTTGTAAAATACGTCATAACATAAAATTTATAAACAATTATAACCATCTCTTTTTAGTCTCCTTCTAAAAGCATTGCCACATGACAAAAATCTACCCGAATACAGATTCATATCATGTGGCAATGCTTTATTAACGACTTTTGTTTGAACCTGTTTGTTTGAACGACTTTTGTTTGAACCTGAACAATTAAAAACATATAAAAAAAATCAAATAGGTGATCGAACCGGTCGGATTCTAAAATCGGTCTAATTTTTGATTCGGTTAAATATATTTTTGGTGGATTCTCTCTATAGTAATAACTAAATTGTAATAATAATTAATTTTACTAAATTTACTAAAATTAAACCATTGCTATGAAAGAAATATGTCAATTTTACGCAAAAAGTTTTCTTTCAAATCGTTTACTCAGCCCGAATCCCTGTTGTTTTTATTTGTGTGTTAAGTGACATCTAGGAATGGGAATAATAAGTAAGAGCTATTTTATTTTAAACACCGCTCTCAAATGTTATGACAATGGGGCATGCATATAGTAAAAATACTTGCCGCTATTTTTGTGGCAGCACGTTCGTTTCCAGGATAGAATTAAAATGTCATTTGTGTTTTCCATCAAAATCTATAGTAAAAATAAATAACATGAAATAATTTTTATATTTTAAAATATTTCTAAGTAGTGTCAATAAAAAGAATAGTTTTAAATAAGTGAAATGTTATATGGTTAACTGTTTTAAACAAAAAAACCATTCGGGTTTTTAATTAAATTCTATTTAATATAGTGAAATACCTTTAACCTCAAAAAGTTTTGTTTCCTCCGTTTCTATCGCACTACTTATAAATATTTAAAAATTGTTTCATGTTGGGTTTTGGTTGCATATTAATTGCTTGCTTAGTATTAAGTTTTATACATGTAGTTTAGTGTTGTTCATCATTTAAAATAGTTTCAGAATATTTGAGTAAATATAGCAGTGAAAATGGCAAATGTTGTTGAATTAAAAAAAAAAAAATTAAATCTCTAAGGAGCGAAAACCACAGGAAATAAAAAATATTTATTAAACAGGTGATTTTTATTCTGTTATTACCTAATCATAAATCAAATTATAAACAAATACTTTTAGATTAAACTTATGGCAAGGTCTTGACCTAAGTAGGAGCCGATGTCCAATAAAAGTTGTCCCTGCAGCCTGTCAGCAGCCATTCCCAGTTGATAACGAGCCGTATCAAGACCTCCCACTCTAGGAATCATTTTGAGGGATATTTTCCTAGCCGTAATTTTATAATCCACTTTGGTTTTAAAATATGTTGGTACGGAAACCGATGAAATTGTATGATACAATTTTTTGAAAATTTGTTGTTGCATTTCGGCATACAACAGGTTGTAACCATTTTTGTAGTCTTATTTTCAAATAAAATTAAACGAAAGAACAACAATTTTTTTAATAAACAGGGAAGTAACAAATATTTTGTAAATTTTTCTCCTGTGCTGTTGTTAATTTAACGTTTAATATAATAAAAATGAATAAATTTATTAGATCCACCTAAATTTAACCATATATTTCAGTGTAAAATTGAAACGTTGAATTTAAAGCTATCCTTTAAAATGACATGCTGCCACCTGGTGTCTGGTAAAAGTAATAATGTCGTTTTGCATGCCCCATTCAAATATTCTAAACAAACACTCATTTTGAATGGGTCATTAATTTTTGGGAATAAAAATCGATGCCAAATATTAATCATGTTGTATTTATTTTCAGCTGTGACTTAATTTAAATAATATTTCTAATACTTGAGAAATAAATAAGGCATTTATATTACAGTTAATGTTTGTTGGTTATGTCATTTATTTGTGATGCATAACAATCTGGGTTGGTTGTTGATTTGATCTTTTTGATTTCTTCTAACTCAATGCATTTTATTATAATTTTTTCTCTTTGACTCTCTTTGATTTATTTTAATTTTGGCTGTTCAACGTATTGTCTTTTTTTTGCCATTGATTTTAATTGTGAATAAGTGATGACGTCATTAAATAGAATATTCTCTTTTTAATACATATTGTTGTTGTTGTAGAACGTTTTTTAATTTAATTCCCCTATTTTCTTTTGATTATATCAGGAAAATGTGGAAGCTTGAGAATCTGTGCTTTAAATGAGTTAGTCATTGAGAAGTTTATTAGTGATTTCAGAAAAAATTATTTATCTAGGTTTAATTTTTAATTCATATTTTTTCGTCAATCGAAATCGCGTTTTTTCATACAAACTCTATGAAAATAAATAATTTTTTAGTGTTTCTATGTCCTTTATTTTAAGTTCATTTTTTACATGACGGCTCTATTCATATCAAGATGGTTCTGCTATAAGGCACAATTGAATACTTTTAACTTAGTGACATCTATTTAAATATTGCATGAATTACTGGGTGCTACAAAAGTTTAAGGCCGGACCAGCGAGTCTTTAAGAAATTTAAGTAACAAAGCGACATTTGAAAAATGTATGGTTATTGACATTTCTGACCAGCGAAACTTTAAGAACTTTTCGTTCAGTTTCGTTAAATTTGAACTGTCACTTAACATTCTTTAAGGGAGCGAAAATTATCGCTCAAACTGAAAGAAATGTCAAAAAGTGCGGTACATTACACAAATTAGGGCGGTATTGTTTTTGATTGGTATTTAATAATTATTTATATTTTAATAATTAATTTATATTTAATAATATTTTACGTACATTTTAAATACATAATATATTATTTGTAATTGTAACGTAAATACCATATAACTCTAAAATACAAATATTTTTCCCATACTACGCACAAAAATCATAACCTCAAAATGTTGTACATAAATAATATTCATTTATAATTTTATAGGCACTCACTATGGACTACGGGATATTAATTAACGCAGTTGAAGAAAAAAAATGCCTATACGACAAGCGAGACAAAAATTACAAAAATATTGTAATCAAGGAGGCCGCTTGGGAAGAGATCGCGAATATTACCGGCATGTCCAGTAAGTTTATTTTGTACTTGATATTTATGTTAAAAGTATCTAAGCTAATCATTTATTATAGCAGAAGAATGCAAAAAGAGGTGGAATCTACTGAGGGAGAAGTTCAATAAATAACAAAAGAAGCTTGATCTACGCTCAGGAAGCGGAGCACCACAGGTAGAACGTTGGATTTATATGGAAAGTATGATGTTTTTGAAAAACATCGTTCAACCAAGAAAGTATGTATGTATTAATATCTATGTATGTTTCATTACATAATTTATTTTTTAGAACAAAATCAAACCATTTCGGTGAGGAATAAGGTTATGAATCTCAGGCCTATTCGGTTGTCACCGAAAATTCAACGCCGCCACCAAAAAGAGGACGAGATGTATTGGTTTTGTATATAGTGCGATGGGGGCACAAAATAACGAAACAAAATAAATGTTGTTTATGGCCACACAATGCACAATTTTTAATATGCGGCCACAAATTTATTTCATATAACTCACAAAATGTGGATAAAGTCCACCACCACTAAGCGCGATATTTCTTTTTTATTTA